>CADDXX010000222.1:110169-176283 GCA_902810485.1 Alauda arvensis
GTGACAACTACTGTGATTTAGAGTGTTTTAGTAAAGTCTCATAAGTAGTATATAGTAAAATTAATTTCTCTTCGAATCTAAAAGTGCTTAATTGCCCTAAATTCCCATCAGTTAATTGTTTCCTAGTCTGAAATTTGATTCACTTGCCACCATTTTAAATTATTATAGGCATCTGATTACTTAGTGATTTTTATTGGAAGCCACAGATAACTACTGCACAGCTGACCACTATCAACACCATAAATATAAGGGTTGAAATAAAATCTCCTATGTATATTCTGTTGTCCTCCTTTAGCTAAAACACGTGCAGCATGGTATCCACTACATGGTATGGTGTGGTTTTTAAATATAATGGAAGAATTTTAGAAGTAAAGTATCCTTTCTGGTTTTTACATCTTGATTGTGTTGAGAGCTTGTGGTACTGGGTTGTCTATTTTCTATTTCTGGTAAATAAGAAACTTAGGAGTGATACTCCTGCTCTGTGATTACTGTGTCAAACACTGCAAATGGTCTTGGCAGTATTATCTTTAGTGTATTTTCAAAAGCACATTAAAATGCCTTCTTTCTCTATTTTTTTTTTTAACATATTTGCTTATTTGTTTTAGTAGTAGTAGTAGACTTACTAGTACTGTGTTTTTTGAGAGCCGGATGTGGGGAAACCATTAAATAAATTTAGAGCTAGAAAGTTTTAATTTTAGAGGAGTGGGAACTCTTTGTTGTCCTCCTCATTTGCCAGCCAACAAAGCCACTAACTTAGTAGAGGAGGATAACTCTGTTCCTTGAACAGGAAAAACAGCCAAATGTACGCTTTGAAAGACAGGCGTCTGTCAGGGAAAGCTGGAGTCTCCCTTGGAATGGAGAATGTAAACTCCCCCCTTCCAAATTATTATAATATTGGAATTAAGGGGCTGTCAGGCAAAGATATGAGGATAGGAATAACAGTTCTTTGCTAGTGTGTATAACAAGGTAAGCAAAACAACAGCTACAGCATTAACAGCAATACAGAACCAGGAACCTGAAGCCTTCTCGTCCCAGATGGGAGGGGATGGAGGAGAGGCTTTGCTTCACAAAACCCCAGGGCAGGATGATCTTGGTGCCCCAGCAGGACTCTGAGGAGCACCAAGCTGGAACAGCAGGAATGAGCAGGAATCCCAGGCTGGTGGATGAGATGTGGTGGCAGCTGAAACTGCGGGATGTCCCGGGACCCAGGGCAGTGCTGAAGAAGTGGTGGGGATGGGACAGCGGCGCTAAGCTCCAGCAGAGCAGAAGGCAAGCTCAGAATTCCTGGGCACATGAGMAGATGGTGGCAGATCCCTAGGTAGGATTGGACTTTGGTGGTGACAGTGAATCCTCCCTGCAGCATCCAACAGCTTGGCCTTCCTCCTCTAATGCYGAGAGCAAGAGAGCAGCTGCCCCCAGCCCTGTCTTTTACCTGCCCCCACAACCTGTGGCAATTTSCCATTCTGAGAGAAACCTCCTAGAGACAAAAGAAGTGTAGCCAGGTGCTACACTCCTCTCCTCCGGCCACTTTGCTCTGCTTAAGTATCAATAAGYACCCAATAGTTAGTTTCCTAGCAATTTATGGGAAAAAATTCTACAGGTAAAAAAGAAACAAGTCTAACCCCCAACAGWGGTGTTCAAACTTCCTATGTTATGTAGACATATACATATATATACACACACAGATATATATATTTCACAGGTATATACATTTTATGTTTATCTCTATATTGTATATAGATATGAAAGAGATATATGTATCTATGATAACGAACTTATACTTCAGATACATTCTTAGACACCTTTTAGAGCCCATGGAGTGCCTTCAGTTACTAACAACGTATTTCTCACCTGTGAAAATTTGGATAAGTTATATTTCCTTTCAGAATTTCATAATGAGTAAATATCATTGAAAAATAAAGATTATATGTTTTCTGTGATGTAGGTGTAGATTCAGTTGTGCCTAGAAGAGCATTTGTAGATGACACAACATTTGTTTTTAGTAGGTATTTAACAAAATTCATCTCTATAAGCAAGCATCTCTACACTCTTTGACACAGTCATTTTATCTAGTTTACAATATAACAGTTGCTACCTGAGGGACAAAGTGAAACTTTACCAAGAATATAAAGTAGTAGACTCTTATCTTGAATAAAAATAAATAATGTCTTTTTTCATCCAACAGCGTCTCAGTTGAAAAATAGCAACAAATCTAAATCATATTTAGATACACTGCATGAAAATTGTACCTGAACCTGGCCCAAGGACTGGTGGCCTGATATTGTAGAAACTGTCTGCTAGGTTATGGGATCTGATTAAAAAAAAAATTAGCTGCTACTTAGTCAAGAGTAGAAAAAAAATCCTTGAATAATCCTCATGTAATCTTTTCAGGAAAAGATATGAAGAGAGGTGAAATACAGCACATGGAGTTTTAGATCCAGCAGTACCTCAAAATGTGCTTCTAGAAATTGACCTTAAAAAAACCCAAAAAGGCAATTCATGGCTACTAAATCTTATGTATATTCTGATTTGATATTTTCCTTTGGAACCAAACATTTTAAAGATAACAAAGATAATGGATGATTGTAGCTTAGACAAGCAGCAGTTGCAGAATCATGTCTTACAAAAGAGAGCCTCATTAAAACTGTTAAAGAGAAAAAAAAAGGTTCTCACAAAAGTTCAATAAGTGAGTAGAGGAAATTATACTTTAAAATTTTTCCTCTTCACATAAAATACAATGTGGTGGAGTGCTCTACAGTAAAGAGCAGYYGATAATGAAATACTGGAAAAAACTAGATTCWAAGTTAGTGCTAGAGTAATGATCACACAAGGACTCCTAGCTCTGGTGTTTGGATGTGAGTACTGTCAAGAGAACATGGTGAAAAGAGTAGACATCTTGGTCATTATCATAAGAATAATCTAAATATGAATGTAAAGAACAATGATAGACAATTTCTGAATCACCTTATTTTTGGTTCTGCCACCTTTGGTTCTTTGCAGTGAGATAAATTCATTATAGAAGAGGAGAAGGAAACAGGCTGTCAAGGTGTCTGCTAAATGATCTGGAATGTTTACTGTGTTTTTTGAATGCACAGCTCTAGAGGGTGAAGAAAAAAATGGTTTTATTTTAAAACTATTTAGAAATCTGTTGCCTGCCAACAAATTTGCACAGGCAATTCTATTCTTCCAGACACATTTTTAGTGACACTAATTTCTTTAAATGCATTTTATCGAATAATTTACCTTTGCACATCCTTTGAGATTACAATCACATGCTCTTTACTGTGAAAATATTTACATTTGAAGATTTCTTTATTTGTTGCACTTCMTACAGTAGCACTTTAGGCCTCTTGAGATGCCCTAAAACACAAGATGCAAAAGGAACTTAAAATACAAACCACATTTTTAGACAACAAATAAGATGCAGTACAAGGGTTGCAGTGTGTAGCCATGACCTTTGCTGAGGAAAAATAAATTGTCTTCTCTATATGGCCATCTAAGGCATGTTCATAGAGATCCTTTGTATTAAAGGAGAAAGTTTTCCATGGTGGATATAACCAGCAGCTTTATGAATCTTGAAAATATTTTGAATACAACAGAGCTGTTTCAAGTGGAGTTGAAGATAATCTTAGTAAGAAAACCTGGCATGCTCTTCACCATGTTCCCAGCAAGGTAAGAAGGATTTAACTACTCATATTGCCATTAGAGAGGAGTAGTAGCACAGACACCCTCTTTAATTGCTACAAAAAAAAAGAAAAAAAAAAAAAATTCAAGGATGGATGGCAATTTTTTCCTGGGGAGAAAACAGTGAAGTAGAGCCCAAGGGGCTGGAGATGAGTATCKGCTCTCTTTCCCATTCCCAACCTGAAGAGCAGAAATTCAGATATCCTGTCTCCAGTGTTTCCTCTTTCTATTGTTTAACACAGTATTTGCTCAACATCCTGCCTTCTTCAGCTGTCATTTTGAGGAAGGTAATTTTCATTAATTCAGAATTAGGATGCTCAAGACTTAATAAAGTTGCCCAGGTTCAAAAGTTCTGTGAGTATTCCTGCCTTCTGTAAGACAGCAAATATCTCTAAATAAATTTACTAATGACTTGCTTCTCTTTAACWCATCTAAGTACAAATGACTGAATACTCTATGCAAAGACAATTGTGAAKAATATCCAAGGGCAGTTCCATTTGTCAGGTTGCATAGTATCAAACCAGTTGATAAGATGTTAAATAAGTACAGTTTCCAGCATAGTTTATTGTTATTTCTAATATGCTGCTAACCCGATTTACAGAGGAAAATAAGTATTTTGCAGTTTCCTTCTAGAAACCAGGATTGTGTACAGTCAAATTAATCAAAGTAGATGAAAGCAGAAGAAGTGGATTGTGATTGTTCTAGGGCTCCTGGCATCAAAATATTAAATTATTATAAAAAGGATCTTCAAAAGTCATAAAACTACAACAGTTTAAAAAAAATTGAAGGGGGCCATGAAAAGCACAACATTATTTGAATGGAGAAAACAGGTATAGAAATTATTGCTGCTTTCTTAGTGGAGAAAAAGAACTTATCCCTCACATGTGAATGAGATGGTTCTCACAATAGACAGTACCTTCTGAAATTACTTCGATCATTAGAGTTTCAGTGGCTGAGTTAAGAGAAAAGGAAGGATGCATATTCTGACACTAACGCAGTGAAAATGTATTCCTTGTCAATGACAGACAGACAAAACAGATCATTTTATAAGGAAGTGTTTTACTGAAAAGTGTTTCAGCTTTGTAGTTCTGTGGGAAAATGAAGAGTAATGTAAAAATTGGACAAGATGAAATTAGGTTTTTCATTTCACATATTGACTGTACAAGTCACCTTCAATAAATCTATTGCTTTTAAGACCTAAGGCTGMACTTTGTTGACTTCAAGAAGGCTGATACAAAATTTTCTGTTTAGTATGAGAGCCTTCTGGCACCAGAAACTGAAGTTTATTCTAAAGAACATATTTTGAGTGTGTTTTCCTGTATGTAAGGGAAAGAAACACGAATTAAGTGTAACAAGTCTGTCACAGAATGGCTGTCAAGACAACCTGRTTAGAAAGTTGCTTTATTCAGACCAGAATAGAATTAAACCTCTACGGTAAAATAAAGCACTATATATGCTCTTTCACTGGATCTTGGGTCTGATAGTTTCCATCACAATGTAGTACCTCAAAACCTGAGTTAAAACTAAACTAGTAATTCCASTTCCTAGGGATAAAGAAAACCAAGGACCAAATCTATATCAAGAAGCAAAATACCACCCTAACTCATGTTTACATTAAAACCCCAGCAGGGTCTTTACCCCAGCTGTGTTTCTAGGGAAGTGGTGCTGCCCCACAGGAATGTGATAGTCAAAGTTTGCTGATGACATCTGGATCTGACTTGAATTTTTTTTTCCCTGAAAAGTGTGCTAACTGAATAGTCAAACAATTGCTGGCTGCTTCCCAATAAACAGGTTCCAGCAACATTTGCCTTGAACTCTTGAACAGGGCCTCCTGACCTTTGGAAGCTGATGGAGCTCAGTTTTGTTTTTTTTTTCATGACATGCCAGAAGAACAATGGCTGGATGACACTGACAGCGTGAAGGAAACAGACTTCTACATTAACAGAATTATTTTTTATTTCTGCTCCCGCCCTTTGTTCCTTCTCCAGTACCACCTGGATAGCTGTCAGATACTAATTGGCTGACACTGAGTTTTTCCTCCTGCCATAATGTATGTAAGTCTGCTTGCTGACTCACTTACATGAGGGTGTCAGAGATCAGCACAGTTTTTTCCTGGGACAGCAACCACTATTAATACTTTGATATTTAGAGTGGAGGAAGTTTAGCAGATAATGTCTCAGTCTAGCACATTGAAATCCACCACCAATGCACCCAAGACCACTGGAAAGAATTACATTGTAAAGGAGCTTCTGAATCTCTTCTTTAGAAACTGTCTAGACAAATGTTCCATACTAGAAACACAGTTTAATATAGCTTAGAGTAAATTGCCCAAATAACCCACTATTAACATAACAAGCCCTTAGGAATGGAGGAAAAAAGCCGACATTGCTATTTCTTGGCTCTGCTTTTAGGACTTCTCCAATATCAACATAGCACATGCTAAAAGCCTTTAGGCTGGTAAAAGCCGGTGCTAAGATTACATAGGACAGCAGCAGAATGAGGAGGGTGAAATCTCTTCCATTACATGTGAGAACTGCCTCCACTTAGATTCTATCTTAGTATGCMGCAAATTGTATGTCTGGCAATGAAAAGAAATATTCCAAGTCCCCCCTGAACGCTGTGATCACATTATTTACTGATTATCATTTTTTGCTTTTTAACTGTGATGTATGATTTTTTTGTGTGTGTACATACTGTAATAAGCAGTATTACCGCCTGATTCTTGCCAACAGTCCAAAATCTGAGTCAGCATTTGAAAATCGCAATYTAAATTTTGCTTTACAGCATAAAATGACCCTCAGTTTTCCTTTCTGTTTGCTAAAATATGAAGTGAGATAGTGCTGCTGCTATTTTAATTTTATCTGATTTGCTTTCATTAGCTTTTTGTAATGACATCACAAAAATAATTATTTGTCATTTAAAATGTTAACTAATCTATGACTTCTGCAATAGAAAAAAATGTGATTCAGTAAAGCACCTTGTGCCAGCGAAGGATTGACATTCAGGGGATTGAGTTGCCTGCTTAAAATTTATATAACTTTGAGGAGTATTGATGAAATGTGATATCCTTTCAGAGGTGGTAGCAAATTTGAGTGATTTGTTTAACACTGATATGACTGCCATCTATCTGTTAGGACTTTAATATCTTTAAAACCTCTCTCAGTTTGAGCTAGTCTTGCAGCCAGGTCAAAGAGCAATTAGAATASACTTCAAAAAATATATGTAAGTCTACATAAGTCCTATAAAAGTTCATTGTGCATACTCCATAATGTGTAAAGAAASCTGAGAATCTGTAGGGTGCCTCATAGATATAAATAGATATTTCAGTATGATTCTGTGGTATATTGAACTCAGAAAAAAGCCAATTTCAGCCTTTAAGATTGTTCCAAATTAAGGCCATRGTTTTGCAATACTGCAAACGAGGTAACAGCCATGAATAAAAGGAAGGTTTCAAATTGGAGTGTAAATGTGTAGAATGAAAAATAAAATTTTGAATGCACTGCTTTGTAAGCAAAAACCYTTGGATAAAACTGAATTTCTCCTGTCAAAATAATGATCCAGTATTAATGATTCATAGCCACAGTTAAGTTTGCAAAGCTATTAACTGGAGATATTAATTTTAATCTGATCTAGGAAAGAAAAATAAAAATAATTAGGGATTATAAATGGATAAGAAAGCAGAAACTTACCCCATCACTACCTTAAAAGAAACATTTGATAGCCAAGGTAGGAATCTCAGTAACTGTTTCTGAGTCACTAAGATGTTTGTAAGAAAAGGTCAAAGTAAATGGGACAATTTATTATGYGGAATCCTCAAAAATGTAAGGATTTTTGTTCATTTATTATTCATTAAAGACATAGATTATGATTTCCTGGTCTTTTTTCTCTCCTCCTTTTGACATACAGAGAGAAAAAAAAAAAGAGAGAAAAAAATGGCATTATTAAAGAGGATCATTCCAAAATGCACCTTGCCTTAAATAAATTAGGATAGTAAGTGAGATAGTGAATTTTTAACGAGGTACATGCGTAACTGAAAAAAATGAACAAAATGGTTTTGCGAAAAGTGTTTTTTAACGATGGCGAATGTTTCCAAAGTGCCATATTATTCATGGAATGAATTAGAATAAAAACTGTCTAGTTCCAGTCCCCCTGCTTTGTACAAGAATAGGTTACTCAAGACTCCTGCAACTCTGGCTTTGAACAACTCCAGAGAGGGAGCATTCACAGGGAATCCTGTTCCAGTTCTTCATTATAAATCTGTGTGAAGAATTTCTTCCCATTGTCTAATTTACATCTAACCCTTTTCAATTTAAAACTGAAACCTCTTGCCCTATAACCATAATCCTTGATAGAGTCTATTGTCACCTTTCTGTAGGCCCCTTTAAAACACTGAAAGGCTGCTATAAGATGTCACTGGAGCCTTCTCTTCTCCAGGCTGATATCCAATTCTCAGTCTTTCTTCACAGATAATGTGCTCCAGACACCCTGATAATTTTTGTGGACTTCCCCTGGGCCAATCCAAGCAGGTCTATGTCTTTTTGTGCCAGGCACCCCAGAGCAGGACTCAGTGCTCCAAGTGGGATCTCACAGAGTCAGTGTAGAGGGGTAAAATYGCCTCCCTTGACCTGCAGATGTGCTTGGTCTGCAAGCACACATTGCCAGGACATATTCAGGTTTTCATCCACCATTCCCCCTGGTCTTTCTTGGCAGAACTGCTCTCAATCTAATGAGCCAGGCTGTCTCTGTGTTTGGGGCTGCCCTGACCTTGCAATAGGCTGTGTTGAAGGTTAACATGGACCYGCATCTCTAGCCTGTTAAGGTACATCTGATTGGCATTCCTTCCCTCTGGATTACCTAGACTACTAAACCTGGTGTCATCCACAGGTTTGTTGAGTGTACACTCAATCCCACTGTCCATATCCCCAGAAAAGATTATACTGGTCCTWATATAGACCACAGAAGAACATCATTGGCTGCCACCCAGACACTAACACTTTGAGTATCACCATCCAGTCCATTCCTTACTCACTGGATGGTCCACTCATCAAACCCATGTCTCTCCAGTTTAGAGACACCAGTCAAGTCCAGCTAGATGACATTAGTAACTCTTCCCTTAACCCACAATACATAGAAGCCCACCAAGTTTGACAGATATGATATGCTCTTAGAGAAGCCATGCTTGCGGACACTTGCCCCKTCTCTGCTTCCTATGAACCCTAGCATAGGCTTGATGATCTGCTCCATGATCTTGCTGAACACATTTCCTAAGCACCACAGGTTTTTTGGAGAATGCACATTTCTGAGTACAGCCAAATTGTGAGCTCTGTGTACCTGGTCACCCACAGGAAGAACGATTTCCACTGGGGCCCTGAACAGCAACAAGCCTTTGCCCAGATCAAGCAGGAGATTATATATATATATATTCCTATTAAGTTGTAGGTTGATTTGTTTTGTTTTGTTTTTAATACATACTAGTAAAGATCTGTTTTTCCTATTCTCATGTCTTTGCTGAGAGCCTCTTAATTTCAAAATTATAATAATTCAAGAGGGAGGGGGTTTACATTTTCCATTCGCAAGGAGAGTCCCGCCTTTCTGAGTAGACACCTGTCTTTCAAACMAAGAGAGATCAAYACAGAGGTGAGACTGACCAGCCTGTAATTCCTCAGATCTTTCTACTTTTATTTTTCAAAATTTGGTGGTTATATCTCCCTTTTTCCAGGAGCTGGGAACTTCACCACTCTGCCATGACTTTTCAAATATGATGCTCTTCACCGTCATTATTACCATCACACATCCTAATTTATCAGTAGGATACAGATATGGTAGGATTTGTTCTGTAAGTGGCTCAGTCATCTGTACCTGTTTCTGACCTGGAAATTTAAATATTTAAAATTCYATGTCTTGGCACTATGATGATGGCTCTGCAAAGAATGATGAAATGAATAGGAAAAGAAAAGGTGGTAGCATAACCTGTTAAACTAGTGACAATCAAATTTACATAGCAAGTGCACAAAGTACTTGAAGTTTCTAGCATTTTATAGAATTTAAATAATTATTTGGGTGTTAGTATATTCTAAAGATAACAATATTTTTGAAAAAATATCCTGTAAGTGTAAGTAGTCAGGCAATTTCTTAAGAGTTCCTGCTCCACCTCATTTTTATTGTCTCACTACCAAAGGATCACTGGATGGATAAGAAAAGCCAAAAGACCACAGGATGGATGATGGTACAGAGGGTCACAGTAAATATCTACCCAAACCAGTGCACGGTCTCTAACCCATTGCCTGAAATGCATGCTAAGGATGAAATAAAAAAAAGTAGTGAAGCACACCAGCTATTGTCTCTGTTAGAAAGGACTGTGGCTATTCACAGACCCCTCAATGAAAAAGTTCCTCTTTCTGTCTCTGTGAGCTTACCTCTTTTTAGTTCTGTTTGGTGGTAATTAGTTCTAACAGAGGGAGAAAACTGTGGTCTTCACTGAACTTAAACATACTGATTATATTTTTGTAAATTTATAGTCTTGGACCTCTCACAAGTCCTTTTTTCAGAAGTAAGACTCAGTTGATTCATAAACTTTACTCACTGAAACACTTTTTAAGTTATGTTTTGTCAACATCATTGCCTAGAAAAAGAAGTGTTTCTAGGCTAGCTTATCTATGTTTTTTAAAATTAAGAAAACAGAATTGCATTCTATAATCAGTGTGTAGGTGAACCACAATTTACACAGCTGCATAATGACAGTGTAGCTACACTCAATGGCTTTTCTTATGAGTTTATTTGATTTACTTCTCTCACCTAGTAATACAGCTCTGCTATATGCAAGATTAACGAGACAGCTTATGCTATAAATACTACTTATAACTTTTACTCAGGGGCTCGCTTATTCATTGAATTCCAGCTCAATCACATGATAGGAGATGCTCAGTTAGAAAGATATGGGAACTTAAACAAGCATGGATGTCCCTATATTATGGTACTGTGGCCTTACGTAGTGTCTGGCCAATGTAGAATGCAACACAGAGAAGATAAACCTTAACTAACTTTTGAATCAGGCTTAAATAATAAATATTTCCCAGTCTAATGAAGACAAAAAAAGATTAGCATGYTAGCTATCTGTGGAAACTGCAAGTTTAACTATTTTCATGAATTCATAAAAACAATTAATTTTATCAGAGAACTAGCCTTGATACCCCCTATTCTCTGGGCTATATTTCTAGAAATATTTTGTGAAACTGCTAGATCTTTCTAGAACTTGGATTTGCATAATAGATAGAGAAATTAAAATTACCTTTAGAATCAGTTTCTGAAGGACTGATGGACTTGTCCTTGTACCTCCACAGCAAAAGAGTGGTTTAAGTGAAAAGACCAATAAGAATTTAACCTAATGTTTGAATTTCTGCATTCTGCATTGACAGTTGGTTTCCCAGTGCAAATAAATATGCATTTTCACTGAAAAAAAGCTACCAGGAATATATGGAAATCCTCAAAACTCTTCAAATTTTTTATTTTAAGTTGTCTGGTTGCAGTCAAGAATGAAAGGCAGCAGGATTCTTCTTAAGTGAAGCATTTCTGAGAGTGTTTCAGTATAATGACAGGACCACACAAATCTAGCACTTCAGTAACAACATTATTAGTGTTGTTCTTAATAAGCATTAGTTTTATTTAATTTATTATTCAAATGATACAGGAACTCAAGCTGTGCTAAGCACTGTAAAAGCACACAAGAAACTTCTAATCTTAAATATCTGTTGCTGAATGATATAAGAAAATGTGAAGATCAATTTTACAATTGAAAACAACCAAACATAAAAAGCACTGATRAAATAATTCTTGCTGAAATTTTACCAACAAGTACTCAGAAGCAGATTAGTATTCTTTAGTGCTCCAGGAGCTATAATTAGAAAATATTCATCTGGGCATCTGTTCAACCAGATTTTTCATTTTTAAACAGTTCTTACTCAATCAACAATCACCAGACATATAAAGAAAACAACTGACATATTCACACACTTATGACGTCTCTTTTTTCTGAAGATTGCCCTTTGCATTTATAGTTGACTATATTTGCACTTAAGCTCCAAAATAATTCACTTATGCCATCTGAAATTGCTATTTAGCTATCTTTTCATCCTACAAGGCCTGGAGGACTTTAGAATCTATGAATTATTTTTCTTCAAAATTAAAATCAATAAGAAAGAGATACCAGACTTCAGTTTTGCAATGTTCTGCAGGAACTGCTCTTAACATCCTTACATAGCTCTCAATTTTCTCCCTCAACCATCAGCTGTAAATATTATTGTCTACTTTAAAGGGGAAATTACTCGACAGTGCCTTGGCAAAGAAACAAGCAAATGTCTTCAACCTGGATTTTGTATTCATCTGAGGAATCCTTAATAATCACCACTGCAAACTGAAATTATTTGAATAGGGATGTAGGGGCTTCCACATTAGTGTTGAGTTTTTTAGCACTGAAAAACATGATAGTTGGAAAAGGAATTCTAAAATTCATATCCTTATAGTATATGGCACTTGGAAAATGTGATTTTTAAGTTACTAATTATGTTTTTTTGTGCATGCACAGAAACAGATTGTGGAAGACTGAACCTTGAGAAAAGACATAGAGAAAGAMTATGCAGCAACTGTTGCACAAAAAACCCCATACGACTGCTCACTTACAGTTTTTTCAAGCATACATATAAATAAAAACAGTGCTTGTGGCCCTTAATTGGGTATATGTGCTGAGTGCTAACTCAGGCCTCRTTCAGGAGTTAAGGATTATGAGACTTTTCAAATGGGGCAGTTGAAGAGATGTTAGCTAAATCCTACCTGAAATAAATGTCTGAAAATAATTCATTTAAAGTATTGGCTTTCCTGATTTTTTTCCTGACCAACTTTAAACCTTTTCTCTCAGCTGGGTACTTATACACAGTAATGATATATATGGGACAATGGGTTTTCTGTAAATTATACTAAACCTACAAAGGTTTTTAGGAAAAAGCCAAAACAAACATGTATTAAACTGTTTCTATTCGGTTGTTTTCCACTACCAATTAGTCTCTAGACACAAGAGGAATACTGAACTGTGGAGGCCCAGGGGCCTGCCACCAGGATGCCTCAACCCCAGAGGGATCAATGCAACCAGTTTGAATCATCCCTCTAAATTAGGGTGAGGAAAACCTTCCTCCCATGGGCCATTACAGCCACATGTTAATCCTGTTCATCCCCAGCTCACCATATGTGTACCCCTCCTGGAATGTTCTGCCTTCCCTTCATTTCCATTGGCTCTATTGTGTTGCAGTACTCCACCCCTGTTACCCTGTTGGTTCCCCATGGTTCCTAGCCACCCCTCTGCACCMCTTTCCCTATTCCTATTGGACCCTGACCCTCAGATCCACCCCATTTACCTTATTTATAACTCTGTGCCCTCAGCTCCACCCTGTTCTCATCCCTAGATTTTATTCAAGGCTGTTTGTGTTCCTGAAGGCTATTCCCATCCCTGCACCCCTTCTCTATTCCCTGCCTGTGTTCCTGAATAGACAGCCTTTGGATATCCAAAGGAGAACCAGTCCCTTTGCCTTTGTCACCGGTGACATTACAGCAGCACTCTGGGCTCAGTGACTATGGGTTGCTCTCTAAGACTGTGTTACGGCRCATGCGCAGTAACATTGAACCACTACCAATTTTTTTTTTTAGAATAAAACCCCAGGTGTTTAATCTTTGGAAGTARTTACATAATCTCTCTTTGCTAAACAGAAGAAAAGCTTTAAATACTTCTGTGTGGAATGTGCTGTGCCAGTGAAAATGTTGCTAGAAAATGTTGCTAGAGACAAACAAAGTATAATCATTGCCAAACCAGATTCTGTACTAACAGTTATAATTTTTGTGATCCATCTCCAGGCCCAGTTTATTTGGCGCATATTTCTCTGGAGACCCCAGAGCAGTATTCAGCACCTTAAGCTGAACCTTTCAAGTGCAGAGATGMGGAATGGGATGATCAACTTAGTGTCTCTCCTCTGGACTCATTTCAACAGGTGTCCTGTCTTACGCTGGTCTCACAAAACTGGAGTAGAGGGGAGAGAGTAACTTCAAATCCGTTTGAGAAATAAAGTCCTTGTTCTGAAAACTCCCAAGGAGTGATAGAAAGGTCAGGTTTCACTCAAAACACAGCTCTGCATTTTAGCTCAGAGTGCCTCAAATACAGTGTGGTGTATAGGATGTTTGGGAAGACTGACAATGAAGATACAAGTTACTTCAGGTAGAGAAGTCAGTTGCTGTCCTGGTTTGGGGCAAATCTGGGAGGAAACCTCTCAATGGGGTCCCTTTAGAAAGCAAATTCAAATGGCGTCTCCCCCTACTGGTTTGGGAAAAAAATTACTTGGAGAAAAGTTGAAAAAACCCTGTTTATTTTACAAGCAAAGTACTCACAAGCATAAAAAATGAATAATCTTAAACAATAGAACCTCTCACTGTTCTGAAGAGARAGCAAATTCAGGAAGTCGTTTCTATGGGGTGTAGCTTGGCTTGCTCAATCTCTTATCAGTCCCTCCAGTGCTGGAAAATGCCATGTCCCAGGCCCCACTGGGCCACAGGCGTGAGCTCCCCATGTTTTTCTGGGCTTTTTCTGTCCTGAACAGGTTTAAGCAGTTCAAAGAAAAAGAAAAAAACAAACAAACAAACAAACAAACCCAAAAACACAGTCCAGGGAACTTCTCTGCCTTATATCCACCAGTCACTAATTTATAAGGATGATAGAAATATGCAAATATGCATGGGTAGGTTCATTGAAACATGGGAAAATCTATAGCAAAATAGTAAGAACAGAAAAAGGTTTTCCCCATGACAGATGTAAAGTATTTGGCCTTCTACAGAACTTCTAGTTGGCACAAATATTCAGTGGTGTTTTTTGCAAACTAAGTAATTTGGGTTTTAGAATAAAAAAAAATGGTATAAAAATTATTTGGGTGTTAGTATACAAAAATTAGTATTAAAAATTGACTGACATGAATTATTGTAGAATATTTTGTCCAAATTTTAACATTTTTGAAATTGTAACCATTAGTTTTACTCCAAGGGAGATCACATCCTTTATTGTTGTATGGCACTGAATAATAGAAAACCCTTTCCTATCTCTGTCTCCTCTTGAATTTATAAATAAATTTTAAATKACTAACCAACAAGAATTTTGTTTTCTCTTTGTTAAAATAAATCATCTATGTATGCATTTTGATAATGATGTTGATGAAAAAGGCAAATTTTTATTAAATCATAATCTCTTGAGATAAACTGCTCTGTCTCTGACTTACTAGTTACTTTCTGAAAAGATAGTGTGCTGCCCAACTCTCAGCTGATGCTATTTAATTCCAGAAATTTTACAGTAGAATAATATAAGTGATTTTTAACAGGATCCATCATKTCTTGGTCTTCTATTGTTAATATGATATAAACACATCCACATACCCAGAGCTTCAATGTGTCCTACATATCCTCATTCTTTTAATAAGATCACCTGGCCKTACAAAAAGATCTGACAAAAAATATTGGTTTTGAAGGTGTAATGTACTGACAGCTGCAGAGGATTGTTTTTTTCCAAGTAGTGCTGCAGCAGTTGAACTATAACAGCTGTAGAGAAAACCACTAATATTCAATGTTYATAAAATTAAGGTTCAAAAATTCAAAAATAAATCATTACCATGTCTTACTTATGGACTTTGGGTGGGATTTACAGGGACATAAGGAGACCAGAGCTGGAATGAATATGGTATATAAAGAACTAAACAAAATATTGAGACAAAGAAGAAAAAAAGGAGCAGGTGAAAGGGTGGGAGCAAAGTCAGAATGTAAAATCTAAATACAATTCTAAATACATGTAATATAAGATACTTCCACTGATGGATCAAGGCAGATTACAATTGATTAGAAAACAAATAAATCCTTATTAAAGTGGAATAGAATAATTTAAAAATACTTGAGAAAATTTCCTGTGAATAATATTATTGCAGTAACTTTACTGTGAGTTACTGCAAATAAAATTGCTGATAATCCATTTGATAAAGTTGTTAATGAAGATCACATCTTATGGTGAGAAATGTCATATATGATAAATTGAATTTAATTTCCTGAAAGTGCTGCAAATATTTTTTTATCATTTTTGCCACAAAAATTAAACTGCTAAGACATCACTTTAAGTAAAAAAAGAGAAAACAGTTTGCCTAAGTAACTTGAAGAATTTCAAGATTTTCTCTAGGATCCACATGTAATTAAAACAASCTGAAAGAATATTAGCAATTAGATCAGAAGGTCTAGCAACCAGCAGTATGGAAAAAAAGTCCGAGTTACAACTTACTTTTTCAAGGAAAATTAGAGGCTGCATGGAAGAACTTCACTTAATTCAATCTTTCATTTTAAATTGTGAAGAAATAAAATGAAAAATAATGATACTAAGTAGAAAAATAAATTTACATTTCCAGTTCAGTAAAATCTCTCTCCTTACATTTTCAAAAAGGAAAGAAGGATTTGCTGAAAGTGAGAAGAGTGAAGTACTTTAGCTAGGAATGTATCACTTTCATTTTTAGAATGTTTTTAGAGCATCTTCAAATGATCAAGCAAGCACAAAGCCCCATCTGCCTACAGAAGCAAATAGCATTATGTTTATATTTTGAGCATTTCTCACAAAAGAATAAAGTAGATTTAGAACACAAAATAATTGACAAAGAGACTCACAGAGAAAGGTATTGCAAAAAYGCCATTTATATTTACTTAAAATAATAAAGAGATCTGAAATTCAGATTGAATGAAGACTCTGAAAACTTTATTTCATTAAAATGACAGTTCACAGAAATCATTACTTAACACAGGAAATTTCACAATTAATAAATTATTTATAAGACTTTTTGACAGACCTGTGAAGAATTTGATCACACCATAATATTCCTTTTTTATTTYAGTAAACTAAAAGTTACTTGAAAAAGTAAAACAAAAAATTATTTTATAGGTTCTGAAAATTAACATAAAAATTAATGTATGAATGGTATAATTTTACAAACCAGTTCTTCTCATCTTATTCCCCTCTTCTTTCAGTTAACCTGTAGAAATTGTCAGGATTTCAGCAGTTGTGTTTAGTCTGAGATTGGAGGACATGTTGCTATCTTGGGAGGAAATCCTGCTTCGCTCTACTTTCCTAGATTAAGATGAATGGCCTTAATCTAAACTAATTATCAGAATATCTAGCCTAATTATCAGAATATTGGTGGCCTGTGTTTACAGATATACCAGCTGATTGGACTAGCAAAATGTGAATTTTGCAGTGACAGAAATGCAGAATTCACATTTGGTTTAGCGAATAGAAGAGATCATTCACATCTCTTACTTTCTGTTATTGATCATATGCATTCTCAAATAGATAAAGTTTATCTGTTTGCACCAGGCTACCCAACATATTTATTTAATCCCCAGGGCTATTCATGGGTTTTGCTGCTAAGAAGACAATATTTTTTCAAATTTTATTTTTCTTCACTTTTTCAGGCCAGTGTGCTCTGGGTGATAACGAAAAAATAGATTTAGGAGTATATAGTGAAGRAACCACCTGATTAACCACATGCTTTTACCACATGCTTTGCAGGAAGTTTTTTTTTTGTTTTTTTTTTTTGCATTTGAATATTCATAAACAATTGTAGTGGGCATTATGAACATAAAAGTGTCATAGTGAATATAAATTTAACAAGCTGTCCCTTGACTTGAATGTGACACTGTGTTCAGTCCACGGTGAGGGGCTGGTTTTTTGCTCTCACTGCTTACTGAGAGCAGAGAGATGTGCAWGGGGACAGCTGCTCATCTTCCTTGGGCATGCTGATTCAGACATTCTCACTTAGCATCAGACAGCCCTTTCTCAGGGCCTGACAAGCTCTCTCTATGTGTCTGCAACCTCTATACCCCAAACTTGCAAAGGGCTGCAGTGGTTTTCTCACTGGCCTACCTTGCAGTGACACAACAGGGCTCAGGTCCRTGACTTGGGTCAGCCCATAGAAACTGAACCTTTTCTGGACATTCTCTATGTGGTGRGATAGAAACAAAGACTAAGTCAGARGGACCAAGAACTTAAGCCCCCAGGGGAAAAGTTAGTCATCTGACAACGTTTGSGTSCCACAGAAAACTAGGGGGAAGTCTTTCAGAAAGGCGTGTCAATCCAAAAGACCTGGGTATCAGGTGAGGAAACTGTGACAAGAAATTATGCACGCTCTATTTAAAAAAGTATATTATCTGGTTATGCTATTTTTCCCAGAATAAACCACAAAATGTATATGCATATGTTCATGTATAAATTGTTAATGAATAACTGTGACTTTGTCTCCAACTTCATGAGAGTTACTGCTTTTACTAAATTGATACAACTGCTACTTGTCATATGTTGCTAAAAATATCAGCAGTGGTAGATAACAATGTATACARAAATTTCAGAAAATAAGTTAACAAGCCTACAAAGCTATTTAATTTTTCTATATTTTAATAATAACTTATAATTATATTTCCATGTTATTAAATTGAGTAATTTTGACAGTCTTTCTTGTAGCATTTAGCAATGAAAATTTATTGGGTTTGCTTTGCCAGGCATTGGAAAGGGAGCAGCTACTGGGGTGGCTTCTGAGGGAGGCTGCTAGGACRTTTCTCCATGTCCAGTAGAGACAATGCCAGCTGGCTCCAGGATGAACCCACCATTCGGCAAGGCCAGGACAAACAAAAATGACAGTAATGTCTCTGTGTCCCAGTTTAGGGCAAATTGGGGGGTAACCTCTGAATGGGGTTCCTCTATAAAGTAAACTCAAGTGGCCCCTCTCCCACTGGTTTGGGAAAAATTTTCCTTAAAGAAAAGTGGAAAAAACTGTTTATTCAAAAAGCAAAGTGTTCACAAGCATAAAAAAATGGATARTATTAGACAATAAAACCTCTCRCTGTTCTGAAGAGMAGGCAAATTCAGAAAGTCCCTGCCATGGGGTGTAGCTCAGCTCTCTCAGTCCCRTATCACTCCCTCTGGCACTGGAAAATGCCGTCCTGGGCCCCAGTGGGCCACAGGTGTGAACTCCTGGTGTTTTCTAGCTTTTTCAGTCCAGAACAGGTTTAAACAGTTCCAAGAAAAAGAAAAAAAAACACAGTCCAAGGAACTTCTGTTCCTCAGCTAGCTAAAAATTAACTAAAAAGCAAAGGAGAGCTCTCTCTCACTGTCTGTCCATAGACAACACAGTCCAGGAGCAGCATGCAGAGGAGTGAGTTGTATTTCTGCAAACAAACTCTGCTTTTTCTTCTCCCCCTCCCCCTTCACTTTCATAATCAGTCTTAAAGGTACAGAACTTAATATCCAGCACAAACACAACRGATGATTGGGGATACAAGCATCATGAAGACACCTCAGGACACTCTGCAATATATCTAAGGAGTAAAGATTATTACACAGATGTGATTGGGCTCAGAGAAGAAATGAGTGAGACTATCCCCCACAGCCTGAGGTGTCAGCCACAGTGAGGCAGCTGTGCCCCCGCAGCCTGTGGAGTGCCATGGGAATGCAGAGATCCCCCTTCAGCCTGCAGAGGACTCCACACCAAAGAAGTGGAGTGGGATCTTGTGGGAAGCCCATACTGGAAGGTAGTGRCAGTGACCTGGGGACCCATGGTGAAAGGAGCCCACAATGGAGCAAATTCCCTAGTAGGATTCCCAAGCTGGAGTAGGCTGTTCTTGAATGACTGAACCTTATGGAAAGAGACCCACTTGCAGCAGTTCGTGAAGTACTGTATCCCATGGGATGGACTCACAGTGGAGCAGGGGAAGGACTCCTCCCCCTGAGCAGCAGCAGGAACAACATGTGATGAACAGACCACGAGTGCCATTCCACTTCCCTGCAGTACTGGGCAGGAGGAGTCTTGGAAGGAAGGAGGGATGGCAGGAAGATATTTTTAAGTTTTGCTTTACTTCTATCCTGCTCTGATTCTGATTGCTAATAAATTAAATTAAATTCATATTCCCATGCTGAGTCTGTGATGCTAACTGGGGAGTAGTGTTTCCTTGCATTTATCTCAACACATGAGCCTTTTAATATATTTTCTCTTCCCTGTTCATCTGAGAATGGTGGTAGTGATGTGCACCTGGCATAGAAACAGGGTCAAACCACTGCAGGASTCTTTGAGTTCAACATATTTCACTAAGAGTAAAAAGGACATATGCATCCAAATATTTGACGCATAATCATCTATTCTTTAAAGRAAATGAAAGGTAACAGTGATTTAATAAAAATAACTATTTTATTCAGTTACTCTTTTTGCTAAGACTTCAATTCTCTGTTTAGGCAAAACAGCTGTACTATTCCCTTTGCATACAAAATATGGACAACCTGTTCCCCAGGTTGTGGAGTTGTCATATATTAATACTTATTATTTCTAACTGGAACATTGTTAAGTACTTATTATTATGTACTTCTTATTATTTATTATTGTTAACTAGAGGGCACCATCCATATTTCGTTTCAGTGATTAGGAAGAACCCCATTAATTTAATTTTATTGTACCTCAGGTATGGTGACATCTATATATTATCTATAATTTCTACACTTTGCTTATATTCGTTCTTTATATTGCATTCTCTGACTCTCTACATAGATAATTCCAATCCCATTTGTTCCTTTATAATCAGAAGCCTCCATTATTCTAATTTTCCCCTTCGAGCCATATCTTTTCCTATTATACTTAATTTTTTTTTTGTTTTTTTTCTATGAGGTGACCAAACTGCCTCTGTATTCAAAAAAGCCCCAATAAACATTTGGAATAGTTGATTAAATTTTCAGGAGCTATGCTGTGTTTCAAGGTAAGTACATAGATCTTCATAACCTGTTATTGTGAGACATGAATTTATGTGCATAGAGGGTAAAATATATCTGAAAATTCAGCTATCAACACTTAATGAGCTATTATAAGATTGTTCTTCAGCCCTGTTCTCCTGGCATTAGCAGTATAACTCACATTAACATTAATGTTATAAGATTGGGCTGCAAACATCTCTATTTAGACTATTTTCATATTTGTAAAAGTACACGATATCTCAGAATCATAGAATACCTCAAGATGGAAGGGACCACAAGGACCGCCAAATCCAACTCCTTAATCCTTGCAAGGCTGTCAAAATATCAACTATATGACTAAAAGCATCATCCAGATGGAACTCTGACAAGTTTTGTGCTGTATCCCCTTCATTGTAGATCCTGTTCCAACCAATCACCTTGTCAGTGAAAAATTCTTTCTAATGCCCAGTCTGAACATCCCCTTCCAGCTTCATTCCATTTCCTTGTGTCCTATTGCTGGTCACCTGAGACAGGTGATCAGCACCTCCTCTGCCACCTACCCTATTGAGGAAATTGTAGACTGAGATGYGTGGCCTTGACTTGGCTTTGATAAAACTCATTAATCTTCTGTGGGCCCAGTTCTGGAGCTTGTCACTCAGCTTCCTGTGATCYGCAAAAGTCTTGTGGCTGCACCGGATCCCTCTTTCTATGCCATTAAAGCACTTATTAAACAGTACGGGTTCTAGCATAGACCTCTGCTTCACCAGTCTCCATCAAGCACCTTCAAAAGCAAATTCCATGGGGACTTTTCAAAGTAGTTCCTTAGGCAGCCCAGGGTCTGCTCTTTCCATATCCAGGGCCATAGTTTTGCTGGAGGTTTTCCTCCTAGAGCAACAATTTGAAACTTAAATATTTTATKGTCACTGTGACCAAGACAACCACCAACCTACGCTTTGCCCTCTCTGTTTACAGGCAACAAATATGGGAACAACAAACCTGTCCTAGCTATTTCCCTTAGCACCTGCTCCAAAAAGTTATCTTCAACATGTTTCAGAGATTTCCTGGGCCCTGTTTTTGTCAGCTGTATGATGTTCTCAGTTGATACCTGAGAAGTTGAAATAATTCATAGAGAGAAGTGTGGGTGGTCTTGACATACTCCTTAATTCCTTGTAGAAAAATGTATCAAATCATCATCTTGGATCAAGACTGGGTGACAGCAKAGTCCCTTCACATACAGTTAAAAGTTCGGTTAATGAATGCTAACACCTGTGCCCTTGGTGTACTCTGTCTGTTGTGAGCAGGCCTGATGTCCTGTTGATCAACAGTGACCAAAACCAAAACACTTTTGCTGGTGACACAAGTCAGAGAGACAGATATTGATTTCGTGTGTTCTTTAGTATCTTCCATTATCACTCCCTGCAACTCAAAGGATAGAGGAGAACACTAATTATGTCCTGACCTTTTAGTAAACCTTTGTCAGTGAAAACAAATTTTTATTAGCTTGGTGTCTAATTAGTAATTTCAATATCTGCTTTTAATTACTTAACTGAATGCCTCATGTTAAATTAAGCATGTCAATGGGTTTTGATTAACCAGGTTAAGAACTTAAAGAGGATACGTTTTCTTTTTGTAGGTARTTTCCCACTGAGATTACATGGAGTTGTGAATGACAATTTTTCCTCTCTCTTCCTTATCTCTGGATAACAATGTTTATCAAGACTGCCAGGAAAGTCAAGGAAGACTTGCCAAACTATATTTTCATTTAAACATATATTCGAAATTTTCTTCAGAGAAGGACTATATGTGGATATAATAAAGYTACTAAAATCTGAAAACATCTGAAAATACCTGTGTACTTATAGTAGATTAAAAAGCTGTGTTGGCAAAGCCTAYCAAAAATATTCAGAAAAATGTTTTAAACCAAAAACCCTTTTCCCCCAGCCCCCATCAACACTCCTTGCCAAAACCTTCCTGCATCCTAAAGTRGACATCTGCTAATTGCTCCCAATGACAGAAACCAACACCCGTTTCAGTTCCAAAGGTTCACTGTTTGCACTTGGTCCAGTAGCACTGCCCAGAGAGAAGTGTGCCAAAGGCAACTTGAGTCGAAAAAGGAAATGTGTTACAGCTTGTTGCACCTGTRCTTTTTACATACAATTAACAAGCTCTGTTACAGGCTTACTACAGAGTTTTACATCTCTGCTGACTATTTGGAARGATACAACTAGATACAATCATCATTTGCAGTTCACACCATCTAATGTCTGACAGCTTACAAATACATGTGACACCTATACAGATACATGTTTGGATAGACAGAGACAAGGGTCAATCRCACCAAACAGCCACAGAGTTTGACCAAAACTGTATAACGTGATGCATGTCTTCACAGAAATTCATACTGCGAAGAACATAATAATCTGWGGTGTGTAAATATATTGACATCTGTATAAAAGTGGCTATGTACTGCACAAACTGATAAAGAACTACACAAATACCAAAGCAGCCACTGACACTTCTGCACCCCTGTAATGAGAAACATAGAACTGTATGCTATACAATTTGATATCTATTGAAATACAACTGGAGACAGACAGAGACATAACTCTTCACAGGCACTATGGTAACCTGGTACATATAGGGGTAGGACAAGATACAGACAGAACATGGCKTGTCCACCTCCCCCTTCTCCCCCTCRGTTGCTTGGTCCCACACAGAGCAGCCCTTCTGGAAACATTGAGCAGACAGAGATCTATAGGAAGCAAAGGGAGCACTGAGTSACTTGCAGAGTGCCCTCAGCCCCTCCACAGCCTCAGCACACTCACAACCTCCCCAGTCCTTCCAAAGCCTCCTAGCCCATCAGTCCCCCAGTGCTGCCATCCCCCTGAGTGTCCCCAGTGCCCTGAGCCCTGCCAGCCCTCTCAGTCCATGCCTCTTCCCTGCCCACCCAGACTCCACTGCCATTGCCCTCACCTCTCCCAGAGCCCTCAGCTCCTCTGCTTGCCCTCAGTCCCACCGCCTCACTGTCCTCTCAGTGCCACAGGCACCAGCAGCACCTCAGCAGCAGCAGGGTGCCTATGGCACTGTCCCCTGTGGCAACCCTGGTGCCCTCAGCCTTACTGGSCCCTTAGCGGCTCCCCGATGCCTTGAGTCCCACGGCTCCTGAGGGAGACAGTGCCTGGTGCCATCGGCACTTCCYGCCTCTCCCATCAGGTGTGGGCAGCAGGGATCTGGGGCTCAAAGTGCTGCTCAGCTGGGCCTRGCTGTCAGCCTGCGCCCCAGCAGGGCCAGAGGGGATTGGGTGGCATGGTGCACAAGGCAAGAAGGCAGAGGCAGCAGRGTGGGGAAAGAGGGGAAAAAAGCAGCACCTCCCTCTCCCAAGTGCAAGAGACCCACCTCCTCAGCCATGGAGCTAGAACTTTTGAAATAGAGGCCTCCAGAGTGAAACTTCATATCAAAAGTGCAGCCCAAAAGACAGCTACGCCGAGAGAAGTGGAGGGAGAGGCATTGCAAGTGCCCTATCTTCACAGCCTCTCCCTTGGCTGCTTTCTCCAGCAGCAGTCCTCRGCAGCCCTTGCCAGGGCTGACTTGGGCTGACTTACGGCAGTGTGGTGAGAAAGGYGGGCAGCAAAATCTGCCCCCTCTGTGCCTGGGTTTCCTGGCCTGCCACAGACTCCTGTGTTGTTGGTGTCTGCTGCCATCCCTCTTCCTCCTCTTCCTCTCAGGCTRGTATTATCCATCTCTGGCCTTTTCTCGCCATCTTTTCCTGCTGAGTTCCTCCGCCTGGGGRTAGCCTGCAAGCCTTGATGCACACAGTTGGATTAGATGGGCGAAGCCAGGAGGCACAAGCTAAGTCCCTTCTTGTTAGAGCCAATGCGAGTGCCTTTTACCTGCTTGACTCAGGAAGGCTCGTCAGGGCTTTGGCCTTATCCAGAGCCTCCATGGAGCTCTTGCTCTCTTTGCTTGGAGGCAAATCTGGAGGTACCTAAAGCAGAAATTCTGCTGGAGGTTAGAGGTGGCAAGAGACAGCTTGGAGGAGCAACTACCAAATTGTCTCCTTAGCTCCACGGAGCACACACTGCTTTGCCATCAGCCCCCCTGCATAGTCCAGCAATCCCAAAAAAGACTGGAGGGAGCTGGCAGAAGATGGCATCTGAACAGAAGCTCTCTCAAGTTTACAGTTCCTCCCCTCCTGCTCTCATTGCCAGTCTTTTGCCCATTGGTGAGGCATGTGCCTAAAGCACTGGAGAAACAACTTGTCCAGTTTGCGCTAGTGTGTGTCAGTGTGGTGGCTATAAGGAAGGAAGGAAACAAGGAAGGAAGGAAGCAAGCCAGGCAAAAGGGTTGAGAGACAGGAGGCACAGCAATTCCTTGGCCTCCTGAGAAACTGCGCACCTCTCCAGGATGCCTTTGCCTGGCTTTGTGCTGCTGACATACCTCTGCTTTTTTGGTCTCCAGCACTGTGGCCTCTATGCTGTCTTCTTGATGGATTTCTGGCAGCAAGGGAGATGCATGGGGACAGCTATTTTGCCTGGAGCTCCTTGTCTGCTCTGCCTGCCATGTTGGTCTTCCCAGTGCAGCTCTAGAAAGCAAAAGCACATGCAGCTGAGTGACGTCTTGGAGGACTAGAAGACAGAAAACAAAATCCACAGGGGATCCCTACACCACTTGTCTTCTTGATGTGCACAGTTCTAGGAGCTCAAGTCCCAGGCTGGGACAAGCCTCCCTTCTTGCTCTTACCTGTGCATATCTCTGTGGGCACTGGTGACTCCTCCTGGCCAGCAGTCTCCTCCTGAAAGGTGTTGTCTGCATTCTTCAGCATGAAGTCCACCAGCACCTTCACCTGTGCATGGAAAAGCCTTGCTCTCAGCCCTGTGGCCTGAGAGTGTGCCAAGCAACCTTTGCCATCACTACCTGAGCCCTGCCGCTGTGCAGAAGGATGGGGCTGGCTGGGGGTCAACTCTTAGAGGCAGCTCCTGCACTGGCCTTGGTTGGAAGGCACAGGGAACTCTGACAACCAAGTTGGCTTTGGCCAGCAGGGCTGCAGCTGCCTACTGAAGACACCATTACCTTGTYGTTTTCAGCCAGCATGGCCTGGAGCTCCAGCTGCTCCTCCTGTGGTGGGCTCACCAGGTTTGGCCCCAGGAAGGTGGCCAGGTTTCTGCAGGTTATGTGGCTGGTGGATGTCTGCTGGTTGATGTGCAGCAGCAGTGCCAGCAGCTACTCCAGAAGGAACAGGCTGGCAGCAGGCCATCCTGAGGAAAAAGGAAGGCAAAGTTCATCAGCAAGCCCATATTGCCCATGGCTGTCCCCAGAACTGGCCCCAGGCAGGGGGCAGACAGTGGCTGTGCCATGAGGCTTTGTGGGCACTCTCAGTTCACTGTCAGGGCTGCTGCAAGAAGGAAGCACAGCACTGCTGCCCAGCTCTGGATTTGCCCCAAGCCCAAGTAAAGGAAGGCTYCCCGTGTATTGTCCCACAGTGRGACAGCAAGCAAGAGGGAGTGGCCSAAGAACACAGCCTCCTCAGAACAGTGTCCCCTTTCAGGTGAGTGCCAGGCTTCCAGCAGGGCCTGCTGCAGAGCTGCAAGCTGCTGCCCACACACTTTTAACTGAGCGATCTTGTCCTYCCTGCTGGCCATCTGCATGGCTGCCATCCAGTCCTTGTAGAGGTCTGTGAMAGGGAGCTTGGCAGGGATGCTTCTCAGGAAGTCCTGAAAGGCCACGGGCTGCCAGTGAGCCTTGGAGCACAGTGGCCCAGGCAGGAGCCTTTGCAGYGGCAGGTCTGGAGGGGTCACCCATGAGGATGACGACCAGAAGCAGCACTGGCTAGCTTGCCATGTCCACAGGCAGACCGTGGTCCRGGGCCTGCCACAGCTCCTGAACACACTGGGGCTCTCTGCTGTGCAGAAAAAATCTTCTGTAGTGGGCTCTTGCTGGTGCAGGCAGCAGTTCCTGCAGGAGAGGCAGAAGGGCGGGGGCATGTGTGAGGACCTGCCCTGGTGCAAGAGCAGTGGCTGGACCCAGAGGTCTGCCCTGGCCTGGGCTCCCTGCCTCCTGCTGCCAAGGGGCTGGGAGCAGAAGACTGAGCCACAGCTGAAGAACCAGTGGCCCTTGGCTGGGGGGACACACGTGGGGACACTGGCTGGGCAGCAGCCAGATGCAGAGGTGGACAGTCACTGTGCGGGCTGCCTTCCCTGCATGGGCCAGGGCAGCGTGCCGTCATCCGCGCAGACGGCTGCCAGGGGCTGCCTGAAGAGCCCATTGCTGCAGCTGAAGCCCTCCTTCGGGGCCCAGGCAGCCCCAGCCGGGCCCCACCACAGCGCAAAGGGCCACCTCCTCCTCATCCTGCCGCTGCTGCTGGTGCCACCGGTCCCTTCCTCTGTAAAGGAAAAGAGAACCAAAATRTATTACTGGAGACCACCAGGCCAGTGCTGTCAAAGCCTGCCCTGCCTGCCTTAGGCACTGGGCAGAGCCATGAGGCAACCCAGCTGGCAGCCACAAGTGTGGTGCTGCTCAGAGGCTCCTGAGAGATGGCGTGCTGCTGGGACAAGCACCACAAGCCCTGGCCCTGCCTGTCTCCGAGCTGTGGGCAGCAGCTCAAGTCCCTGCTCTGGGTACCACCTCTGCATGGCCACAACTCAGGGGACAAGTGAGCGTGGCCTGGCCAGAATAGAAGCTTGCCCTTCCTTCCTGAACTCACTTGGACAGTGGCCAGGTCATCCTCCCTTGTCAGACAGGGCCATGCCAGGCCCTTGCTCAGGATTAGTCTGCAAGAATTGAGGTGCACTTGCAGAGCAGCCCCGCAGCACAAAGGGCCAACACCCMCCTGCCACCCAGCYCCAGCAGCCTGAGAGTAGCACACAGCTGGCACCTTCTGGCCCACCAGCCTCTATTCCCTGCACAACAGCAGTCCTGCCARCAGCAGCAGCAGGGACGTGCCAGTGCTGCCACCGTCTTCCCCAAGCTTCTGCTAGCCCAGTGGCAGCAGAACCCCATTTCCCCCCACACAAGCTCAGTGTAAGGTAGGTAAGTCTGCCTGGCAGCCCAGCACAGCTAGAGGCCAGAGTGGGTGGAAAGAGCTCCTTATCACATTTTGTAACTCTTCCACCAGCTGCTCCAGCTTCTTGGTGCTCAATGGCCTCCCCTGCACAAGAGAGGAGCAGTGCAAGAAGGTGAGCAGCTGTGCCTCTGGGGCTGGGTGCAGAGAGCAGTGCTCAGGCACAGAGCCTGCAGCAGAGAGATGCTCACTGCATGGCCAGGGCTTTGATGCTTGGCAGGCAGCTGACTGCCTGTTCTGCATCCTGTGCAGTGGCAAAAGGGATGAGCAGGGAGCTGGGTGAGCCCCCAGCCACCTGCAGTGCCTTGTCAGGCACCTGTGCCCAACTKCTTTCTGCAGCCACAGGGGCAGCTCTCTCTAGCTGAGGAGCTGTGTTCCCTGGTGYGGCTGCTGCAGGAGCATCCCCCTGCAGCAGCAGCATCAGCAGCTGCTTACCCTTGCAGTGTGCCCACCCACTACTCCTTCAGTGCCTGGGAGCTGCAGGAAAAGAACCTTCAGGCCCTGCTGCCCCCAGCCCCTGGGGGGCAGAGGCATGCCTGCACAGCTCTGCCCTGTGCCCAGGGACCTGAAGGCCTGTGGTGGGGCAGAACAGGTGCTGCCTAAGCCCTGACTCCCTGTTGGCWACCAGAGTGGCTTTTGCCCTTTCCTTCTGGCACACYSAATCTGATGGGACCACACARGCCACTCTCTKCTCCTGCTCTGCATGGAGSCCCAGAGGCAAGGCTGCCCAAGGCCTTCTGCTTGCCATGGCTGGCAAGCTCTCCTGCCCTGMCACRGCATGTGGCACCGTGACTCACCCAAAAGYGGCAATGCATGAGCCACTGAGCCAGATGAGGATGATGGTGGTGGCATCCTCATTGCTGCCTTCCTGCTGCTGCTCTTCTTCTGCCTGTGGTGCTGCCTCCTTCCTGGTGCTCAGCACCCACAGCTGGTCCAGGGCCATGCAGAGCTGTGGGCACAGGCTGGTGAGAGCTGCAGAGAGCMGAGGCAAGCAGTGAGGGGCAGGTGGCCTCCCTGGTGTCCCCCAGCACAGAGCTCTGGTGTGCCCTTCCCTGCACCACCCGGCAACACCTGCACGCACAGTGGCACATCCATCCTTAAGGGCTGAGGGCCTGGGGCTTAGGCCTATACAGCTGGGCCAGGGACAGGGATAGGAAAACGCAGCTGCTCTTGCAGGTTCTTACTGAAGCTTGGTGACCACCAGTTCCTCCTGAAGGAGAAGGTGCCTCTCGCTGGTCTTAGGGCCGTGGTTCAGAGCCACAGCTGCACTCAACACTGCCTTGTTGCTGCTGAGAAACTTCCTGAGTGCAGAGAGCAGCAGCTGTGAGAAAGGTGGCCCCTTCTGCTGCGCACCCAACCATGGTCGTGTATCCATGGGCTGTGGGGGAGCCTACCTGGAGCAGAAGCAACTCCTGGCCTGGCCCATTGGGTCTGGCACAGGAGGATCCCAGTCTTCTGCAAAGATGTGGGCTATTCRCTCTCAGCGAGGACACCAAGCAGGGTGGTGGGGTTGGAATTCTGCCGTTGMTTGCTCAGAAATTTGCTTTCTCACACTTTTTGAGTTGCACACCAAACAGCTCTGGGCTGCTGCTGTCACTTCTCAGAGGATGCTGACTCCCGMCTTACCAATGGTCTAAAGCCAAGGTAGCCTGGCCTGGGCACRGGGGGGCACTGGAGTGGGACACTGRGGCTGGGACTTCCTGCCAGGAGGGGCAATGTTGCCTTTGCATSCAGGAGCCCAGTGCTGGGCACAGCCGAAGTCAAGGTCACCTCCCTCCACYTGCTGCCAAGGCTTTGCCTCCCACAGCCCTGCACACAYTCAGCTGCCTGGGCCTCAAGGGCTCTTGGGCGACTCCCAATTGCTTCACCTGGCCTCTTTCAAAGCTGTTTTTACAGCTCCCTCTTCCCCAGCCTCTAGTGCTGCAAGGACTTCTTCTTGCTCCTCCCTGGCTGCACAACTTGCCTCTTCCCCTTTATCTTCACCTCCAACAGGTTCAAAGTCCAATTCTTTATCACAACTGAAACAAGTTACGCCATGTAATACTGGTACACAGCTTTTTGGCATCAGTCAAAAGACAGTAGCTGCAATTTTTAGCTTTTCATATTGATAAATTGAGCATTTTCTTGCATTTTTAAATGTAAATATGACTTACAACTCAGTTTATACTTTGTATATGTAAAGACTGTATCAAGGAAATTCTAGCATAAGCTATTACTTTGTAGTGTTTAAAATATTGGTTTTCAGCTCTTGCATACATCAGCTATTTGTGSGGGCWTACACAAACTTTTTATTTTGATTAWTTTCCAGAATGAATTGTYCTGTGTCAGAATTCCTTGGAAATGTTGTTGCTTTAGTTGAGGTCCGGCATGGTGACATAATTTGAAAAGTTAAAATGGGATACATGATGTACAACTACAGAATGAAGCGTTGATAGTGTGCTAGGTTTGGCTGGGATATAATTAATTTTCCTCATGGTACTTGGTATGGGGCTGTGGTTTGAATTTGTGTTGAAAACCATGTTAACTTATGGATATTTTAGTTATCCCTGAGCAGGGCTGAGGGATGGATATGTTAGATATTTTAGTTATCCCTGAGCACTGAGCCAAAGGCTTTTCTGCCCTTCACCCCACTGGTAGGTAGACTTGGAGTACACAAGGAGTTGTGAGGGAACACAGCCAGGACAGCTGGCACTGGCCACAGGGATATTCTAGACSGTATGGAGTCATGCTCACAATGTAAAGCTGAAAGTAGCAGAAGGACAAGGGGARTGTTTGGTGTGATAGTTGGTACTTCCAACTCACTGTTAAGTGAACCCTGTTTTCCCAGTAATAGGTGAACACCTGCATATCCGTGGGAAGCAGTGAATGTTGTTTACCTTTCCCTGTGTACATGGCTTTCACTTTATCTGTTATAGTCTCTTTATCTGAGCTCACAAGTTTTCTCAGCTCACTTCTACTTCTCTGATTCTCCCCCCATTTGAGATTTAAGCTGGCTAGTCCTGATTCAAGGACTGCAGAACACACTGACTCACTATGCTACTTTTTCCTGCATGGCTTCCGGGAATTTCACAGTGATGGCAAAATATCTTCATGTCTTTCTGAAGTATGACTTGGAGTTTTACAGGAGAAAGACTGGAACATCACTCCATGATTAATATGAYCAAAATGAGCCATTTATTCTAGAGTGACATCTTTTATATAGTTTTTAGCTTTAATTATACRTTGAYGTATTGCTTTGCAATTTGTTATGYCCTAAAAGCATGTGTTAGTTTCTTGGCCCAGACTGGTTGATTGGTACTACAGAAACAGCAGCTTTGCAAAGTCCTTCATTTGGCTCTCATCTGAGTCTCACATCCTGGAGTTGTATAGCATCTTTTGTTCTTCTTTGTACRTGACTTCTACATYATTTGTTCCTCCTTGTACGYGATCCTTGCATCCTTGAATTGGTTACAGGCTTATCCATTCTCATAGACTAGATTGCTTATATGTCCCCATTTCACAAGCCTATTCATTCTCAAAGACKGGATTGCTCACATGTCCCCATTTCTAAAGGAATTCATCTTCTACAGAGTTGCAAGTGAATCTTGTCTATTTTGGCAGATCTTGCCAAAATCTTGAGGCCAATCTTGAAGAATTCTGTGAATGAAATTGAACAAGAAAAACAACAATAGTTATTAAATTCCCCAAAACAATGGATAATYAAGGACTATAAGGCTCCCTGATGGAGCTTACAAGAACATCTGTGTGGCTTGCAATTGCTTATCAATTCGTAGGGTAATTTCCCAATCAGTGTTTAAGTTAGTTGTTCCCTTTTAGCATGGTTGTTAGTACTGCTAGTACCTGGAAGTTTTRTTCCATCTGAGTACTCTGCTGCATGAACTCAGTTGAAGTTTAAGCCAATAAGAAACTGTATTCTGGCAATCAGAGTAGTAAAAAGAGGTTAGAAAAGAATTGAAATAAATTCAGTTAATGTAGTGATTATAAGAGCACACAAGATGAAAGGAAGTAGCAACAAATTATTTGAGAGAGAGAAAGGGAGTTTCAAAAAGTCTGTGAGTGCTGCATCTGCCAGCTTTCTGAAATTAAAGCACTTTGAAGGAAATGATATTGCATAGTATGTTATGACTACTACTAGCATGGCTTAGTCAACCATCACAAGGGAGGTGTTCAGGAAGTTATCTCTTTTTGAATAGAATTTTTCATATTGTGTGTTATTATGASAAAAAAAAGCACTATTGTTACGAAGAGGCTATTTTTAGTAATATCAGCCAAATTATTGTCCTCTGCCCAGCCTCCCAGAACAAAAAAAATCTCTATTATACAGATGTAACATATCTAGTGTTCTGCACACAGCTGCATATATTTGGAGCCTGCTCCATTATGCTGGTACCTCAGGCTTGGCAGATCAGAGAGAAAGATCATTCATGAGGAAGGTAGGTATGCCTCCAAAGAACAGGAATGCTTTATGTTTCTTTTCTTGTTCCTGCTTCATTCTTCACAAAGAAGAAATACTGTATTTTTCTTTCTTTTCAAAACCATCTGGTTTTTGAATCTAAAAAATAGCTCTCCTACATTTGTCAAACCACAGCAAGGAAAGCTACTTTAGTTGACGTCAAATGTCACAGAGACTTAAATACGTAGCCAAAAAATTAAACACAAGAATTTTTGAATTGTCATTGCCAAATTMATTTCTATCTAGTTATTTAAATGCAGGTTACAGTTTTGACTACAGTGCATGCATCTCTTCTGTTTTCAACTTTCCGTGTTTTCCCATTTTTGACTATGCTTTCCTCCAGTGCTCTCATGAAGAAGATCTACATTAATAATCAAGAAGCTTACTAATTTGCTCCTCTGTGTAAGCAATGAAATGGACTTTAAAAGTAATAGTGTGAGCCATGGATTTCAGAATAGTCTGTACAAACGGCACGGGTCCACTTTTGCATGTTTCACAACTGGACTCAACCTCAGAAAATTGGAATTATTCTTAGCGATRGAGGGAAGAGATGAAAGTTATGTTTGCTGCACTTTGGGGCTTTGACTTCTGAGGAARTAGGAATGTAAATTATTGTATCTAGTATCCTAAAGATGAGAGAGAAGGATCAGGTGYGTTCAGACTCATGTTCTACAAGCGCAAGGCATTTTGTGTCTGGTTTGCTTTAAGACTCAGACTTCTGGTAATGCAAGGTACAAGAGCCAAATGGGCATCAATTGCTTTCAAAATGTCCATTTGCTGCTGCAAAATCTACATGAATTGTTACATAGATCTGTATTTCCTCTTGCAGTTGGAATCCCTGGGTTACGATTGTTTGCTCTGTGAGTGTGTTGTCCTTGATAGAGACAGGGTAAATCCTGTGGTGATGACAAGGCTTTRCCCTGTAGATGTTAGAGCTTACTGTAAAATGTGCTTATATAAATACAGTTTTGCAGATGGTTATGGCACCAAAAATGTGGTTGTACCTGAATGGAACATCACTTGTCCCCATTCTCCGCTCAAAATGAATCACTGATTGGCATCTACCTTTTCATTTACAGAGTTTAACCATTTAACCATTTAGCTCAGGAAGCTACAGCTTTGATTAAAAAAGATCTGAAATGTTTAATTGGGTATGTGATAAGGAGAAATATATCAGTTTCTGGTACATGGAGAGCATAATTTTAAGTGGCAGTATATGTTGTTGGAACCAATTTTGCAATAACTGTGTAGTGGAATGGAGAGTAATASCTGATTACAGGCTTTTACAGAGGTGCTTTCCTAAACAGCTATTTTAATAGTATRAAATCTGACATTAATACACAATTTTCATAGAAAAACTATAGAGCTTTGCTTYTGAGTTTCACACTGATCTTGAATTTTTTCCCTTTCCATTTTGTCRTTTTCTGACAATTGGCAAATATTATACATTTAGAGGTACAGTTATTTTTCTCATTCAAGAAACACAGTGAGGAATAGATTAAGATTAATARAGCTTCTTGTTAATGCAAAGAAACTAAATGATGATTTCTTGGTATAATTACATATTAAAATTTTTCAGACTTACAATTCCATCTAGAAGTGGAGAAGGCCTGGTATTGCTGACACACCTCCTCTCTCTCTCARTGAGATTGCTATAGTGTGTAAAGCAATTTGCCTTTCCTTGTAAATTCTTCTCTTCTGGTAAACAAGGTGATTTTAAAGTAAAGGGATTGCATTCKCAGCTGTGGCTTACACTTACTGAGAATTTGCAAATTTTGGGGAAGCAGTCAGAATTAAGTTAAACTATCTCTCATGAAATTACTTATTTGTGGTTTTCAAATTCCTTTCTCAAAAGTGTCAGTGAATTTTCAGTTTAAATTTAGAAAACATGAACTTAGATAATACTGAAATATTTTGATGGCATGCTTTTATTTGATTATTTTATTAATGTTTTGCTGTTATCTAAATAATACTTTATTATTAAATAATACACTGTAAGTATTATTTATACATATAAAGCTAATATTACTTATTTGTTTATTAGATCARTGTAAATAAAGACTTTTCTAATATAGATAAAWTTCATTATTTCTGTGAAAYCTTTGGACTTATAAGAAATTATTTTTTTAACAAAAATGGGCTCAGCAAAAATGTTTTTCCAGCATCTATTTTATACAACTTTTAAAYGTATGTTTTTACTACTAGAAGGATCTATGACCTTCCTTATTTTTCAAGTACTTTTAAAATTGTATTGCCCTTGAGCAGTAGACATTTTAGATAAACTTGACAACAYGGAAATGTCAACAAATTGCAATCTTGTCTGACAAAGCAGCAGCATATTAATATTCATGTATCATTAATTTTCATTTAGAATATGAATAGACTTGTTTGTATAAATAGTTAAAAACTACATCTAAAGGATTTTTTAATGTAACTTGTTTTTCCATACTGACCTGTTTGGTGAACTGTAGTAGCATAAATACTTTCCCTTTTTTATTATCATAACATTATATATTTATATGTATCCAAAGATTACTTTAGTGTAGGAGACAGRGCTCTGAGAGGACATAGGAGAGAGAGAAGAAGTATTTATAAGTCTATAAAATTTAATAATTTTTATAGATGAATGTGTAATGTTATTTTTCAGTTTCAAAAAAACTCCCAAAATACATCAGTGGAGTACATACCTCTTTAATGGAAACAATAGAAAAAAATACTACTTTGTTACACTGGTACAAATGAGAATGTCAAAGAAGTAAAAGTGGTAAAACAGAGATTAGATCAGTTTCTGAAATAGGGGCTTAATGGCACGTCTCAAGCACATGGTTCCCCCATGTCAAGGTTTCCCTAATTCAGTGATTGAAAGAAGAATGCATCAGAGTAATTTCATGTCATGTATGTCATCTTGTGTTTTTTTTCCCTAAATATCCCCTGCCAGTAATTTATCAATATTATCATCTGGAGGGGTTGCTCAAGTGAAGAATACAAAAAATCTTAGTACTTAGAAACTGAAAAAARTTTACAATACGGGAAACATCTAGTTGGATACCTCTTGAATCAGAAAACAATTTGAACCAATTTATGCYGGCATAGGTTGCCCAAAGAAGTTGTAAATATCCAATCTATAGAAGTGTTCAAAGCTAGGTKGGTTGGAGATCTGACCAAYCTGGTCTAGTGGAAGGTGTTGGAATGAGATGATCTTTAAGGTCCCTTTGAACCTAAACTTTTCTATGATTTTATGATTCTATGATATTTGTTTGTTTGGGTTTTTTAAGTTTAATATAGTGCTATTTCAACTGGAACATCTTCCCCAAACAGAAGAAACATCAGAAGAAACATCAGAAGAGTATTAGGAAGGTAGTCACAGATTACAGTTACCTCTGTGCATGGCAGGGAAAACTCAACATTACACAAAATATTTTGTCTTTGGTTAACACAAAATAAAGCTAACAAGCACTGAAGTCTCAGGGTGTTTTGATTTGTTCKGAGAAAGGAAATTCCAGCATCTTAGGAAACGGAAGGGCCAATGAAATTATGGCATAAAAAATTGAGGAGAAAGAAATTGTGGAACTGAGAGTAATAAGAATATTTTTATGGTCCAAGTTCACTAGATTTTTTTTTTCCTGCAATACCTAATGAATAGTAGTAACACAGAATTTTGTTAATCTTTTCCTAATAACAGTATGAGAAATAACTCCTTTCCAGACAATCTTCCATAACCACACAAATGGATAAACAAACAAAACTTTACCAGACCAAACTTCCCTGTGCCTGAGAGTTCTGGTTCTGTTAAAATTGTGGAAAGGAATGAAAGAGTGCAGCTCAGGATGTAAATCTCATTACGTCTTTAAAGAAGCAGAAGAGAACAGAAGTCAGTCTAGAACTGAACACTCCAATGTAAAAACAGGATCCAGAATTATCATWTGTAATCTAACAAATACACCTATGTATATGTGGACTTAGTGGGYTAAAACCCAATACATTCAATATATTTTTTAATAATTATTCTGAATAAATGTAAGGTTTAATTTTGTAAGTAGATGGTATGAGGATAATATGAGTATTTAGTTAAAATTACATAAATTAATTTCTATTCAAAATATGAATCAAAGGCAGATTTCCTTTCAGKTAAAAGAATTATTAACTATTCCTCCTCCCAAAGCAAACATTAGCTTGTTGACTAGCTAGTTTACTGCTKTGTGAAATACTGCAGCATTTAATGCTTCTGTACATTTCACAAACAAAACAGTGGAGTTATAAGTGATTTGTACTTTTATGGAATTTGGGAGGGATGCTTTCTTATAGTTCTGGTATAATAAAACTTTAACATCAGATTTACAGAAAGCTATGAGTAAAAGAGAAGACCCACCCCAMATCAATTTCTCTTTTATACTTTGTGGTGAAAGTAAGAAAAGTTAATGAGTTGTGAAGACTCTGGTCTTTTGAGGGGGATTTTTTTTTTCTTAGATCTTTATTAAAAAGATTACTGGAAATGTTTGAAAAGGACAGATAGSTGGAAGTCAAAACTTAAAAGACAGCCAAATAACTGATTTCTMCAATGTTTTTTTAATGAAGACTAGTTTTTTGAACCCTTTTAAACTTTCAAACAATTACTAACTATCCTGTGATGCAAGTAAGAAAATTATTATGTAATCTATCTTTATGAATGTAAATAGTATAAGAATCCTATACCTGATAAGCTATATTCTAATTGTAAATAGRGCTAAAAAATTCTGTGGATCAAGGCATATCTGAATGCTTTCCTAACCAATTTTTCTTAAACAAAAAGCAATTAAAAAAACCAAAGGCACCCATCCCCCCGCACTGTCCCATATCCTTTCCCACCCCACCACCAGACTACAGGGAAAAAACCCTAAAACAACCAACCAACCAAAATAATTCAGAAAGAAAAAAAAATTGGCAGCTGCTTGCATTGCATTTAAAATCTCTAGCAGAATGTCAAGGTAACTCAATTCTAAATGTTTCTGGATATATGTTAGTAAAGAAGATCTTCCTTTGCTAGTGTAATTCATTGTTTGGGAATTACAGTACTCAACTCAGAGCTGTTTGATTCTACATCTAAACAGGAGAGTAAGGCATAGGATTTCTCCCAGGCAACTAGTTGCATTATTGTCAGAGAGCTATTTTTCTTTTTCTTTAGCCTAGTAGGGCATTATTAGACTAATTAGTTTTRCCAATAGGATTTGTCAGTATTCTAGGCAATTCTTTTGGATAGCAATTTCCCCTCCCTGAAGCATTCAGCACATTGAGATAATACAGTACATTTTTGTCTCTGAAATTTCAGTGCTCCATCAACCTGGCAACCATTATGAACTGGCATAAAAGATCYGTATAAGTGTTAAGAAACAATTTTTGCTCTGAGAAATGGAAACCAAGGTTTTTGTTGTGGTTATTTGGTGTGTTATTTAAATGGACATCCAGAAATAAGAAAGGATTTATTAAAAGTAATTCTTTCTGGATAAAACAAGCAGGGAATAAATTTCTTGGCACCTCATTTGGAGATGCTTCTTTGGTGCCTTTTCACCTTTCCTTTTTCAATGAGAATCAAGATAAATGAACTAAATCCAATGCACTACCTAAAGGTCACTACATTTGCATCTCTGCTGGTTCACACCTCCTGCTTCTTGGCTGCATAGCTGGCAAAGCTAATGGCTGACCTCAGGTACAGATTTAGGAAAGGGCAATTGTCCAGCACTGTTTTCTTTCTTTTCATTCAGCTATCTGTTCCTGTGGTGATTTCCACATGGTGTGTAAAAAGGAAGGTCACACAATTTTTCACCATCTTATCAAACAGTCTAAATATGTGGGGATGAAAACTGTATTCTAGTTTAACAGATTCACTCCATATTAAAGAGGAAAGAATATTAGTGATGTAGTCTAAAGATCACTGAATGCAGAAAAAGGCACTGCCTTGAGGAAATTGGAAAACAATGTTTCAATGACAGTATTAAGTTTTGTGACAGGCAGACAAATATCTCGGTCACTGGCATACAATTCAACATCAMATAGAGGAATGAGTAATGATACTCTGCCTCTGAAGAGCAAACAATATGAAATGCCCAAAGTTGTTTTTTTTTCCCTTTCATTKCAGTTTCAAAGGGGCTAGGTCAAACATCTTACCACTTCTAGACACAAAGAATACCTGATACAAACACTTAGGAAAAAACTCTTAACCTCAAAAGATTATAACAGAACAACTGAAATGGACGTATCACAAAGGCAAACCTATCTTAACWGAAATAAAAGTTAAAAAAATTATTTCAACCAAAAAGGACACAGAACAGTCAATCATAGAAAAAACACATCTCTCCTAATTTCATAAAAGTACATGTTAWTTTTTTTGCAGACAGATGCACAGATTTTATTGAGTTGATGGGAATTTTAAAAAGGAAGACATCTGGGGAAGTGATACGTGCACAGCCCATCAGCAGCCGCCTTACCATCTGACAGACATATTCATTTTAAGTCGACAGTTGTCTGCCAAACCTGCCAAGAGGCCAGATGCCACCATGGGGTAGCACACATCAGAAATCCCTACCCTAAATGGAAAACATTTTAGCGTAATGMTTTAATGGTTAAAAAAAATCATGAATCCTCCTTATAGATGAAAACCCAAGATTTTATTAAGAAGCTCAGTAGCTAGTAGAATTTGAAGATGAAGTCCTAAGTTGTAGCTGAAATTATGGGTTTTGTGAGACTTTCAAAGAGYTCTGGATTTTCTGCTACTCTTCCTTGTAAAGCACACAGTCTGTCTAGATTTTATGTCTACATTTTAGTTTAAATTACTGATCTGGATTTTAATGGGAATACTTTTAATTAAGRTGTCAGGAGACTGGAAGATTGAGAGTAAATCATAAAGAAGTTTGTAAATGTTCAGAAGTATTCAGAGGAAGRTAGATGAGAGGTAGGATCTATTATACATTGAGTTCTGCAGTGTCACGCAGAGAATCTACAAATAGCATGTGTATTTATATTTTACACATATAAAGGGATACATAGGTTATGAATGGTAAAGATTAGGCCTGCTAAGAATCAATACTTCCTGACAATAACAAAAAAAAATTATGTAATTTTCCTCCTGTATTGTGGTCTCTAACTTGTGTCAACCAAAGGCAATAAACAGCCCCAAGTGGAGCAGAGAATAAAATTATTCTCTAGATTTCCAGACCAGGTTTTATCTTCAGGTTTAGCAAGGAAATCAGGAGAGGTAACTTGTTATTTTGCTGCCCCACCCCCCTTCCGCATGCACAAATGACTGTTTTCTCTGTCAAAGAGTTAAGGCATCTAAAATTATTCTGGCGAAAGTCTTGTCTCCTGTTTTTTATCTCCTGCCAGGTCCACAGTGACTCCTTGTGAGGTTGTGATGAGGAGAAATAGGGGATATATGGAGAATTAGAATTGGACATYATTACCCAACAACTCTTTTTTCACATTCTCCTAAAGTTCATGGTACTGAGAGTGCTCTGATGTCCCACTAAAGAACTACAAAACTYCCTTTTGCAACTAGGAGGGATAGCTTTTAAAAAGCACATTCTGACCATACTGAACAGGAAGAAAATACTTATCAGGCTGCCTAGATTAGGAGAATTCACTTCCTCTTTCTAGAGATGAGTGATAAAGCAGTCTCTATCAGCCACCGAAAGTTGCAGAATCTGATCAAAGATGAATTGCTGAGTGATGTCCTGCCAAACACAATGTTAAAAAAATTTTGCCTGGCAGGTTTCTTACTCAGGTTGTYCCTTTCTTCATGTGAGCAGAAGGCGCATCTTTCATCTTTGTCTTGGAAGAAATTAGAAAATGCTGGTGATAAAGATGTGGATATAATGAGATACATAGGGCAGATCTATTTTTTTTTTCTAATATAATATGACAAACTAATATAATCGTGAATCAAGAGGTAGAAAGAGAATGTGAGAATGCAATGGCATGGAAAGCTTGTATTGGAAAAAGCTTGGACTTGTGGTGTTGTGGGGCCAACCATCAGAACATTAAAGATGAATATTCAGAAACATTTCTGTCTGATTTTGGAATACAGACAAGAGTGATGCTGTTGGAACTGCAAGGCCTTTCCTCCATGAAAGAACAGAGAGCTTACTGTTCCTGAGGCCTTTTTATTCTCTTGTATTATCAGGAGTATATTATTTTTGTAGTGTGATTGGATAATAATAATAATTGTTATAATATTAAGGTTATGCTGGTGTAACTTCACTGAGTTTAGGATGATAYTCCAAAGTTATGTTCACATATTTTTTCCTGTTTCTGATATGGTAGATGGTAACAACATGTGATTCCATCTTCAGATGGAAAGAACTTCCGCAGAATTTAAAGCTCCTGGAAGAAAAGTTAAAATCTTGTGATGTTCATGTGTTTTTTCAAATCAGAAAATTAAATATGGAAAATGCTGGACTTACATTCATATCCTAAAATAAATAGAGCAGAAATTGTCAAAGAATTTGAAACCTTCAGCTATAGTGGATAAAGCTTAAGATTCTGCAAGGTGCTGCACCTTGTTTCACTCTTCTAGGGTGCTGGGAGTCCAGCTAGGAGCCTAGAGAGTCCAGGACATTACAGCCAGCTTCTTTTCATCTTCTTGGCTATGTAATCACAGTAAGGTATATGTCTTAGGTTGCAGTGCAAGAYGTAACCAAAAGGATGTATTCTATTACTGTCTATTAAAACCAGGTGGTGCAGTGTTTCTTTATCTCTTCCATGACCCATTCATCATAACTCCAGGGAGGATCTTCTGTTAAAGGATCAGCTGCTAAACCAGGTGGGACAGTGTTCTTTATCTCTTCCAGGACCCATCCTCGCTTTAGGGGGATACCATCTGTTAACGGCTATTGAGCATGATAAAATAATGTCATCCCATTGTGAGATGCTCCRCCCAGGGAGAGGAGCCTGGATAAAAATCTGAGTGTAACAACACCAGTGCAGCCTGCTTTCCACTGGATTCCCAGAGGAAGACTGGACCCATCTGGGGATTTTCAGGGGAAAACCAGAGCAYCACTGGGCCTTCAGAGGAAAACTACACCCTTCTACAGGAYCATTGCTTCAACAGAACTACATCAGTCACTCCAGAAGGACTTGATTGGACTGCTACCAACACCCTGACCAACAGGGTGTGAGGTTATATTCTGACTCTTGTCAGTGGTTTTTTCATTGTTGTTTGTTGTTTTTTCAGTTGAATTTTTTTTTACTACAACATTTTTATTTTAATTTTCATTGTTATTCCTATTCCCATATCTTTRCCTGAGAGTCCCTTCATTTCAAAATTATAAAAGTTTGGAGGGAGGGGGTTTACGTCTTTAAGGGAGGCTTCTGCCTTCCTTAGCAGACACCTGTATTTCCAAACCAAGACAGTATATCATGAGGCATGAACAYAAAATAATTCAGRAAAATAWAAGTTCTAATGTTCCATTTGTAGCCAAAGCAAACWATCTTGAGATCCTAGATTGCTGTTCTGAGAAAAGAATTTCCTCCATTCAGATTCAGATGAGAGAGATCTTCTGACCTTGAAAGTACTGCAGCAGTGCCCCTTYTCTGCCTCAAGCTTAACTGAATTTTTCAGTGCATTTTTAATAGGAGATTTTTACTCTGGATGGGCTAGATCTTGTTTAACACAGGGGTTTCTCTGGTTATATTTCCTASTTCTTCAACAGAAGTTGTGTGCTTTGCTGAATCTGTAACAATTGTTACAGCAATTCACACAAACATCCCCTGTGTGGGGTGGCACACCAGAAAGTAAGTGCTGGGTCAGATCCTCTCCTGTGCTGAAATATGCCTTAGGCACACATCTGTGTCACTGCAAGTGATTCTTCTTTGATATTTTAGGTTCACTATGGATGTCAAATTATAAGACAGAGGAGCTGAGGGGTGTTTTTGTTTTGCTGAAGAGTGATGTGTTCAATTGTGCCTCTCTCCCTGCTCCTGTGGGACTACCTCCACTTTGTGGCAGCTGAGACATCATGGCATGATGGGATTCACAGCTGGTCAATTRGATAGATTCCAGCCTGTGCATACAATCATGAGGATCTCATCTGTAATAAGAATAATCAAAATTAAAACAAGCTTGTAGGTTTGGAATGCTGGGGTTTTTCACTTGTTAGGGTTTTTTTTTTAGGTTTGGGTGTTTAAGAGAATTTTTCACATATATTTGATCAGCTAATATCTCATCAGGAGCTTACTCCGAACTACAGTGGTAGTTCCGCTTTCTCATACATGATTGATTTTACCCTACAATTAACCTGTTTTACTTAGAGTCCATTAGAGTCTAGAGATTCAGTCCTCTTCCTCTTTCCTTATTTTTGTAGGAGAAGCCTTCTAATACACCTTTTCCAGCCCTTAGTTCACCATGTTGAAAGGATTGGAAACATTAGGAGAAAATCTTTCAAATTTCTACATGAAAGAAGCCCTAGTTACAGGCCTGGGGCTAAATACTGGCCTCACGGACTTTAATAAGAATGAAAATACTCATTTATCCCGAATTTAAATCACTTACTAATAGCAGAAAACTTTGAAATTTTGTGAATATTAAATATAAGGATACTTCAGCCTTCATTTCAAATATATATGGCTTTTTGAAGGTCTAGAAAATAGCTTTTTCACATCTAAGTTTGTCCAAAGAAATCCATCATTGATGAAAATTTCTTTCCAGGTAGAAATTTAGTAGACTTTTTTATGAATAAGAGATAATATGGTTAAAATTCACAGCTGACATATGCAATTTGTCATTCCATGGAGTATGATGTCATTCCTCAGTATTCTGGCWTACAGTTCTCTCACTTGCATATCTCATCAATGAAGAACTCCATGGAAAAATTGACTTGAGGATATTCTTTTATTTGTTCTTTCACTTTTATTTGGCTATAAAATTCTGTAATTTTTTCCTGAACAAACAGCTCACCCTGAGTACACAGAGCTTTTTCAGGACAAAATACTGCAAAAGGCAAAATTCCAAGTCTTTATTGAGTAAGAAGTCACGTTAAAGTAGTTGATTATGTTTGTGCCTTAAGCAGTGCATGAGCAGGAACATCTTCCATGGTTGTACTTTATGTCCTAAAAATAAAATTTCTTCCTATTTATGAATTTCAAACACTTGTGACAAAAGAAATTGTTTAAGAACAAAACACTTCTCATATAAGTGGCTTAAAGTGATCAGTTTCAACATGCAAACTTGCCAGACTGACTGCCTTCACTTAGATGCTCATATTCATAATGGTTTGTTCTTTGTATGAGGCTGTTAGGATTAAAATCAAACCTAGTTTGCATTTCCAACTTATTAAATCAGGAGTGACCATGTCATAGACTTATTTGAGGATGACAGCTTCTAGAAGACTCTCAAAATACTTTTTTTTAGTTTTGCCAATAACACTGAATTCCCAAGCTAGAACTATTGCCAGTAGAAAAGAAATGGCAATCAATAAGATATGAGACAAACAATATAAAGGAAGAAATCTGTCTTGTCTTTCACATAACTGGATTCTGCAATCGTTTCTTCATCATCYTTCTGCAAAAGCATGTTTCATCCCTTCCTATGATCTTTAAGTGATTTTTCATTCTTTGTACAACAACTCAGAAAACATCTATTTTTTTAAACACATYTGAAAATTTATTGTCTTTTAACTAATAATTTCTATTAAGTCTGTGTTGATTCTGTTGGCATGATTTTCATCTCTCTGAGTAGCTCCTTAAAACTTTAAAATTGAAATTGACTTTTTGTTTAACTTTCAAGAATAATTTTTAATATTAGACTTTGTATAAATACRTGTGTCTTCTGGCTGCCTGGAGGGGGAGTTTCTGTGTTTTGCCAGCTTGCTGGGTCCCATATGTTTCCTTGTATAGTGTTTTCTCCATTAACACTGATGTGAAGCAGGCTAATGCTGCTCTTTTAGTATTGATTCATACAGCCTTTTAAGCTTCTCCATAGGTAATGTGCTCAGCATTTCACCTGCCTCCATTTGTGTGGTTTGTAGCTCAAAACAATTCAGTGGTCTGCTCAGTTCCAGTTTCAGTGTTTGTGCATGCTTTGGAGRTTTGTGCCTGTTCAGGTGGTATATGCAAAAGAAGCACTGAGCAAATTCACAAATGGTAAATATTTTTCCCTTTGCTGGTTTGTTTTAATTATGTGCTATTCCCTTATCTTTTCTGTTCTGCCATGCTTATTACTTTTGCTTCTTCATCTTCCTATTTCATCTAAGGACTCATCTCTCTCATGTTGTGCAGAATAACCTAGAGTGGGAGGTCAGGTGATTCCCTTCTGTGGCTGGTTTTTTTTTGTCAACAGGGGTTTTACACTGTGTTTTCTCTGGTTGTCTGGAATCCTGTGCATTCCTACTGTTCTCAGTGACTTGTGCCTGACTGCATTCATTTGATGGTTGACATCTTTTACTTTTTTTTAAACTTGTAATACTGATATTGTGTATGTATTTTGGTTATAGCTGAGCCACACAGTATTTAATGTGTCTGTGTACTCCTTACTATTTTTTATTTTTTCTGCAAAAAAAAAAATAGAATTAGACACATGAAAATTCTAAGTTTTTGATTTTCCTCCGAAGTCTGGTGTTTTGAAAAACTCAATTTTCTTTTTCACAATATATCTTAGATGCTTCTGGTTTGTCTCACGTCATTTGCCCTATTAGAGCTTACTGAAGAAAAGTGAGAAAGCTATAAATACGGGGTTTTTACACATTTCCAAGGTATGTGTCAATTTTGCAATAAGTATCCACAAGAAGTATTTCCAAGCATCTCAGCTGGTAATGATCACCTGTCCTTTCAGACAGAGAGTCAAACAGCTGACACTGCTCTTGATCTGCATGTTGTCTTCAACTGAATTTGTAGTACCAAGACATCAAAGCAAGTACATTGCATTCACATGTTTTATTATGTCCTGCTGGCTACAGAAAATGTTGGACCTTATCTATTTCAGACCAATGAAGAACCTTTGTTTCTTTCAGCCTTTGGCTGAAGCATTAGGGACAGTAGATAATTTCTTTGTCCCCTCGTACCTGGAGTATATGTCATATATACATCAGCATAGCCATTAATGWTGCTGGCCATCTGTCTTCTTCACATCTTACAAATTTCACCTCCAGCCTTGTCCATCTKTCAAAAATGTTAGAAATAATTTTAATTGAAGAGTCCATTCATGGTACAGTCTTCRTTTTAAGTAGCTGCCAAGTCATTAGCCTAATATTAAGTTTTGACTCCATAAAGCCTAATTAAATTATCTGGAGTTTCTCAAACATAGCTTCAGATGAGGTTYCTCTAACACAAGGAACACTGCATTATTGAGGTTCTAGCTGAATTATTATCTCCCATCAAAATCTCATATTCTGCTGTCTGTGGTCTTACTGTTGTATAATTCTCTGATGAGCATTTAAAAGTGAGCTCTCAGAAAGTATTGCCCAGCACACTTTAAGGTGTCCCTAAAGTTTAGTGTAGATTAAATAGGTTAGTTTAGGACATGCTATCAGGTTGAATTGCATGAAAAAGAGAAACAGTGGGAGTGTAGCTACAGATAATTCCTCTGTAAGTATTTATTAGTGCCGAAGTGTAAGATGATCTTTGGATATTTCAAATATTATCTTCTCTATCATTAAGGATGCTACATATAGAATAATTTGGCAGCTGTGTGTTGAAAGGTGCCAGAACAGCTCCTTGAAAACAGCAGGGTAGAAAGGTTAACTTCCACTGTTTGAGTTAGGACTATGACAAGGTTTGACATCTAATAAATATTGTTTGTTGAAAGAAGTTGAGAAATAGCAAGGCAAGGTAYTCTGCACGTGCAGAGCTGCAATTGTAGGATCTATTTGTCTATAACCTACAGAAGCGAATCTGGGTTTAGTTTATAAAGAAGACAAAAATTATGGGAGTTACTGGCGGAAGCAAGTTATGTAGAGATTTGAACAAACAGAAACTGTCAAAATGGAGGGAAGGCACCCTGAGTACTTTGAACCTAGTGAGAAAATCTACTGGTTACTTCAATAGCTAAGGGAGAATTGGAGTCAATAACGGCTTTCCATTTCCAACTCACATGTTGCAGACTTCAGGTTTCCCTTGGGAATAAGGAACAGAACAGATTGTAACTGCACCCTTGGTGTATTCAGTGCTGGTCGCAAGAATATATGAGAAGGGGATGAAGTCTTGTAATGCAAGAATCTTCCAGACAAAAATATGCAAACATAATTCATTGAGAACTGAGAAATTTAGGGTGTTTAGTAGGAATGAAATTAAGTGGTAAACAGTCTCAGATTCTTAGAATTACTGGTGCTGAAAAAATGAGTTAAAAATTAAAATTGCAAAATAAGATATATTTTATTCTTAAGTTTAATTACATATTATTTATTTTTTTCCCTCCAGTCATTTCATAGAACTTGAGCATTTAATTTGAGCATATTTTAATGTAACTGATTCTGAACATTATTCTGTATTTCATTTCAAGAAGAATGTTTCAGTGTTTCAGCACTTCTCTATTCTCTTGCAAGGCAGCCTGTTTCTTCTTACACAATCTCTGTTACAGTTCCATTGTCCTCATTCATACATTCTTCAGCTTTTTCTCTCTGACAAGTGCCCTTGTCATGRTGCAAGATGACTCCTTCCTACAACTCTCCTCTCTTACTGAATTTTGTCAGGACTGCTCAATTTTCTGAATCTCTTTGCAACTGAAAGACTGAAAACACAGCACAGACATTGCTCTCTTCTGGTTCTATAATAAAAATCTMGAGGTGACTACAGAAACTATAAACATGAAAATTGTGTTTTGTTGTGTTTAATGACTCTGGAGAATTGATCTTCAAAATATTAATAATTTTGTGATGAGCATGTGTGCACTGTGACTATAGCCCTTGAATAGCTGACAGTTTGACAAAATATGAAGAATTTAGCATTTTGTTCCCTGTCRCTTTACAGATGCAAAACCAGAAATCCAAACTGGATAAAACTGATCTCAAAACAGAAGGAAATATTAATTTCTTGACTTGTCTAAGAAACTTAACAGTGTTTGAGGCTCAAGAGTCCTTTGCATTGATTTGAAAAGAGCAGAGGACCTCTTCTAGATGTCATTTTCAGAGAAGAGTTTTCTTTCCCTTTGTTCCCTCCTGTAGGTTGTGTTGGAAAACTAAAAAATTTCATGATTATTATTAATATTTGGAAATTTGCAATTATACAAAATCTGACAGTAATGGTCTGGGCTTTCAATCCCAGCATCCTCAAGTGAGGGATGTATATTTCTGTCTCTCTTTTTTCCAYTGACAGACAGCTTCTGTATTTATCTCTTATGTTCTACKTAATTATCTTAATTTTGTGATGGACTATAGGTTTTAAAAGGATGAACTGACCAAGAGACATTTTAGCTGTGGCAGATCGAGGAAAAAAAAATTTCTATGTCATGCTTCACAAAATCCCTTGCTAATAGTCCGTTTGTCTTGGTAACCACTCACACTTGCTTTTGGAGAAGATAATATTTTCCCTTCTTCATAAAGGCCTTTTGTGGATTTATCTATCTGTGGGAGAAAGAATGGGACATCACCCCATGATCAATGTGATCAAAGTGAGCCATTTATTCTAAAATGACAGCATCTTTTATACAGTTTTAGTCTAAAATCATACGTTGACTTGTTTCTTTGTAATTGGTTAGGCCTTAAAGCACGTGTTAGTTTCTTAGCCCGGATTSGTTGATTGATATTGCAGAAACAGCATCTTTGCACAAGTTTTCATTTGGCTCCCATCCGATTCTCACATCCTGGAGTTGTGTAGCCCCTTTTGTTCTTCTGTGTGCGTGACTTCTATCTTGTTTGCTTCTCCTTGTATGTGATCCTCACATCCTTGAAATGGTTACRGGCCTMTCCATTCTCAGRGACTAGGCTGCTTACAMGTCCCCTTTTCCCAGGCCTAAATCACCCTCAAAGGCTGGATTGCTCATATGTCCCCATTTCTGAAGGAACTGATCCACTACATCTATCTGATTCTTTATGCACATCTGAAAAACAAAGGTGTGTGAGCAGTGACATCTATCCATGAATTCTTAGGTTCAACAATTTTCTCTGCTCTCCTGGTACCTTCCAGTGGTATGGACTGTCTTCAGTTTTGGAATGCTGTATTAAATGTGTAATTCTGATGTTTCAAACCAGTTGAAAATATCAGTTTTGGGAAATGGGGTTTTAAAAAGAGAGGAAGAGCTACCTATTTATTTGGATAGTATAGARATGACATTTTGGATACAATTCACTTGTTCTTTCAACAAATGCTCCCTTCCCTTTCCCAGTATTTCAAATTGACATCCATCACACTAAAGGACAAAAGATTTCAATGAATATTTATGACAGAAGAAAGGGAAACAAGATGGCATGCCAACCTCTATTTACCCCTGAAAAATAGTACGGAGACCAAATACAAATAAACTATTTCACCAAAATCCTCAAACAAAAAAGCAAAAAACCATCTTCATACCTTTCAGAAATAGCAGCAAATAAAAATGACAAAGCAAAAACCTCTGCTCTAAAATTAGTAACATCAAGATACACAGATAAACTTAACTAGCTTTAACACATATAACAGAGTTAAAAAATTTTACAGTTTTATTCACTATAGGTCCCTTACATTGGTTAAAAATATCTTTAATCAATTGGGATACTTATAGTAGTGTTAAGTGCAGACTTTTTATTCTAAACAAGTGTCTTAATTTGTGCCCTAAAGGTCTTGGAATTCTGCTAACTACTATATGGTTTGGTTTTTTTTCATTCCAGGAATTGTACTTTTTCTTCATATTGTGCATCTAGCAAAACAGTTTTTGGTTCCTTAATTTGCAAGACTTTTCTCTCACCTTTCTTTATTTCACTTCTAATTTAATGTTTGCGCCCTGTCCCCTACACCCATGCTAAAAAAATGCAACCACAGATAAAATCAATTTCACTGGCAACTGTTCTACATACAGTCAGAGCTTTCCTAACATTTAATGCATGGAAAAAGGGCTGCATAAACTCAAAACAAGAAAGGGCCCACTTGTTTCCCAAAATGGCTATACTGCTCTATAAGTCCAAATCTCTACAGTGCAGAGAAAGCTGGAGAGTCAACAGATACAGTAATCTTGATACTTTCTGATGAATTTTACATTAATATTGTAGAATCTCTTGCAACAAAACATTACTATGGAAGACTTATTTTTATTCAAGATCCCATAGCTTTTGACAAGCACCAAAAATAAGTAGTGAGACCAAACCAAACAGAARTCCAGGCATGTGCACGGCCTCCTGGCAGGTCAGTGCATCTCAGAGAGACACCCCAGCATGCTGATCAGTGTGRCACCAAACATTCTGATGCTCTTGGACCAAGCTAGCCACTACTTGGAATAATTTACTAGRTGTAACTGAAGGGAGAAATCTCTTCTGCATTCTCTTAAGCAGAATTTTATCTAATTTTGGAAAAGTATTGGAAAGACTGGTCCTAGGCCCCCTTTTCTATCCCCTCACATCCTGATCCTCACTTTTGATTTCATTCTGATGGATGGGATTGAGAGGGTTGAAGTAGGGCTGCCTTCTGAGGATTCAAATGTGAATGAAGGACAGCCATGAAGAACACACAGGATTTAAAGGGATCACTTTTGGGAGCACTGTCACCTTAAGTATTCTTAAACACTATATTCAAAACACAGATGAAGTAAACTTGCAGAAGCATATCCTTCACTTACTGGATGTGAATATATACAYAACTGTAAACAATCCTAGTTGTATCTGTGTTAATAGATTTTAAAGTAATTTGTGTTTACATGTTTTCTTCACTGTATTTGAACTTCTTGGGCAGAAATAACCGATATGGAGAGTAGTCATTGATAGACAGTAAGAAGAAAGAATTTAAATATTTCTCTAGCTCTTACAGCATTCGTCAGTATCTGCAAATAGACTTCTGTGATTATAATACAGATTCGTATCCCAATTCTCCATTACAGAAAAAGAAAACGTTAACATTATTTATGGATTTCAAACCCACAGCTGTTATGGATCTCCATCAATTTTTGTGAAATATTTTAATCCAAGGTTTTTATTTATAAGGCTATTTTAAAAGATGGGAAAATCTTCATCCTATGACACATCTGCAATACTAGAAACTGTAGATATTGAGATATAATTTGGAGGCCCAAGAAAATATTTCCATATTGCCCACTCAGCCTCAGGCTTAATGCAGAGGTAGTTAGACTGACCAAGTGTRGCACCCTGTTGGAGAAATATGCTTAGTATATTGAACATAAAATGGAATATTCCTTCCTGGATTTTCAGGCCAGGGATACTGACCTTATTTTCCAAATTCTTTCTCTCACACACTTTATCTCTACAAGGCTACAAGCATGTGAATTTGACTGAAGTGCAGAGYTTAAGAGTTTGGTGAGAATTAATTAGGTTGGGGAAGAAACTAGAAGAGTTTTGAATGTGAGCTATTATTCAGGTCTCCCTGAAATAAGTAAACTGGCCTTGGGAAATTAGTTGATTCTTTAATTTTCTTTTGATAAAGGATCAATTTACTATCAATTTGATAAAGGAGCAAGTTACTAACAAGAATTATCTTGGTCATTTATGATATAAAAAAAGGTTATGCAGGGCATCCTATAAAGCAGTTAGCTGTTGTTAGTTATGGTGAATTTGTGTGGAAAAGTGACATAGAAAATCCATTTTTATTTTAGAGTACTCCTAACGGTTTGCTAAGTTCAGGTTAGAAATTGTACAGATCACAGTTGCTGAAATCCAAATGGCAGGAAAATCAATAATGTCAAAGTTAATTTATAATAGGAAATTGCTATTTTGAAAAGTGATTCTTCCTTTAAGTAACTTGAGATGTTAGAGGATAAATTCCTTTGAACATTTTCATTATTTTAAATTGTTTTAGAACATTGAAATTGAGTGTTACTATTATGGCTGGTCTTGTACATGTGATGCTCTGCAGTCTTTCCACAAGAATCAAGGTTGGAGGCCTTCAATATCACCCAAACCCGGTATCAACATAATCACCCCTAACCCCAGCTGCTACCTCAAGATGCCTCTTGAACATTTCCAGAGATAATGGCTCCACCACCTCTCTGAGCAACTTATTCCTTAACACTGTGTAAGTGAAAGGCTTTCTAATATCTAAGCTGAACCTCTCCCGGTGAGTCTTAAGGCCATTTCCTCTCATCCTTTTACCTGAGATGGGGCAGAAGSGACCAACACCCACCTCACTACAACCTCCTTCCATGTAGTTGTGATGAAATGCTGAAGCAACTAAAGAAGTCAGAAATGTAAAATAAGTTATTTATAAAATAATTTTAAAATTATTATCATTATTGTAATTATTGTTATTATTGTGATAAACTCAGGAATTTYTTTAATATGAATCTTCAAATGTTATGGTTTTAGGTGCTTTCAATGTTTATAGGGTACTATACTGTGCGGTACCATTTGCTGTGTCTGCAATGCACACAGTTATTTAATCTGCCTCCATAATTTACAATGTTAGAGTCTTTAATTTCACACTTATAATTCTATTTTGGTTTAGGCAGTTTTTAAAATGTACAAAAAAGAAAGGTCAAAAAACCCCCACAAGATTTCTTTGTTACAAAAAAGGAAAGTTACAATCSACTACAGCAAACAAAAAGTCAGGACTTTTTTTCTGTGCCATACCATGTGCAAGAAAAATCTTTTACATGATTTTTACATGAGTAGTTGAAAGAAGCRTATGACTACTTATAAAAATTGCAGCTTATTTGCAATGTAATGCATGCCATGTGACAATGACCTCATTGTGACTGGCTAAAAAAAAAAGACTTGGTGAAAAAGGATGGTTTGCTTTGCTTGTGGTGTTGAGAATAGGTACAACGCAAGAGAAATAATCATCCAGTTACAAATTACATTGCTGTTGTGGCCCTTSCTATCATTGGCACTTGACTGCTATGAGTAACAGTGGTTTCTAAATGACAATCTCTGTCCTGTACTGATGCCTTGATGGAATCTGGTGATCAGACAGCGCAGCCCATCACCTTCTGCAGCAACATTTTGTCCTCTTGGGAAACTTGCTTAGCTTTTTTAACTGATTACTAAAGTACTAGCTATCAATGTTTAAGAGAAATTCATTGAGGGAGTAAACTCCTGAATTCCTTTGTATTACCACCACAGTGTAGTAACCACTTAGGATTGGGTGGCAGAGCTAGGCAAGGCATGGACATATTCACAACTTCACACCTGTACACAACTTCTGAATATAGYAGCAACAAATTCCTCTTGATTAATTGTAAAAGAGTTTGAAACATAAACTTTAAGAAATTTAGAGATTTTAGAGGAGCTAAGATTTTAGGTAGAAGGCAAGCTTTATTAGAGTTAAAATAAATGGATAGGCCTTGATGAAGTTAAGAGTTAGTAGTTAACTAATAATTGATTGCTTGTCAACACAATGTTTGGTTAGCTGCGTTTATAATGAAGAATATAGAAACTGATAAATAGCTTTTAGGAACATAAGACAATTGTAGGCCTCCTCCTCCCGAAACTCCTTGAAAACGGGGAGCTGGAGTCCTACCAAGGGTTCATTTGTCATAATTGCATTGAAAAGGTAGAAAGGTCAGAACGAGGAAGACTTCATTTACTTCCTCATTTTAAGACCCCTCCCCACRAAAAAGACCACCCACCCATTTCAAGGAACAAACCAYRCATGCTTAATAGCTTTTGAACTAATTAACATACAAAGCGGGGAATGGGATGTGCCAAAGCTATGAATMTGTATTTGTATTTTGAGTATTCAATACCTGTATAGATAAAAGGCTTTTGGAATCACCTGTAAAGCRCGCGTGTGTATTTCGGAGCTATCCCGYRTGCTGCCTGGCATCGTAATAAACATACACTTTCTAACTTTAAACTGTTAGAGAGTTTTTGTCCGTCATAAGTTGGATATTGATACTAGATCAATATCCATATTTTAATAAATCAAGTTGAATTCAGAAAAACATATAAGGAGTAGAAAATTAATGAACTAATTTATCCTCAAAGACCAGTCAGATCTGGTAGGTGGAGATCTGGGTTTAGAGTAGATCTACTGTTTGCTTTCATTATTTCTTTTATCATAACCCTTCTGTCAGAGAAACAAACTTGTTTAAAGTGCTTGATAAGAGCTTAAAAGTAAAAAAAAATTAAAAGACATAGAAGAAAGGAAAATCATTCTGCAAACTTATTAACAGTAAAGCATAAGAAGAAACATATATGAAAATATAGAGGTGTTATTAGGCTTTCTGGGAGTTAGTTATTTCTGTCCAAAAAAAGGTAGAAACTTGAAAAAAATTCTTGTGCAATTCACTGGTGAAGGTGGGACAGGTGAAATCTGATTCTGCACAAACACATGCCCTTTGCAAATTTAAACTGCTTGAAAAATTTAATTGACATGGCTGATTTGTCAATTTTACTGAAAAAGGCCTGGTTTTTAAGCACATTTGTAGTATTAAGTATTGAAAATGCAGACATGGTATTACATGCATAAGCAAGATTAATTCATATTAAAATCTGACCTTTGAAATACAAAGATGAATTATTAATAAAATGGGGAAATGGAGAGTGGGTATTTAGACAGGTATTCCTTTTGCCTTACATCTATGAATCTGMGTTGTCTGCTTTCATGGCCTATTTTTCACATCTCAAATAAACCCAAACCACCCCAACAAAAAACCCCACAAGAAAACAAACAAAAGAAACCTTACCAAAAATACTCAGAAAGGAAAAGAGTATTCAAATAAAGCTATTTGACTTGAGTAAAGACATTGACTTCATCCACAGCTTTGAACTTAAAAGTCCTGCTGATTGTAATTGCTGTGCCAGCACGGTGTAAAAYACAGGTTATACAATGTATACAATGGGATTTTCTGCAGAATTACACAGAATTACCTTTTTAGAGAGAGACTAAACTTTCTGAGATCAATCCCTCCCTGATATTACTTTTATTGGGTAAGAAATGAAAAGGGTTTAGACTATTAAACTTRTTTTTGTTTCTATGTTGTCAGTAAACCATTTTTAATGGTCGTCTTGCTCTTCACAAGTGTTCTTGTATTGCTCCCAAATTTCCTCTCAGGTGCACTGCAACAGCATTCATTTGTGTTTATGTAAAAACCTGAAAGAAGTTTCTCATTGAAGAACCCTGTCTGCAGAGTAGTTTTAAGAGTAATATTTCCTGCTGAGCAGCAGATGTCTTGAAAWGGACACAGAGACCAACTCCTCATAGCTACGCCTGGTCAGAGGATGGGACCAAACAAGGGTAAACTGAGCAGAGGAAGTTCCAAATGGATATGATGAGGGTGGTGGAAATTATTACAGTCATGATTAAGCACTGGCGCAGATTGCACAGAAAAGCTTCACAGCTTGTTTTCGTACTAGAAGGATTTCAAGCCCCAGATAGAGGGAAACCAGAGCAACCTGATCTAAGCTGAGAACTGACCATGTGATGAGTAGAGGTGGCAAAAATTACCTCTTTTTTGGGCTCCTTTCCAGGCTGAGTGGTCTGGGAATGATTTTATGYGCCTAGAATGTCAGAGCACCAACTTTACCACTTCTATAAGAGTTATTCTGAGGTGTTAGTAATCATGGGAAATGGGAGGAGTAGATGAGGAAAAAGAGAAAAAGCATGTATGGTTACAGCCTACAGTAAAAACAGACACAAGAAAGTCTTGAAGTGCAAATGAAGGCTCTTGACTTCAACACAAAAGATGTTCAATATAAAAGTTTCTTCTGACCCCTAATTKCTCCTGTCTGTTCCAGTAAACTAATTTATCCTGTTTGTTCAGGAGATCTCCCTGCATTCTCCTGGGCTAAAAATACCAGTCTAACGATAGGGGATGTTGTGGTACAGAGATCTGCTTGTGTGTGAGGGTGTAAACTTAAGTTGTTTCTAAACAGAAGTTTAGAGAATAATCATAGAGTGAAGTGGCTAGAGGGTGATGTTTCCATCGTCCCACCAGCCCCCTCAATATATTTGTTTGCCTTGGATAGAAAAGGCTCTGCTGCAGCAGATAAATGGCACATTTGGCAAAACAGACAAGTAAAAAAGTGGATATTCTATTCAAGAGAACATTTGAAGTCTTTAAAGTCTCTAACATCTTTCAGCCCACCAACCTGTTTTGTGTCTGATAATAACTTGTTCCAAGTTGAATTACCATGGTTGGCTGCATCCTATCACACCTTTGGATTAGGAAAGTGGATCTTAGAAGTACTTCTGCAGTATTTCTTGATTATTCACAAGTTAGCTCTTGATTGAAATAGGCTTCAGCAAAACACCCAGTTCACTTCTGAGTGTAGCAAAAGCTTTGAACCATGCTTTAGGAAATTGACCTTCACAGATTATTAYGACCTTCAAACTGTTGCTACCTCACTGAAGTGAGTTTTTTGCAGACTGTGATGATAAACCTGTGGATTACAGGGGGATACTGTGTCAACACYTTTGATAAGGACTCATCACAGAGACATACCTAAAGAAATTATTTTAAAAAATAATACTTCAGAGCAACAACAGGAARAATAATTTCTTTGTTGTGTATCAATTTTCACTGTCAGCATACATCCTTTTACATACAGTAATATTAGTAAAACAATATAAAGGATTAATGCTTTTTATTTATGGACAGTTACAGGAAAGTGCTTGCAAAAATAAATTTTCTCTATTACTGCTATCTGCATATAATTACTATTACTGTTGTTATTGGTAGCAATATTAATGAAGGAGTCCCTAAAAACAAGATTTCGATACAAAACTGTTTTATTGGGAAATGTACAACTAAAAGATAGAAATAAAACTATCAGTCCTTCCTTCCTAATAAAGTACCACTACGCTTAAGGATATTTCAATAACTTTGGCATGACTTGCTGAAGAACCACAATCAATGTTTAAAAAGGGGTTTCAGGAAAACTTGTTGAAATTATTAGAATTGTCACAATGGAGAGTGAGAGACACTTGCCTTGGTTAGAGAGCTGTTGTTGCAATAAAGTAGTCCAAGCTCACTCAGGCAGATATGAGTAGGCAGTTAAGAAATGTTAATCAATAAATTTAGGTATGTAAAATATTTAATAAGAAGTGGACATGGATTACTGGTCAATTTGCTATTAAGTTTTAATGAAAAGTTAACTAAATGCATCTCAAATGTTACATGCATACAGAAAATAACTCATGGGTGTCTGGTGTCAAGTAAGAGAGCTCTCAGCCTCAAGAGGCATTCTTGAGAGGAGTCCCTGCCTGAGAGATCACCAGGGCACAGACAGGTGCTGCAGACAGAGAGCTCAATGGACCCCGATGGCTGCAAGTGTTTATAGGGTAAAGTGGCAGTTAATATTTATAGGGTAAAGTGGTAGTCACACTTCCTGCTGTGTTCATGCGTTTTTGGCCAGYAATCAGCGCTGTCTCCAGACAAACCACCCTTTGGGAAGTCAGGTGCTGAATTCTCACTGACATCCACCCACAACAGGATTAAACTAGWTTAGTCCTACATGCTGAAAATCAGCTTGCACCAGAGGCCAGTTAGGAGGAGAGCAATCCATCATGGCTGAATTTTGCCACTTTCGATCATTCAGGATGCYCTTTCTTTAAAGGTGCAGAACATTTTAAACATGAAAATTCTAAGCATGAGAAATATACAAGTGAAGCTGAAGCTGTTATATTTGAGAYCACAATGGTACACAGCCATTCTCATGAAAAAGTCTCTTTACACACAGTCATAATTTTAAAACAGTCATATATTCAACTAAAGATATATTCTAAAAAGCAAAAGAACAAAACAACATACTGAAGTTATTTGATTACTTGTATTGTTTAGCCTCAATGAGCTAAAATTCCTTCTCTCTGTATTAAAACAAAAAAGCTTTATTTCTTGAAAACTTTATTTCTTAAAAATTTTCTAGCACTTAAATCACTGGTAGAAAATAATGAAATTTTCAAAGATTGGTTTTATATATTCTTACGGAAATTTCCTAACAATTTAAATAATAAATTTAAAAATCAAATTTATTCTTTTCAAATTCTGAACCAAATGTACTGATAATAACTGAAAGATAAATTTGTATTATGGCATAACATATATTCTTGCTATTGAGTTTTTATAGGAACTGGCATGTTTTATACTCATTTCTTGACAGTAACTGGAGTGAAAACAAGAGCTGCAGTGACTCATGCGTCACCCCGAGAAATCTGGTAGCATTGAATGTAGAGAGAGAGATCACTGAARCCATTGACAATTTAAGAAATATCTTCAGCTGCACAGTGAACAAGGCCAGAGTTCTTCACTGATTCTGAAAGAATTTGGTGTTAAAATTCAACAATGTGTGACCTATATCTATGCTGAGGAAATAAAATCCTATTTTTAGAAATATGGTTTAGCATGTGTAGTTGTATCATCTCATAATGAACTTTCATTTCAGYTCACCATCCATTAGGACTATTTATGTATGAAATTGGCAAAAGTTACTATATGTAAACTGAAAATCATGATAGTTCTCTTCATTTTAGAATGTCTGTTTATTCACCAACTATTCCTTAATTTGGATAAAATATTATATTAAACCATTCAGACTTAAAATCCTATATTTCCTAAGTAACATCTGCAGTYTGAATTTTTTCTAAAATGATGAGACATTATGGTACCAAGATTTTTTTAAATCAAATTCCTGAACATTGTGTATTTCAATCGCTGAAGGCATTCTAATGGCTCCTGCAATTACTCCACTATTTCTACTGATTTTGCACTGCCTGCTAGAAAGTCTAATTGAACCAAGTGAATCTGGCTTTCAGTAATCAGAAACTTAATGTTGCATTGGTTGAAGAGTTGAGATATGATGCTTTGTTTCTTTTTTAGAAATTTATTTTCTAAATTTTTCTTGGGTTTGCTTTCTACATGCTACAGGTATTAGTATTTACACAGGATGGTGTCAATGTATTTATTTTTAGTATGCTAGATAAATTCTGAAATAATTTATCTCGTGGCTTTTTTTGATTTGTAAAATATTCTATTTTTTCAGCATCTTTTCAATAATTCTTTTTCTTGGTGTGTGTAGGATATTCTTTTTCCACTAAGTAATACACATTTTGCTGCTTTTAAATCCATCCCTTTTAATCTTCTTCAGAGGCTATTCCTTCTCTAACTTGTGACATATTAAGAGAAAGATTTTTCCCTACATTATCTTAGTGCAATCAATCCACATTCTAAAAAATATGTGCTGTATGATTATCACTCCCATTTGCTTGTACGTATGTAACAGCTAATGTATTATGCTAAGAGTAGATGGTGTTCTAAACATAATTCTGTCTTTTAAACATCTGTTTCCTTAATTTGTCCCATTGAATAATTTACTAACAGTTTAATCAGTGGTTTGACTGAAAAGTGTAAAATCCCTTTCACACAGATAAACTGGATGCTCAGTTGTTTGTCTGGAATTAAAAGTAATTTTTTCATATAGTATGCACTACAGAATGTTGCTACTTCATATTTTGTGAATAATAAAAAAAGTTATTTTTAGATAAGAAAACAACCATGACRTAGTACCTAAATATAGAACTATAACACCTAAAGTTAAATGCCTCTTGTATTAGTCATATTTTCATGTGAATATAAAGATTACATCACAAGGCAAAAAAGAGACTCCCAAATCTTATTTCTACACTTCYTAAGTCAGTAATTGGATATACATACTCTGTTCCATCTTGTTTTCCATAGTTACTGACACATTTGAAAAATATATTAAAAAGATTGTGTTTTAACTGGATTTATTTGGACTCAAATGTGCATAAATTTATTGGGATACAAGAATACATGATGGTATTTAAAGTGAAGTAAATGAACACGTCTTATTAGAAAATTATATATAAGCAYATAGAGTTTTTAAATTACTCAGGATAGAAAAACAGAATTCATCATTCATATAATCTTGAGTTTCTTTAATTCTTTAATACCTATTTTTCAAACCTGTATAAACCATAATCTTTTAAAGTTACATATCTGTTCCACTCTCTTTGTACTGGAAGTATATAAATAAAAAAACTGTATGTGCTAATTTCTCTTTTTCTTGTTTTGTTTTACTGAGRCTTTATTAAAAATTATTATTATTCATATTTATACCCATTTCAAGTCCTTTTCTTAAGTTGTACTGTTGCTTGTTCTACCAAAATATGGGACACATTGACATTGGTGTTGAATCCATACTGTCATACCTTATAACCCACAGGGTATATTTATCCARGAAGACTGAAAATTGTTGCTTGAACTGTGCTGTCTCTAATTGCTTATGCCAACATTTAATATAGTTCTCCTTTTCTCAATGGTGTCAAACAAATCAGTGCAAAAAGCAATGGGGCCCTCTTTGCTTCTTAAACTGTCATGGTTTACAGCATGTCAGCTTATGCCCTGAGAGGTTAAAAATTGAAGAGACAAAGAATTAATTCAAGAGGATAAGAAACACCAATGTGTTCCAATAGCCTGTGCATGCTATGAACTTTTCTGTTGCCTCTATGCTTCATTGTTCTCTTCCAAAATACTGTCAATTTATCTGTCCTGAGACTTCTTATAAGCTCTTCTTTCCCCTCCTCTCTCAAATGTAACCACAGGTATACCAAGAGGGGTTCTGTTCTATGACATCTATAGCTTAGTGTGTGAAATGTAAACTGAACACATATTGTCTATCTCTCCAAGTAGACTAAGTATGGTTCTACTGATTATGATGTCCATATATTTGATGCTTCAMAAGTTCTATAGAGAAAACCATCTGAACCTTCACTGAAGACAAWTTTCAATTCAGAACCATAAATTATTATAAAATTTTAATAATTTGAGACCCTAAGGAATCCTGAATTGAGTGTATAACATTACTTTTGAGGAACAATCATGGAGTCTGGAATAGACATTCTTACTCTTTATTTAGCCTAATGCTTTAWCAAGGTATCAGTGGTTCTGTGACTCAGCAATCAAACTCACGTCCATTGATTTGATTCCWGGACATGCTGGCAAGCTAATGTAATCATTTTAACCAACCATCTTCAATTTATGCTAATACTGTCTTAGCTGTGTTCTGTCTAAGTCTTTGCAAAGAGCTTTCAYTCTTGTAGTTATGTCCTAAGATTTTCTGTTTTGTCAAGGAACAGGATCTGCACACTTATTGTACGGATTTTGCATTGGGTATGAGTGTCACAGTTTTAGCGTATCACCCGTACAGCTCAGACTGAAATGAGGCACATTATGTTGTTTACTTCTCAAGAAAACTATATACAAGAAAACTATGTACAAGAAAACTTGTCTGTATTAAATAAGAAATTTAATACTTTGAGCAATTTGTCTTTATTGTATAAATGTCAAGACCAAAAATTAATTATCTTCCAAATAATTCTTCTCTCAAAATGTTCCATATAATTATTCTTGTTCCCCTGATATCTACTGTCACAGCAGCCTTTGGCATGCAAAAGACAGTMTCACTGGGAGTTCAGAAACACAAGAAGACAAAGGGTTGTTCATAGCACCAGAGGTAGTACCCTCATGTGAACACYATGCCCTAACGCAATGCACATTTTTTGATTTGGAAACCAGTCTCCAGGCAAGTGGAAAACATATATGCAGCTGGCACAGGGGAAGCATCTAGAGGGACAAGAGCTTAGTCTATCAGCTGGCAGCAAGAGTGGCACAAGTTTCCTGGGGCACTAGAATTCTTTTTGAATATGCAGGATTGAAGGAGACACCAAATGAGGRAAAGTTTTGGCCTGGAACCCACTAGACATGAAAAGTAATCTGTGATGCAAATATGGTGTTGGCTTTGAGAACTAGCTCAAGGCAGCTCAATACTCCTGCTAGTGCAGCTGCTTGAGATGCCAGAATAGCTTCTGGTTTGCCAAATTATCTTAATGCTATGGATAAATGAAGTTGTCATCCCATATTCCCCTTTCTATTTCAGCATAGCTAGCTTTTCTCTGGGCAAAGCAAGGATATATCTGTATGTGGTGACAAGACAGGTTTAGCACTGTTAGAAATAAGGCAGACAAATAATTTTCAAAGGAAACATAASCCATACGCTAGTATACTTACAGATTTATTTCTAACACCTGCAGACACAAGTGGTTGTGAAATTGTGACTATCAAGTAACAGGGAGAAAAGCGTGCATTTTTTTGATCTTTCATTTTGACAAGTAAGAGTGGCTTCCCCCCACTGAGAATACTGTGTGCCAGGCTTATCTGCTTGTACTTTAAAGAGTGTAATATTTCTGTGGTTAAGAAGACTCTAGTCATTCTTTTTCTTGCAATTATTCAAACAATGACATATATCCTGAATGTAGGTGCTACTCATGTTCTTGTTAATGCACTCCTCTGATTTTCTGGTCCCCTCAGCATGTCCCCARCACTGCTGTATGCAACACATGGCACCCCCTATACACACAAAAAGCTTTAATAGTCAGTGGTATAAATAACCCTTTGACACAATCTAAAATTCTTTAGTTTGAGGACAGATCTAATATCTTTTTCCCTTTAGGAAAGTAAGACTAACTGGACTTATCAGTTCCTGCAAGTTTTTTCTTTCAAAAGCTTGTTACTGTATTAATATTTGTAAACACAGCTATTATATGGAGTATTATTTTTAACCACTATATTCTTTCAACCACAATTTCTTGTGTCTTACTGATATATTTATAATCCTCCTTACAAAGAGTAAGAAAGATTTCAGATCTCACATCTTTTACTATATGGTCTCACATCTTTTACATGTCATTTCAGTGCACTGTATGACCTTGTGTTGCAGAAGGCTCAGGTCCTTCATATGGCTTTATCTTCTGTGGGCAGTCTGGGCAGCAGGACAACAGTGCAAAGAGGTGTGTAATATGAATGTTATCCATTCTGGGATGGAGGAGGTTTTTGCTTAAGTATGTGACCTGCCTGTATTAGGTGCTGGTTTTTCTCCCTGAGGATTTTTTCAAATAATCAGGAAGGCTTTTTTTGTAATCAGAGAGAAAGTCAAACTTGACGCTTGTCTAGGATCACTCCTGTGTTACTGTTACAAACCAGTTAAGCACAGAAGACCAAAGGAAACTAAGGGTCTGTGAGCAAATCAGATTGAATGCAGAAAGGTTCAAAAAACATAATTGAAAACAAATGAGGTTAGATGTTTTTGCCAAAAGAAGGTGGTATTTTTTTTATGTAATAGTAAAAGTGCCAAAGAGAAAGAAAGAGAAAGGAAAGAAATAGAGGTGCAGGGAGGAGGGTTGTGGGGACAGGGAGAGAGTGACAGGAGTTAGCTAGAAACATACCACCCTTCTGGGGATTCCCATGACGTCTTATTGTTCCCCTCCATCTGGCCTTCTTGGTGCTGAGGGTCGCCTGAAGCCTCCCACTGCCAGCAAAAGGTACAGAATCCAATAGAATAATAMACATTTGGGTAAGGTGGGAACACCCAGGTGTCTCTTTTGGGGAGGGCAGGTTTGCCACTGCCCCTTGCAATACTGTGGATCTGTTGCATCATTTGCAGTGCTCTGCTGCAGGGTCTGGGGACCCCTTTGAGGGGGCTGGCCTTTGATAGGCCCTGATGCCCACTCTGCTCTCCTTCACATGGATGTGGCTTTTCCTGGTGGGAAGGGACCTCACAGCTGAGCTGGTCTGCACAGCAGAGATGGGTGTGAACTGCCTGGGACCAGAGGCTTTTTCACCACACACCCAAAAACCTCTCCTTCTCCCCACCACCTTTGGTGTGAGGGTCTGTGTGAGCCTGGCAGCTGCTTGCCCTGGGGTGTGGTCTCCATCCCAAAGGTGCTAAGCTTGATCCAGGGCCTGAAGTCATAGTACCAGGGTGTGGTAGTCTTCTCTGCAGCTTTTACATAGTTTTGYTACAATAGGCAAAAGTCCTTGAAGATGTTTAAGCCATAATTATAACACTTTGTCTCCTACTGTTACAGGCCTGCAATTAAGCGTAAGAATTTTTCTCTGGGCTACTGAGGCAATGGAAGATTCTCCAGCTGACTGACTTGACTGCTTTGGAATTAGGATCCTACAGTAATCTGAGGCAAATAAATTTAGTACCATTTTAGACAAAAACAGTGTCAAACTTGAACAGTTCCGTGGTGCAGGCAAAATGGAAGCATCAGTCAAAGTTCATAAAAGACGCTCTTTCACTAAGACATGGAGTGCAGAAAGGAACCCCTTGCTACTTAGACTCCTCCTCAGAGAGGAGTCAAGGTATATTTCAACCCAATTTTAGCCCCAGACATAGCCAATGGTTTATGCCTGAACGACCACGTAGCTGTAGTACAACATTGGTACTGCTTTGTCCAAAAGGATTAAGGATGAAAAACACTGTAGTTATATATATTTACATTTATCTAATATTTTCAAAATTATTAAAATAATGCTAGTGATTATACAAAATAATCTCCCCTSAGAATTGCTAACCACACAGGATAGGTACCTACAACTTGTACTATAGGGCACTATTTTTAAAGCACTTCTGAAACACAGGTAAAACAATAAGGCTAGCAAAAAAAATATTACTGAGAAGATACTGATGTTATTCAYGCATACCAACTACCATGGACAAATCTCCTTGAAGTTCTCACTGTGAAAAGTGGGACTGGGGTTTAAAGCATGAAGAAAATGGCTGTCAGCCATATATATACTTAGAAAATGCATTGCCAGACCTATTCAGCAAAATAATTTTTCTTCCCTGAAAAATGCGCAATCAGCTCTTAGATTTCTTCTGCTTAACATTTCTGACTCTCCCTATCAATGCCTTACATTTCCTTGCAGATGGGCCTGATAGATGGTCAAGGAGACCTCAGTTTTCTTCAGACCAGCAGATCTTCTTTGCCCACTCTTGTCACTGATAAGCAGACCCTAATTACTCAATGCATCACAGAACAGCAGGCCCTCCTTGCTCAGTTCATCACTGGCAGCATGTAAATATGATYAAGTTCAAGATGCTGTATCTGGGCTTAGGCAGAGCATCTTGCTACAGGCTGAAATTCAGAAAGCTTTTTAGAGGTAAAAGTGTCAACTCAATTTTGAAAGTATTAAGAGTTTCTTATCCCACTTTTAAAGGACTGTCTAAGCAAGATTTTCAACACCATGCCTGCCATATTTCATTAGTATTAGTTCTTCATCAGAACTTTCTTTCCCTCYTTCAGGTTATGCATTGGATACCTCTGAAAGCCAGGCTGCGTGCAGCAGAACAACCTTGCACAAGCCAAGTCATTGAGGTTGTGACGATGAACTTTTTAGGGTATCTTCTGGTGCCTCTGAATTTCCTGTGCAGATCCTGTGTGCAGATACACAGAATGCTGAGCCTGAAACAGTATCCRCCACACGGAATCCACCAGGATTCGCCCTGCAGTTCCTCCAGTRCTGCAAAYGGCATCCCTAAGTGCAGTRCAACAGGAAGCTCTTAAATGTGCTTGATTTCAAGCCCTGTCTCAGGTGTGACAGGCTTATGTCTGCACCGGGAAAAAAACTGGGAAAAAATTTAAGGATTTGTTCCTTAAGGAACCAGTCAAGGACCTACCCCTGTCTTTCCTCTTGATTTGATAGTCACCATATATACTAGCAGTGAGTAACAAAAGGTGCAGGCTCGCACCTTTTGGTTTTGATGCTCCTGTTTGGGGGGATTTAATTTTCTATTATGCTCCCCTCTTTGCCTGGCTCGCTTGGTCCACTCCCACTACTGATACCAAAGATGTGTGTATCACCCATTCCAGAGTGAGACCTGAGGGGAAAAAACTTATCAGATTCATAGGATGAAATTAGATGCCAAGAAGATTGCTCATACACCAGTGAACTGTTTACTGGAAAGAAAAAGAAAAGTCCCTAAGAGAGACTGCAGAAAAGGCAGAAGCAAAGGAAGGAAAAGGAGGAAAGTGTTGGAGAGAGGGAGAGAGACACAGGGTATTACTGCCATGGCTCTGGCGATGCCTGGTTGGCAGGTGGTGTGCAGGCACTCYGAGTGTGAACAAGGGCGTGACTCTGATGCTCAGTAAAGAGCGTGGCTCCCACACTYGATGAGCAYGGAACACGGAGTAGGCTCAGTTCAGAAAAGGAAACGGAGCAGGCTTCCTCCTCAGGGAAAGTTATAGTGACACTATAAACACTCTTGTCTGGGTTATCTAAGCAAATAACCAGTTTCTGGTACACTGAGGKGAAAAAAACTTCCTGTGGACTCAGAGCRTTCAGAAAAACATGCATTTATTGAACGAGTTCCTATSTTTTTTCAACCYTGTTTCTGCTATGTGGGACATTTCTAAAGTTGAGTGGGGGGGAGGAAGTGAGTTCTACCTACATAAGAATATTGGTTTTTACAGGAAACAAATTTGTGGASAGTGTAGACAAAYTTGCCACACCGGTACCACATTCAAAAATGATCCTTAAATAATCTGTGTGCCATGAGTAATGAACTCATATAGGCATGCTTTATATGTGTATGTCTATAGGTATAGATAAGGTATATATGTATGTATGAGAATTATGTATATATATATATATATATGTGTAAACATAAATATAGGAGTATATCTAAATGTCTATATAGCTATGGATAGGTGTATATAGGTATGGATATATATGTGTCTATTAAACCCTACAAAAGAAGAAGATATAGAAAAGAAAGGAAATCCAATTGTGTCATGTTCTTCTACGTCCTGCACAGATGGGTCAGGGACGGTGGGTCTCCGCGGGGCACRTGGCAAGCTCTCTGTCTCTGCCGCCCTTGCCTGTTTCTGTGGTTTTTCTGGGTATTTAAGCGGTTCCTGGACCATATGCACAGCCTTCTTAACCATTTCAGTCCRGAYGAAGTTATTGTAGTCCAAAAACACCAGAGTATCAGCTGTGGTGCCATGCACTTCATCATCTCGCTCCTCCTCTGGGTATTCAGATGGTTTCTGGACCATAAGCACAGCTTTCTTCAGCACCTCCGTCTGGACATATTCACATACTCCAGGAAGACGGGAGCATCAGCTGTGTGACCATGCACCCTATGTCCTGGGCTCTGTATCCCTTCTGCTGGGACTGGGATGTGCTGGGCTGTCTCCAGGAGCACCTGGCCATCAGCTCTGGGGCTGTGTGGAACATGTGTCTGCCTCCCTGCCTCTGCCATC
>CADDXX010000222.1:186031-198840 GCA_902810485.1 Alauda arvensis
GTTGTTTTTTTTTGTTTTTCAACTCAGCTGTAGCTGACATGACAACTTGCTACTTGTCCTCAAACGTTCCTCATAGCTTTGCTTTGTAGAGAATTCCTACACTTTATTAAAAGATTTAAATAAAGGAAAATTAGGGATAATGGACCTACCAATTTTGTATATTGGTCTTTTTTTTTTATTTTAATAGGACAAGAGTTACCTAAGGGAAACTCTGTTTCATGTTGACCACATAAGGAAGACTTCCTAAACAGTTACAAAGAGGCTGTACCATTTACTGTTGGATATGCGGGGATTTTTTTGGATTTGAGGAAGTAAAAAGAGTATCTCAATACCTACAGAACAGCACTCTGAAACTGTGTACTTTAGCCAATGCATCCAAATTACTGTTAAATGTTCACAAATGAATTGAGTTTTATTTGTTACTAATGAGTAAAATATTCAGGCTTTCATAAAACATGAAAAATGGGTTTACATTTTCTACTTGCATATACATGGCCTTTTAATGTCCATACATATGCAATATGTGCAGGGACAGGTAATAACAGAAAAGTCAATATTTTTTATTTGTTGCATGAACAGTTTATGCAAATCTTTGAGGGAAATATGAAACAGCTTACATAKCTAAGTTTTGTTTTGACTCTCCCTTTTTTACCAGCTTCTAATTTATTCCTTTTGAAAATTGTTTTCCTTGTTCTCTGTTTATGTTGTAGCTATAAAGTGTGTAATTTAGTTTTCCTTGTCCAATCAGAAATTATATTTCATATGTTAATTTCATGTGTTAATTTTACTGTTCATGTGATTTTTTTAACCATCATCTTTTCCAGATGCTAGTGGAAGATTCTAKAAGTTATCCCTTTGTGGTTCCACAGTGTACTGAGCAATATTTGTTACACARTATTTTCCTCAAACACATGGATGCTATTACTGTATGCATTTTCAAAGACTTCTGGAGTGCCTTCATGTAACTGAATTACACACGGYTTAATTAACTTAAAGTAAATCAAATTACTCATTAGCACTAGTAATTTTAAGCTTTAAAATGTATTTGAATTGGGAAAAGAATTTGAATACCTGGCTTAACAGCTCCAGTGTGGTATGAAATTAATTAGCATTTTATATATCTTAGCTCCTTTCAGGATATGTACAGATGGGATAACAAAACTGGAAAGATAAGGAGCTCTGAAAATCTCTTTTTTAATTTACTAATTCAAGGAGATATTTGCTATTGTGAGCAACTGAATTAAAACAAGATTAGCTATTGAAGACAAAAGATACACTAACCCTGCAGAAGTATTAAGAATGGAATTGTAAGTTATCTGACAATGTTATTTCACTTGAGGTTAAATTATTTTAATTGTAATAAAAGTAGGAGAAGAAAGAACACTATTGTTAATCTTAATGGCAGTCTTTGTTTCAGAGAAGTTAAATTATGTTATGAAAATGAAAAATAAGAAAGATGTAGGAATAGTAGATTTCTTTCTAACTTGATCCATTTCCTTAAGTTGCGGTTGCATCTTTCATTTTTTTTAAACTAATTATCAAGCTTATCTGTTGTCTTTTGAAAATAATGACTTCTGAATTTGTAGACTGTTGAGCACTGTGCTATTCTATGGACTATTTTTACCTTATTTCTTGATTTATATAGAAGAAATTCYTGATGATTCTGCAGTGCACCTGTATTAGATGTCACAAGTACAGAAGAGCTGAATTAGATTATTCAGGAAGTCRTGACAATATAAAATACCTATAGAAATAGGAAACCTGTAGCAATTTGATAAAATCTGTTTGCTTTCATAATAATTTTTTAAAGTTTTATTTATATTTACCAGCCAAAGTGTGCTCRGTTTGCCTAAGAGGGCCTCAAGCAAAAACTGTTACTATTGCTGGCAGTACAAAATTRTAGGACTAGTAAAACCAGTGAGTAATATATAAGGGTGTACCAATGTTTCTGAGGGTAATATTCCTGACACCTGAAGCAAGTAAATAAAGCATGTCTTTTTTTTTGGCAATGTAGGAATCAGAGTTACAGAAGAGGAATAATAGCACTGGCTGCATAACAACCCTCTTTTTTGGACGATTTTCAACCTAATAGTATAAGAATGCCTCAAACCAATGAAATGCTCCTCTGATAGTCTTGACCTGCAGTATATCAGTATATTTTGACATATAGAGAAATATTAACTCAGTGCATATTGCTTTAGGGATTGAGTGCACTGGCRAAATTGAAATGAAATCTTTATTGGCTAATGAGAAGAAGCAAGCCAATTATGGCTTTTGGAGAGGACTCAAGGGATCACTACAGAAATGAGATCTCTTTGTCAAATGAAGTAAAGATTTGGAAGAAAGGAATCTTAGGCATATAAAATGTGAGCAGAAGAGAAAGAGAGATTGAGTAGCAGCATACTATCCCATCACAAGCAGGATAAGATTGTCATTAATGATCAGAGAAACARTATGCACTGATATTCAGCCCAATCAGTTTGAAGAAGATTTGTCTCCATTTYCATGTGGAGAAAGATGGTAAAAAGGCTAAAAGTAAACACTTAATTTTAATTAAAAGTTACCGGATCAAGGGCAAGAAGATATTAGGCAGTTACAGGAAGCACACTAGAAATGGGAAAGAGGCTACTAACAAAGGAGTGAGGAAATTCTTAARAATTTCTTGTCCTCTAGATAATTGGGAAGAATTTTCAGGGAGTCAGACAATGATGTAATAAATGATGCAGCAAGAATGTAAAATCAGTGCATACCAAGAAACTAGCCAGAGATGTGTAACCAGAAGGTCAAAATAGAGTTCAGGTATTTAAAAAAATATATGCACAAGCTTTGAACAACAACAGTGATTTCTCAAATTATAATTGAAAAAATATATTTTGTTCCTCTATTAATTTATTAATTTTGAAAAATCAGAGATAGACCWTGGGRTGTTCAGTTGCACATCCAGTAAGTCCATATACTGCAAAATGATGCATTTATTTATTTATCCTTACTTAGGGAGATAAAATTTAAGTATAATAAAAAATTACTAGGAATCAAGCCTTATAATATTTTTTTTCATGTAGAAAGTTTTATTCAATGTGAATAAAGGCTGTAGTAGCAAAGTTGTCTAAAATTTTGGCTTCAGACTTTAGACCTTCAGTTATAGTAAATGACTACTGAGAAAACCCAAAGTCTTCCATGCTACACATTCCGCCACTCAGATAAAAGTGGTGGAATCAATTACTCATTGCCTTTGAAAAAAGTTAAGATTTGACTCCTCAGTTCAGACTTCTGTCAATATTGCTTTTTGTACTTATAATGGTGATATTTACCTCTCTGCAGCAGAAAACAGTAGGCTTGAGTTTGCATGATCAGAAGTGAAAGTTCACCTTCTTTCTTCCAGCCCATGGTCTCTAAGTGAATAAAGMAACAAAACTGTATCAAGGAACAGTGATTATCAGTTTAGTGCACAGCAATCAATGTCCCTAAACTGAGGCACTCACTCTTTATTACTCTAACAAACAGTGATTTGCTTTTCATTAGTGTAYAGCATATTTTATTTATTCCTTCTGTATGAACTAAGGCACAAATTYAGAGCTAATGTCAAAATCATGTCAATTTGTGAAACAATTCTTTAAAAGTGTTGACACCTAACTTAAAAAATCAGTTTAGAAAGTCACTTTCTGCAAAGAAATATTTTAGAATCGATCATACTCACTTGAAGTCTGATGAAGAGGAAAGAGAAGTAATGTGATTRAAATGTGAATTAAATTGGGATTAACCTGTATTAATTTTCTGATATACCACAATAAACAGTAGATTTCAAGACAATTATAAAATAAATACTACATTTTATATTTTGTTCCTTATAAAATCTTTTATGAAAATTGCTAAATAAAAGCATTGAAAATGCATGAAAAGCAAGAGATTCCAGGAGTATAAAACCTGCAACTTTCTATTGATCATAATRGCTGGAACTAGAGGAAGATGAATAAATAATTATTTTTAAAAGAGACAGTTAGTTAGACCATCCTGAATATGAGCAATGTGTGCCCAATATAGTTTATGAATGGCTGAAAYATTTTCATGTTTATCCTTTTGTTCTTCCTGATTTTAATGATGCCAATGTATGACATGGGGATGGCATATAAATCTTGAGTTTTGGAGTGAGGAAGAGTATGCTGGAGGAGCTCAGGGTATAAAAATTTAAAGAGCTCTTAAGGGTGATCACAAAATATGATTACCACCTGTGTAACAGTGCMAAAATGTTTATGCTATATCCCGATTAAAAAAAACCCAAACAAACCCAAACAAACAAACAAAAACCCACCCCAAAAAATCCCACAGAGTAGAGAAGTGGAACAGGATACTTCATAAAATTGTCAGTAGCACTACACAAAGACAATGAATRTCACATGTGGCAGATTCAATTTAAAGCAGAAAGGATGAAAAAAACCAAAAACAAAACCAAATGTAAAGGCTGTAGAATGCTGAGCTGAAAAACACCCACATCCCACAGAAGAATGAAGAGATTATGATAACTTGGTGGTTTCCAGAACTCTCTGAATTGTTTTATTATAAATGTTGTTCATGTAAAGATATAAAAAAGAAACCAAGGAAAGGAAGTCTTAGTGTTGTTTGGCTTTAATCCCAGTTTAGGAAAATGAATATTAAGTAAATACAGACTGAAATGCTACAGGAAGACAAATAACATAAATGCTAGAGTCTGAGGCCTGGTCTCAGTCGCATATGAATAAAAAGCAAAAACAACTTAGCAAATGAAACATCATCACCGCCATCAGAAATAAACAAACAAGATTGAGGAAAAAAAAAAGAAACAAAAAAAACCACCCACAAACAAACGGAATAAAACAAAACAAAAAATCCAAAYTCCCTCCAAAAAAACCACCATGACCTTCCCTCCTTTTTGATAATAAGCCTAAGCCAGTAAAACATCYGTGAATGATGCAGATAGGGATCCAGTAAAAAGTTCTTCTGACAATTTGATTTATGTCATCAGTTARTGAAACTAAAGACAAAAATAAGTCATCCTGGATGATACATTTTGGATGTATGTTTAGTGGCCCTTTTTCAGCATACTTGAACTATCAGAACTTACTCAATAAAGGAACTATCCTTTGCTGTAGTAAGGGCATGAAAGAGTAAGAGGTGATCTAAAACCAAACAGTTGGTAATGCAGAAGATGAGAGGAATAAAACATGGAGTGGATGGAAGAGAAAAAGGTAATTATAGATTTTAAATATCTAGGAAATGCTTAGATAGGCAGATTCTGTTATCATCACATCATTGCTGACTCACCCTTCCGCAAGTCTTGCCAAACTGTGAGTTAAGGTAAATTTGCCAGATGTATAGTTCAGCAGAGGACAACCCTGACTAGAGCATCAAAAAGAAGACATGAAATTTATGAAAAAAGACACTGTAAGATAGAGAACACCTAAACTTAAGACAAAGCAAAATAAAAATGAAGGTGTCAGTATTTACCACTAGGAATTTGGAAGGAAATGATAGATAACACTAAATTGAACAGGTGCCGAACTTTAATAAAGACAGCAGCAGACAGAAAGGATGCTGAAGCTACTCAGACCACATGGCAGAATMATGCAGCCCCAGGGAGAGTAGGAAAACAAGTGGGTCAAACTTGAGAGCTAAGATAAAACTGTGGTGTGAATAATCAACAGAAAATCTATAGTTTGCCTGTCATCCTGCAAGGCTCCCAAGAGAGGAGCATGACAAGAAAGCTATTTCTTGTGAGACAGTGAAGGAACTTGGCCTGAGGCTTTCTTAGAAAGATCATGGACCACACACACATTTGTTTCTTCTGCCTCTCAGGAGAATTGGTACCCATATATTTTACAACTAAATAAATACTATGGGAATATTCTTATTCTGCATGGTAAACTTCTTACTAAACGGTAAAAAAAAAAAAAAGACAGCTTTTACTAGCCTAAAAATATCAATATACTGTGCATACTAAATATTTCTACAACCTTTTTTTCATTTGAAAACAAATATGTCATTTAGACTAAAGTAAACTCAGTGCTTTCTTCCCACTGTTTCACAAAATACTGTTATTTCTTTTACAAGCTTAACAATTACAGAGGAACTCATTCAAATGGTATCCCATGGTTGAAGGTAAAGCATGTAGCAACCATTACAATACAATCTGCACTTGATGTTTAAAYAGAGAGGAGCATAGTTATGTCACTCTTTTACAAACTTTCACTTCTCTCATGCCAGACAAAGCTATTTCCAGATGTCTCCAATGGAGGCACTGCACGACAGAGCTCAGGCTGAGGTGAGGGCTTAGCTTGTCTGAAAGGTATTTTAATGAAAAATGTCCTGTTTTTATATTGAGTCATGAGCATTTTGTCATATTTCCTTTCCCCTGTCTAGAAGATGGGGAGTGATAGAGCAGCTTGGTGGGCACCTTGTGGTTAGCCAGTGTCAACCCATTACATCAGGCTATTAAAACTAATATCTGCCAGATAATTCTGTAAAAAAAATATTTTTGTTTACTTAAAATGTCATAGGCACTTAACAATCAGAGAGCTGTAACACTTGAGTGATCTAGGTATTCCTCACTGGTGRATGCTATCTCCCTTCCAAACCTTACAGCAGAGCCTTTCCTGCTTAGATTTTGTATTTGTTCTGGGGTTAAATCCTATTTGATTGAAACTTTCTTTCAGCTCATTATATTTTYAATAACCTGTCTTTTCATGTTTCTCTCCCTGTCTGTGTTTAGGCCAAAAAAGTATGTTCTTGTATCATTTTGTACAGTAAGGGATTTTGTGTGAAAGTTCTATATAATTAATGTCATGTGAACCTGTTTTGTTGTGCAACTTAGTTACTTTGCCTCATCAGTTCAAGTCCCAGCTCGAGAGACCTCTGTTCTTCCTCACCTATTATTTTATTTTTGCTTCCTCCTACTGCTTATCTCCAGTTCTGTTATTAATGTTATGAAGTGCTCGAAAATTATTTCCATGGAAAGGTAATGTATTTCATTTTGAATACTGTATTACTGAGACAACAGAACAATCACATTTAGGAAAGCACTTGATTTGCAATTTCAAATAATCACACTGAAAATCTCCARTCTTGCCTCAAGTAAAAAGGGTAGGTGGTGATGCTGAGCTTATTCTTCTTATGACATACATTATTTTGTATAGCCTTCTTATATCTGCCTTAATTTCTTGTGTCTAAATTGAGGTAATAATAATTTCTGTCTTTCATACATAGAAACAATTTCAAGCCTCTAAGTTTTGAAACACCTTGTTTTTCGCTATAGCAGCCTTGAAAATAGCTGATCCAATGTTATTTTTCATTCTRTTTTCCACTTCATAGTTAATAAATAGTAGGTTTTAAGTTTCTTTGAAAGCAAAGATAAAATGCTGAAGTATATTACCAAATTTTTGTTTGGTTTTGGTCAATAAAATACATAGTCTATTTTATCAATAAAATACAGCACAAATAAATAAATTATAAAAAAAAATCCCCAAAAAACCCACAAAGTAAACCAAAAAMCACCCACAGTAATCATCATAAGTTCTTAGTTAATTGGGAGAAAATATACAAAATTTGTCACGCCTGTTGCACTGCTTCATTTTAAAAACAGTCAAAAGAAWAATCAGATACCAAAATATGATCTGTGTTAAGAATTGCTTTTCAAAATTAAATGTTGTTTTTAATTGRTAATTGGAACATGTTTATTGATTGATTATATCTTAATTAATATTTGGTCATATCAATCAAAATATTTCCTTTTATGAAGCTTTTATTCAAAGCACTAATAATTTATTTGTATCTTTTTTTCTATTGCCAAAAATCCTGACATCAAGGTTAGTGAAGGAGGGAAAAAAGGGTATTACAGCTGGTGGAACAGRTATTTCCCTGTGACCCAAAGAGAAGACCATGGTAAAGCAGGTGTCCCCCTGTAGCCTWYGCAAAACTCCACTCCTCAGAAAGTGGAGAGTCCTCAGAAGCACTTCAAGAGCCTGCACTGGAGGAGACTTCTGGACCATGGAGAGAATTTCATGCAGGAAAATATTTTCTGGAAGGAATTCTGTCCCATGTGAAACCCAGGCTGGAGCAATTTGTTCCTGAGGGACTGTACGTCCTGGAAAGGACTCATGCTAAAATAGTTCTTAGAATGCCATAGCCTCTGGAAGGGACCCATATTGGAGCAGTTTATGAAAGACTGTTTCCTGTGGGAGAGACCCCACAGGTCTCTCCAGGAAACAAGGATGTAGCATAAGGAGGGAAGAGTCATGAGTCACTAGAGGAGTCTGGAAAGAAAGGTGGTGAGAAGGTGGTTTTAACTTCAATTTTGTTTCTCATTTTCCTAGTTTTAACTGATAATAAATTAAATTAATCTTTCCCAGTCAAGTTTTGCCCGTGAGGGTAGTCAGTGATCTCCTTATTCTTGCCTTGAGCTGCGACTTTTCCATCATATTTTCTCCTCCTGTCCTTCTGAGGAGGAGGAATGAAAGTGAGACTTGGTGGGTCCCTGTCAGCTAGCCAAGGTCCACCTACCATAATCCTTTGACATTCCTATTTTTGTGAGAGGTGAATGGGAATCTGCCCATACAGTTTTACTTGCACTGTGTAACTGAAATGATSACTGCTCTCTTCATGATTGTAGTGACTTATTACAAACTCTTCAGGACACATATTTGCTGAAAATCAGTGTTTGTTAAATAATCAATGCTAAGCTCATAGTAATTAGTACTGTAAGAGTCATTAATCAGGTACATTCAAGTAACTGTTTCAAATGATCGTGCATTTCTCTAGCAYTTGGCCTTTTTAAAACAAGAACATCTGACAAGTTATAATTTATTTAATTCAGATCTTACAGACTGGTTTCAAGAYGGAGTGTTCTGTTCTTGTATACAGTTATTAGTTCTGACTGATTTTGCCCCTTTTTTCCCACACAGCCTCTGAATAAATTTGGGCATATATTTATGCATGATTAATGTGCATTTCAGAACTCAGGTTCCAAAGCTCAGCATGCCATTTGGATGTGAGCAGAAACTGTAGCAGCTTCTCTGTCAATTGTCAGTGCAAAGAGTTAGACTGAGTGAAATATCAGGATATGGGGAAGAATTTCTTCACAAAAAGTTTTGTTAAGCCTTGGAATAGACTGCTCAGGGATGTGGCTAAGTCACCACACCTGGAAATGTTCAACAAGTGACTGGATGTGGCACTTAGGGCCATAGTGTCTTTGATAGGATGGTATTTGGTCAAAGGCTGTATTCCATGATCTCAGAAGTCATTTCCAATCTAAATTTTGTGATCCTATGAAGAATGGAAGTGCCTAATATGAGATGCTAGCAAAAATTATTCATCACTGTCCAGAAATGGAATTATCAGAATATCTTGGAGTGATTCCTGATGATAGTCTATTCYATGATCCTCCACTTTATGCCCAAAAATGATTGCTGTATCTTCAAGGCCAGGGACTGGGTGTGTATGAGCTGGGGAGGGGGAGGCTCATGGGTTTTTTGGTGAGCATTTCTGAAAACTCATTGCCCAGGTGTTCCATGGCTCTGAGAGGTTTGGTTCTTCTTGGCTAGCTCAGTTTCACTGGCCCAGGCTGAAAGCTTTTACCTTCCCTGGCTTGGAGAACCGAAATCTTTCAGGTGCCCTGAGGTGAACTCAACAGCTGCAGGTCTGAGAACAGAGAGGGACTGGTGGGAGCAGGGCTGCCCTGTTCCAGCCCCAGGCCTCAGGGAGCCAAGGGAGAGAAAGCACACCAAGAGCYTCCAGACCAGGTTTTTTGCCTGCCATGACTACTGTGGAGAGGTTGATGCCAGAGAGCCATCAGGTTTTTGCCACCTGCTGGAACTCCTCCGTGGAAGTTCAACTTCCCTCAAAGTGAAAGCTGTCACCATCTCACACTACTTTTTGGGAAGGGGTATTTTTCCAACATTTCCACCATTCTCTGGGCATTTTTGGGTCTTTGTTCTTGTGGGRGGCGGGGGGAAAGTTCTGATAGTTTGATGTTTTACAGCTATTTACTTTTGYTTCTTGCCTTGAGGGCATTCTTTTTTTGATAAGCCATTGGATTTGGGTTTTGTTTGTTTGGTTGGTTGGTTTAGTTTGGTTTTTTTTTTTTTGTTTGTTTTCATCTATTGGTATTCATTTTCTATTGGTTGAGGAGGATTGTTGAAATCTTTTAGAGGATTTCTGCTCTACTCACTACTGAGTGCGCTCTCTTAAATTTGTCTCAAAACTTCCTCTCTATCTCTGTGRGTATAAAGAAAATTATCTATAATTTCTCAGATGGAAGTCCCTTGAGATTGCACTTATCCACAGGCTGCTTTTGAGTCTGTAAATAAATATGTGCATATCTTTTAATAGTCTTGGCTGTAGGCTGGGAGAAATTATCTGAACTCTCTTCAGTATTATAAGGGCACACCTGGAGGATTGCATGCAGTGCTGGTCTCTCCAGTACAAGAGCGACTCAGATACACTGGGTACAGTCAAAAAAAGGAACACCAAGATGATGGWCTGGAGCATTTCTCTTAACTGAAAAGGCTCAGAGAGATGGGACCATTCAGCCTGGAGGAGAAGATGCTTCACAGATTCTTTACAGTGGTGCCCAGTGACAGAACTAGATGCAGCAGGCATGAACTAGAACACAGAAGACTCCATCTGAACACCTCACCTTTTTCAACTGTGAGAGTGGCTGGGCACTGGCACAGGTTGCCTAGGGGGGACTATGGAGTATCTATTCTTAAAGAAATTCAACCGATGTCTGTACATTCCTCTGGGCAACAGGCTTGAGGTGGCCCTGCTCAAGCAATGCACAGGACTAGAAGACCTCCAGGTGTCCCTTCTAGCCTCAACCACTTTGTGATTGTAAAATGGTTCTAGAAAAGTGCTGCAACATCCCATTAAAWGACAGATAATTAGGATAAGAAGCTGTTACTGAAATCCTTAGATTTTATAAAGATGAATGTTGTAAACAGAGCTGAAATCGAAGTATTAAGGATGATAATTTARTATGAAAGCGCCTTATATGGAAAACTGTAGTTCTCTAGAATCTACTTTTCATGTGGGCTTTGGCAAATAATGCCTCTAGAAATACAAGTAGCTCTGCATCAGGGAATTTGGAGGSTGAGACTGTGATTCCATAACTTACTCACTTCCATATAGTTATACGTTAATATACTGGTGTTCCCGTACAAATAGGTAAGTTTATTTCTATTACCCACTCCATTCAGGGTAAATAAAAGTAGCTTTAGGGCATTTTCAAGCCTCATTTTGTAAACTTATTACAGCAGTATAGTGTGAAGTAATCTAAATTGGAAGCATCATTGGGCCTGTGATTGAAAACCTGGTTCACAAATTCATCTACATTAGAGTGATTAAACAGTGAGCAGGAATAGTCAGAGGAAGCACAAAAGATGAAATGAGGTAAACAAAGTTGCATGATTGAATGGGCCTGYAATTTTAAAAATTCAGAGTAAGTCAGCTAGGCAATATAATTTACCACTCTGTACTTTTAACCTTGGTATTTTTCTTTTATACGAACAGGAAATGCGGAATTTAAGGGTTACATATCCAGGATTGCTTCCACAACTGCCTAATTGTGACACTAGACAAATCATGTGAGCTCTTGCTTACATGTGCTTCTGAACAACCATTCTCACATTACTGACATTAATCTGAAGAAATGTACATGCACAATGTAAAAGTAGTTCAAGATCGCATAAGTATAAACCTCAGTAAATGACAAACACTTACTTTACAGGAAGTGAATTTACTAAAGAAACAAAATGATGCTCCAAATAATTTATGAATTGCAGAAGAGGCCACAAATGAAGGAATGTTCCACAGGCTTTTTTAGGAATTAAAAGCCTAGAACTTATTTTAAGCCTCTGCAAAGGCAAATGGCTTATTTTGAGAAAGTTATTGCTCACTTTGTATGGTGTTGTGTGGTCCAACCAGCCAGTTCTTTTGTGTTTTASCTGATTGTCATAAAGTTATATCACACATAAATGGATGATGTTGTTGTAACAAACATACAAGCAAAAAAAATCGGTCATTCTTTTCTTCTAGGAATTAATAATTCCTGCTTGATAAATCCTAAATGCCAATATTTGAAGTCACCAATAGAATACAGAGATCTGAAAGAAAATTTATCATCTGTGTACTAGGAAGATGTAATACTCAGAACTTCCCTAATTCACTCCAAGTGGGCTGTTTTTGTGCACCTGTTTGTCCACATGTGGAAAGAGTTGGTGATCTTTTAAAATCATATATGTTAAGGAAGGAATTCTGAAGAAATAATTTTGAAAGGCATAAGTAATAAAATTGTAGAACATATTGAATCAGAAGGGTCCCCTACAAGGATCTTCAAAATCCAAGTTCCAGCTGACAGAAATTGGCTATGAACTAAATCAGAAAAATGTAAATTGCTACTTATACATATCTTTATTTGTTTGATGTTTCATTCATTCATTCATTCATTCATTCATTCATTCATTCATTCATTCATTCATCTATTATGTTAATGGTAAGTACAGCGCATCAAGTACTAACAGAACTTCTCTACATTATTCTGTCAGTGTTCCCTGTCCTGGCCTGGATGAAGTATATCCTTCCTTTTACACTGGACTGTACCTCACCACCATCGTGTGTTCACTCTTTTTGACTGATCTGGGCAGATACCATCATGTAARAATTGTGCCATGTCAGAAGCAGTTGGTTAACAAATATATCTATGGGTAACCCATGGAGTTTATGAAATTCTATTTATCATTAAATGTACTCAGTAATTTATTGTCTCATCAGATTGTCTCACCAAA
>CADDXX010000222.1:199085-211967 GCA_902810485.1 Alauda arvensis
TTTTTTGGCAATTATCTGAATTGGGGTATATTCCTGTATTGTAGGAGCAAAAATTTCATGTGGCTTATACAATATCTAAAATATGTTCATATACCATATATAAATATYCTATATTAAATTTGATTTTTTTATTTAGTAAGAATAATTCTGCTAAAAGAGTTACTTATTAAACTTTTACTATTATTTAATTAAAAGGGAAGRTGGTTGCTTGATATATGGGAAATTTTGTAGCCTCTGTTTCCAGGGAGAATATTTTTTTAATAATTTTTTTGACATTCCTTTTACCTGTCTCACATAGTATACTTTCCTGATAATTTGTCTGTGCTGCAGAAAACAAAGTTTACACATAAGTTCACTGACAAGTGTAAATTAAAACCAAAAAGAAAACCTTTGGCTTTAAARCYATGAAAAAGGAATTGTTATRAAATAATATGAAAATATATTTAAAGRTTTGTTGTAGTTTGGAGATGTGCATATCACCAATACCAAAGGAAAAAGAGAAGTTGCAATGTACTGTCTTCTYTCCTTTTGCCAAAAAATAGGAAAAAAACAAGTGTTAAATTTCATCTGTAAGGTATGGAAATTCAGCTGAGCTGATCAGAGAAGTAGGGCAGTAASTGTCCTAATTTGGCAGGAAAAGGTAATAATTTAGAAAACAAGTTGGATTAAAGAGTTTTTCAGCTCAACATTGGAACAGTGCTTGAAGTCTGAGGATACCCTCTGAAATCTTCTTAAGAATAATAGCAATGTATCAGACTGCTGTATATTTGCAAAGAGGAAATATTTTCTTACTCACAAATTCAAACAACAGTGTGGAGAGTAATATGAAATTTGAATAAAATTCATTAATGCTAACCCTATTTTTTTTTTTTTTGAGGACAGGAAAATTCTTGTGGTAGTGGATAATTTCTCTATATCACAAACTAAGAGCACTGGATCTTCAAACTGAGTGCATGCCCCACAGGACAGGTGGCTTAGATACCTAAAATCAGGGAATATATATATATATACTGGAGAATGGAGAACAGTGAAATAAATAAGATARATAATAGATACTGTAACTATATAAGAAGGAGGCTGTACTGCCCAGGAAGTAGGAACAGGAATGGAAAATTATTATGTAAACACAAAGACCGTGGAAACTGGATAATCTAAAGACTTTGATTACTGGGGAAAAAAACAGAAGAAAATGTCTCTGAGAAATAATAGCTATATGTGAAAGCAGCAATTGCACCTATGCTTGTTTATRCATAGAATTATCCTGATACTCAGGAACAGACTGGGTACATCAAATAAAGCAAACACAGAACAGAGAAGAGTGACTACAAYTTAAGAACCGGAACACAATAATTAAAAATGCAAATGTGAGATTACTGGCACATTATTATAAGCTTGAAAAGAACTATTGAGGAAAAGACCTCTCTCTTCAGAGAGAGGCAGTCGCTTTGGAAGCTGGTAATGGGTAGGGAAGAAAACACCACAGGATGTCAATATTTTTCAAAGCCCCAGATTGAAATATGTATGTCTAAATACAGCTGGTTATTGCAGCCTTAAGTCACCAGCAGCATGGAAAGGAAAGATGTTTAGAAAAGAAGCTCAGATTAAGGATGGTTTGGATTATGCTGCAGGTGCAAAAAGGGGAAGGAAACTGTTAATCCCATTTTATAGTTATGAAACATTATRGTTTTGAAATGAATAATACCACAAACATAGTCAGTAAAGTCATTGACTCTAGTAATTTCTCAAGAAGTCATAAATCAAAGTTAGACCTACAGTACASTTCACTACAAAACTTAGAAATGTGAGAATCAAAACAAACTGACTTTACTGAAGATGAGTGGGGAATAGAGGATTTATGTTCAAATTCAGGAGAGTATAAAAAAATTGAATGCAGCTGTTAGATGCTATAAAACAATGGGAAATTTAGACATATATATACATATATATATATATATATATATATATATATATATATATATATATATATATATATAAACAGTCACAGATGTAGGGAAAATGTATTGTATCTCAGTACTAATAGACTTCACCATGACATGAAAACCAGAAGAAAATGTCAGGAGAAGTTGTCTATTTTTCATAGATTGCAGGCAGTGCAACTAAGTAGTAAATGAGATACAACAATGAAAAGGGCACTATTATGTTAATACACTCTATGGCTACAGTCTTGCTATTAGAACTGCATCATAAAACCATAACAGCAAAAGGCTTCTTTCTGGAAAATGGCCGGCTTTTAGAAGCCGGTGTCTCAGTAAAAGATGTTAATAAAAATTGCCCTCCAGGGAAAAATACCTCAGGTCTATCAAATGAAATGCACAGAYCACATCATGGAGAAAGTAGAGGGTGAGATTCTAAAATGAAAGGAGGAATAATAAAGCACTGGGAAGTTGAGAAGTTCAGAAAATKGATTGATTCCACAAAACTCAGATTCAAAATTCAAAGAAATTRTAAAGCCTAACCCCACTYAGAAACAAGGAYAACAACAAAACAAACCAACCAAMCCCCACCCCAAATCAAAATAAAAACTCAGTAATTAAAATTAATGTCCCCAGGTCCTCATCCTTRTATATACACACATAAATATCCCGAGCTAAAGTAGGTAACTTGCACCTGAACATGTTAATTCCAGAGCTGCTATAGAATTGTTTATGTGCATATTTTGGGAGTAGAATTGGAGACAGGCRAATTCTGGACCATCTCTCTTCTCTCTTGTCCTTCAGATTTCATAATAAATTACGCATATTACTCAGTCTATCATTTGGGAATTTGGATGAAAGTACTAATACATTTTTCTGGAAATTTTAAACAGGTGCATGTTAAGAAAATCCTGGCATATCAGTARGAGGGTGGAGAGCTTAGAAGTGTTTTAAAAATAGCTTGGTGACCCTATCATAGGGCAGACAATGACAGGAAATTGTGTTTTAATGACACACAGTGTAGTGATAGATTTAGTTCATTTTCAGGCCTGGCTAGAAATGCCTCAGGCTATTACAGTTCTAGTCAATCATGCAATTTGTTATAATCAAAAAGATTGGAATGGTGATTCTGTCAAAAGATGTTCCAGAGAATGCCAAAGCTATCTGCAGCAAATAGCAAGAGATTTGACAACTCAAAGGCAGAATTATGCATTTACACAGCCTGTATRAAGCTAGAGGGCTAATTTGAAAAGCAATCCAGATTCCCCTCGGAGACAATCTCAGCAACTGCAGATGTGTTAATTGACTTGGACGAACAGGAAGCAATTCAAAAATGCAATTCAATAACTAACAGCATAGAAGATTATGRAGGGCAGACATCTTACAGAGACTAACAATGACTGTTATAGTTAAATGAATTAACTCCTGTCCACTCCAGTGATGGCATCCTACAGACATAAACAGCTATTGGAAATAAGATGTAGCTGTTTTCTATAATAAAGATATSCAGTAGATTATCACCTCTCTACTGTCATGAGGAGAATCAGTGTAAGTTGGCCTTAAACATTAGGAATTTGACTGTTGTTTTTTGTAGAAATAGAAAGAGCTTTTGTGCAACACTTTTCATGATTGTTAATGCCTCAGATATTTTTGATATGTGAACATGTTAACATTAGTTATAGTGGGTTTTCAACTCTGATTAATTACAGTCTATGTATCTARATTTGCCAGGTAGTCTCAAAATATTGCATTACTATCCTACCTTTMAGTGTCTCTTACTGTTTTATAATGTCACACACTTCTTAAAACACTTATTCTCAAGTGAGATGGTGTATGATAGCAAAGGAAAAAAAGCACTAGAGACTCGTAACTTTCCTCATAGGAGTTCTTTAAGCTTCAGTTAGTATCCTTAGACAACTTTGAAATYTTTCAGTGCCAGTTTACCAGAAGATATTCATAAAATCACATAATATACTGAGTTGGAAGGGACCYAAAAGAACCATCAAATCCAACTCTTATTGGTTATGCTCTTAAWGACAATGAACGTTATTATGTGATCCTAAACCCGTAAGAGTTTGGGGATATTACAGTGGAATGCAATAGTAGTTCTACATGTAGTAACACTTTATGTGAATTTTTAGGAAAAAAAAATCCATAATAACAACATTTCTTTTACACTCTGATAGACCATCAGTCAGTTACAYTGAGTGACAATTATTTAAAGAGAGGTTTCAAAAAAGAAACACWTAGTTAAAGTTCCTTCTAACATGTTCTGTGTCCAGTGGCACCTGTCTGAATCAGTAAGGTATTTGGTCATACTTGCATGTGCCTTCACCATAACAAAGAYTTTCAGCATCTTTTTCTTTCTATTATCTCCAGTATTGAAAAGTGTTCTTGGTTTGCATGGAAATTATAACAATGATAAATAAGTTTCAGTTCTCATTTAAGTATTTTACATGTCCTAGCAATTTTTTCTTTATTATTTTATTTATTTATTTATTTATTTATTTATTTATTTATTTATTTATTCAGTTTGGAGGATACTGTTTTTTGAGGGATAGAAATTGTAAACCTACATTGCAAATTAAAAACTCTGTCTTAATAAATATTAGAATAAAATGGTTGTAATTCCTAAGTTATACTAGTCACACTTAAATAAAATTTTGTCTATAATGTTTCCTGGATTTATTGTAAGGGAGGCATTCCTCCGACTCCTGTGTTGTAAGTGCCTGTTTCAGCCTCATTCAAAATACAAGTAGGAAGCAGGATCTTTTGAAAAATAACTCCTCCTAATTTTAATTACTTCACATTGAATTTTTCTTATATATTATTTATTAGATTTACTAAAATTACAGATTTGCAACTCAATTACACTAAACAATTAAACTTTCAAACTTTTTTTTTTCYGATGTGGGAAAACTGTGGTAAATTGATGAGGTGTGAAACCTTTGTAAATTGTCCATATTTACTGGTGTCATGACATTAYTTTGAATTTTCATGTGAAATTCTTTTTGTGATGCATTGTTTCTGAAGACTGTYAATTGTGTGATGAATGTATATTTTAACGATCATTTCAAATATTGAAAAGTAAAGTATACTACTGGAGTTCAACTCAGAGATTTTAAATGCACAAAGGTATGATCATGACATTAATGCAGCTGAAAATAATACTTGGTCATGTAACTCCAAATGGTTATTGTATTACTCTTCTCTTCTGTCCAGCAGCAATATGATGACACCGAGCACATACATCAGAGATCAGTTGGGGACTCCCATATTTATGCCTGGCCTGGCTTTTTCCTGATGGTGTGTTCCTCTTCGGAAAGCARTTGTTGGAACACTGTAGCCTATGGGGAGGACCCATGTTGAAAGAGTTGTGAAGGATTCTTTTCTATGGCAGGGACCCAACACTGGAACTGAGAAACAGTGTGAGGAAGTAAAAGAGGGGCAAAGAAAAAGTGTTATGAGCTGATAGCTATCCCTGTTCTCCATTCCACTGAATTTACATGAGGAGAAACAGGTTGAAGAGCCATGAGTGAAGTTCAGCCTGGTAAGAAGGATGGTGGGAAGGTGATTTTAGTTTTGCTTCTCACTACTCTACTCTTATTTTTAATTAATCTAATTATTTGATTTAATTAATCAAAATTAATTAATTAATTAAATTACTCTTTCCCAAGTCAAGATTGTTATGTCCATGAAGGTAGTTCACGTACAATCTCTCTATGCCTATTTTGACCCACAAGTCTCCTTTTTTTGTCGTCAGCAGGTTCATGGCTGCTGCCTGCTGCATTATTTTAGCAAACTCTCAAAAAGTTTGTGATGAGAAAGTACTTCCCTTCAGTTCTGTCACCTGCTTTTGGGTACAGTAATACTTTGCCTTTCATGCCACCAGAGTGCTTTAAAGTGCTATCATTATAAAACACGTTTTCTCACCAGATACAGATTTTTCCCTCTATCTCTCAGATATGGAGTTAAGAGCTTCTCACTCAAACCAGTGCAGAGGTGGTCATGCTTGTGCAGTCCTCCACCATCACCAGTGGAAGCAAGTCACCTGTTTTCCCACAGAGCTAGAAAGAAGTGGATTTGGATTGAAAGAGATATTTAGTAGAAAGAAGAGAGGACATGACAAATAYAGTGTCAACATATGTATATTCTTTCAAGTTGCTTGCTCAGTGAGGCCATACTTAAACCTTCAGGCATAGTGTACGGTGGTACTGATTTATGCTATGAAACTTGGAGCATCTCCCCTGAATTGATTCTCTTGTCTAACTCAGAACATTTCAAGCTCTTGGTATACTGCTGTCTCCCAGAAGAAAAAAGAAGATCACTGAAGAACTTCTACAAAGTTYTTAGAACTTAATTCTAAAGAACTTAACCTGAAAAAGCATTCAATAATTCAATGGTGAAGAAAAATTTCCCTCTTACCCATCAGGTGCAGGAAAAGAGATGAAAATTCATATGAAACTGCTACATTATGTTCCTTATGAAAGTCCACAATTTTTGAAGTAAAACCTGCTAAACAAAAGCCATTTCATCTTCCATGAAACATAAGGTTTTTTTTAGCAGAATAAATACTTTTTAAATAAATGAAACTRCAGAATTACATTGAGGACAAAAAATGTGGTTTATAAGAAAAAAACAAACAAAACAGCTGCATTAAAAGGATCAAAAATGTATTGCTAATTTCATCTTTAAAAATGACAGTCATAGATATAGCATTTAAAAACATTCATAAAGAATAATAAGTCAGCAAAAGTACAATTTTTGACATGCATTGCATAGATTATTCTGCCAMATTTATTTGCAGTAAGAGATTGATTTCTCACAGCACGCTGTATATCTGTCATTTAAAAATTGTATAATGTTAACAATTCTGCTAAAAAACGTACAGATGCTTTCATATTTGAGCCAATAACATTCAGGAAATTACATTAAGCCTTTAAGCAAACCCAGAGGAGCAAAATGCTTATTTGAGATGTATTTACAATGGACYATTCATCACACTATTTTCTAGTTGAACTTCTTTGTGTTACAAGAAAGGGAAAGAAACTTTCACTTTAAACTCTATTTGATAGTTAGTGTAATGCAGTTATTCAGGAAGATTTAAGATGCTTTGTACTGACTAGAATGGGGAAATAAGATCAATATTTTCATKTCTTCTCCCATTTAATAAGCAATTCACTGACTTTGCAGAAATTATAGCAGACAAGAAATCATAGGTATACTTTTAATGTATATGTCAAGGAGAAAACCTAAAACTTTAAATTGTTTTTATTTTATGATTAGCACAAGACAAGACACWCTATAATTTGTCCAGATATATGTACATGAAAGAAAAAAAAACTTACTAAAAGTAGCTTTCAAGTTTTGCTTTTTTTTTACTAGATATTTGTGGTGGCAGTTGCTGTTTCTGATTTTGCCAAATGATTTATCTTTCCTTTTTAGTGTAGTACAGGAATAAAATAATTTCACAGGCCAAGGCCAATCTCAAAGTATTTTTAATTATCAAACTATACTTGATGGTGTATAATTAACACATTATGTATTTTAGTTATCTTATTTTTTCCCTTTCATTAAGAGAAAGAAAAAGCCTTTTAAAGTAATTTACTAGGTGGAAAGAAATATTAACTTCAGACTTTAGTGGAAAAGCATGAAAAAGAGCTGAAAAATAGTTTCCAAAGAATACAAGGTTTTGAAGATTTGGAATCCATTTTAAAGTATCTTTAATTTAAATCCACTTTCAAGTAATACTTAATAAGTGGCATCATTAATACTTTTGTACCAGAAACATAAATTTGCTTCTTATAAAGGATTTATCAAGTATGTCTTTCAAACTGTCAGACACATGAGAGCTTTGTCTTATAAGACAGCTCTAAGACCTTGCAGGTCTATGTAGAAATTGATTTGGTAATATAAAGTAAACTGAACTTTTGAGTTACTTGGATCGGAAAAAAATATTTTTTAAAAATCATTTCGAAACAGTAAACCTTTTTTAGATATAGTGAAGATTATTTAGTTTAATCTTCATTTCTGTATTTTTTGTAGAACGCCATGGTGTTTTATATCTAGACTTCAATAATTTAAATAAATGGTAAATAACAAAATTCAGCAGCCAAAGGCAGGCTTTGTTCTACAGTTTCTAACTGGTAACTGTTGCATTTTTCAATAGTGCATGATTTTTCAGAAATTTCATTAGTACATCATTGATTGCTCATTTTTCATCTCTCAAAACAATTTAGCACAGTGTCTTTTATACAGAGAATAACATATTCATATTATTTGATTTTTAATGAAACCAAGTGACCCTTTAAATTTGCAATAGGGTTCTTTATTTTGCATGTGTTTCTCTACTGCTGTTCATTTAATTCTGTTTCCATTAACCATCTGCAAGCATTTGACTCTATGACAATTATTCAGCTGTGCCACATCATGACTGACATTTTACAAATGTTCCAAGGAAAAAGAGATCAAGCAAGGCAGGAAAAACCTCACATTCAAGCAAAAAAGTCACAGCTCAAAATCCTGCATTTTCCATACAGCTGAGACATTTGAATAGTAATTATTGGCCTGATTGTAAACCCAACTTAATTGCATTTTGTCTTCCTATCTGATGAGCACTTCATGATGATGATGATTACTCCTGCTAAGAGATGTTCACTCCATTGATATTTCCCCCACAGATAGCCAGGGGGCCCTGCAGAYAAGGATACATAGACAAAAATGCTATTTTCTCTCTATTAATTCAGTAATGATTTTTCAAGTGAGAATCCCTGAGTATTCAAGTGAGAAAGAATCATGGYTTAGATTTCTGCATCTCCCAGCCTRCMTTCCACATGGGGGAAATTGAGCTWATATTMATTAGAAAGTGCTTTAATTAACAAACATAACGGAGAGACCAAGCCAGTGTAATCACTGCTGATTAWTTAGGCCACCTCTATGCAAGATAAAACAACCTGGTTTTCCCCCTATTTATAAAAAGTCTTCCGTTCAAAATAATTTCTGTGCTTGTTGGAACTACTTGGATTGCTAAAATGTTCAGTCATAATTATTTATTCTTTATTTTTTCATGTTTATGGATCAGTTAGGTAGAAATCTTTGGCAGGTCCTGGGGCACAAAGAACAGAGTTTGCATCAATCTTTATATTTCACAGGACCCCATTAATTTAGATTTCCACTCAAAACTTAAGTACACAAGTGAAGCCAAATGACTAGAGAATTAGAATGCTCTTWTGTCTTTAGCATTTCTTCTGGGTTTTAAAAGCATGATGGAAACTTTGATAGAAACAGAATTCACACTGCCTGGAAGGACATGTACCACTGAATATTATCTTGAGTATTACAAGGAATAAAACAATATTTAAGGAAAATGAAAAATTAAACCRAATACTTTCTTATGCTTGTTTTAATATTTTGGCTTTGTATAAATGAATATAAAAAAATAAGAGTGTCTTTAGAGGACTCATTGTCACACTTCCTTGCAGCAGCTTAGAAGATTTTCATTAAWGTTCAAAGGAAAATCTAGCACAGAAGAGTCCTTTTCATTATCCAGAGTTACCAGTTGAAACCAGAGGCCATGTCAAAGATAATACATCAAAACCTTCTGCTCCCTTTATTAGGGGAGAAAAGAGAAAACTTTGGTGACATTCATAGTGGTGGGCAAAGTAGATTAAAAAAATTACATGGATGTTGTCCAATCTGAAGACATCTGAAGAGGAAGAAAACTTTACATAGTCAGATCTTGTCTGTTTCTATCACATAGCAAAATTTCATTAATTTTCCTTTCAGATTAAATTTTAAAAGTACAGATAATTTGCCTAAGAGTTTCCCTATGATGAAAAGCTGTAGAGAGTATAACTTTTCTCCAGGACTGCAGAACCATCTGAAAATTCAAATCTACTGATTCTTGGGTATGTCATCATTACTACAGGAAACATGGTAATATGCTCACTGCAGTGAGCCCCAGCAATCAAAATATATGCCTAGGTCCTTCAAAGGCTGAAAGTTCTTCAGGGAGAGAACATTAGAACTGTAATTGATATTTCCCAAAACCTGAGGAATCTAAACTCAGTATTTTGAATTTTCTATTTTGAAATGTTAAACATATAATATTTTTTTCATTATTTATTTTAATCAATAACTTTGCTTTTCTCTCCCCCTGATTAATTTTCTACAAAAAACCTACTGAGGTTTTTTTAAACTAATTTTTTTCCATTATTTAAAAAAAAAATCTGATGTCTCATCATAAAATATAATAATTTGGAGTGTAATTCTGAATTATATCTTCAGATATGGAATGGGAAGACATCTTACCTCCTAAATAAGGAAAGAGACAGGGCAGAGATGTTTAATGCTTTCTTTGTCTCTCTCTTCAACTGATAAGACACCAAGGGGGTGTCAGGGCTATGAGCTGGAGAATCATGACTGTGAAAATGATCAACTCCCAGTTCATCCTGAACTTTTGAAAAGATCTGATGCTCCAGCTGGATCTCTACAAAACAATGGGGTCTGGTGGGATTAATCTGAGAATGCTTATAGAGCTGCTGATGTCATCATGAACCTCTCCTAATGATTTTGAATGGCCTTGGGAATCTTAATGATTCACAAGGTCTTAGGAAGGTCCCATTTGGCTGGAGGTTGGCTAACACTGCCCCAATTTTCAAAAACAGCTATGAGGAGGACCATGGAAACTACAGTCCTGTCAGTCTCACTTCCATGTTAGGTACAATTAAGGGGAAATTTATTCTGGGAGTTATTGCAAAACATCTGAAAGGCACTTTGTCAGCAAGCTTGGCTTCATAAGAGCAAAGTACTGCTTATTAAACTTGTTTTCTTTTATGACAAATTAACCCAACTAGCAGATCAAGGGAAACCAACTGATGTAATAATTTTGGATTTTAATATATATTTTTGTATTTTACCTCTCCCAGGATTCTTCTTGACTAAACGTCCAGTGCATAGCTGGACAATACAACACATGATGGATGAGCAACTGGCTGATGGACCAAAGGGTTATGGCAAAAGGGGTGACATCAGGCTGACAACCCTAATGAGTTCCCCAGGGCTTCATCTTGAGCCCAGTGTTCTTCAGTATCTTCTACTCGGATACAGGTTTTGAAGGTATACTAAGTTTGGCAGTGATGCTTAAATGGGAGAAGCTGTCATGTTGCTCAAAGGCAGGGTCCTGGGGATCCCATCCACTTGTTTTAATATTTTGGCTTGGCATAAATGAATATAAAAAAAATAAGAGTGTCTTTAGAGGACTCATTGTCACACTTCCTTGCAGCAGCTTAGAAGATTTTCATTAATGTTCAAAGGAAAATCTAGCACAGAAGAGTCCTTTTCATTATCCAGAGTTACCAGTTGAAACCAGAGGCCATGTCAAAGATAATACATCAAAACCTTCTGCTTCCTTTATTACTGAAAGTTCAGTATCCTAAATTTTCCTCTCATGGCAGGTTCTTCCTCAGCAGTTTTTATGGATGACTGTCTGACAGCTTAAGTGTAGCACATCTGAGTTCATCAGGAATGCACAAAGAGACACAGTCATCGAGCAATTATTAATGTCTCAGTTTTGAATAGAAATCAAGATAAGCATACTTGCATATARATATGAGTATACTTGTATATAAACATAATTTTTATTTATGTGTTTGCAGTAAGTTTTCACTTGAAATTTCTACATTTCTACATTCCTTCTTAAAAAAATTAGTTTTCTCAAACCTTGTKTGATTAATTTCTTGAGAAGAGCTAATTTGAAACATGCAGTTAATTTCTTATTAAAGTGAACAGTATTTTTACCTTTTTTATTTGTACAGTGCTGCTCAATTTCTCTTTTATCCAGGTACTGCCACTGCAGTCCTAGCCATTTGTGCCARAAGGAAATTTGCCTCTAAGTGCTAACAACATATTTGAAAAGTAACTTAGGGAAACATGAAGGAAGAAAAATAAGATTTTTATGCTGAAATAATTTTATTCTTCTTATCCATTTTCCCCCCAACATTCCTGTAACTTKTTTCATATTAATTTTATGAAATCTACCATTTACCCATAGGTGTTTATGTGCTTTAATAAGCGAGATTTACAGTACTGTGAATGAAAGTGATGTCACATAAAATAGACTACTTACTTTTATCAAGAAGAAAAGTTTCATTGCTTCTGCTTCTCACACTAAGAAAATGAAAAAGTCTATTTTGAAAATCAGTCATTAACTTTGCTCATAAAGGACTAAAAAWTGAAAAATTATAAAAATAATTCAAGAAAATCCTAAATGTGTTGGCACATGAGAAGCTTCATTGAATCTCTGTAAATGTCAGAGAACCAGGAGAAAACAAACCAGAAAAGATCATTAATTGCAAAAAGTGGGATAGAATTAAGGGTAATGGTGGAAATAAGGAATTCCGAAATTACTTGAAAAACAAAATGAGTAAAATTTTGAAAATCCAAGGGGAGTCTAAGAATGAGACTTATGTTAGAGCTTTTTGGCAAACAGTGGAATCATACATGAATGGAATGGATAGCGATTTATACGGATAAGCAACCGTGTGAACATCATTAAATGTTAAAATGAAAAAGAAGAATGATTTATGCTGACATACATATTTCCTGCTTGGCTTGCAAATCATGACAAGTTTGGGAGTAGGAGGGTTAATACTACTTACATGATACCATCATGATAGTTCTGCATGACCCCTTTTTTTACTGAATAGAAAATAATCTGTTCTTCTGGGAGTGAGTACCTTGGTGATTGTGGAACATCATGGCTGCTGGATCTGCTGGATCCAGTAACTTCTGCATTCACAGAGGCTGATGCTGCTCCCTCTGTGCTGTTACTGACCCACATATAGCTATTACAGTTCCTTCCTTCCTTCCTTCCTTCCTTCCTTCCTTCCTTCCTTCCTTCCTTCCTTCCTTCCTTCCTTCCTTCCTTCCTTCCTTCCTTCCTTCCTTC
>CADDXX010000222.1:212262-292627 GCA_902810485.1 Alauda arvensis
CTCTTTTACTATTAAATAAAACATATCCATTTTTTGGCACCTAACCTCTTTTGGTTTTCATGTYGTTGATTGGGTGTATTTTGAACCTTTCTGGTTCCAATCCATTATATTCATAGAGGCYTAGTTTCCCTTGCTCTTCTGTGTTTAATTGTTTCATAAGRAATGTCTTTTCCAGTTTTCACKTTGTCAGTTCTTTTCCTGCTTAAGGAATAATGTAGCAATGTTTCTGCTGAATATTGTGTATTGTGGCTAATATTAACTACATAATATTAAGAAGAAAGGACTTTTTCACCATACAGTAGAATATTCAGAGATTTAGGGCATTACACTGGAGTGATATTATGTTCCTTTCTCATCCCATGTAATCATAGTATGCAATATTATCCATAAAGAAATCAAGCTCTGTCTACAAATTAGATACTGGTTCCACTTCCTTATTCCAATGGGAAGTTCATTCTCTGACTACACTTCTCTGACGAGTACAAACTTTAATCTAATACCCAGACTAGTGTGGGTCATATCCATTTGTTCCTTTACCAACATTATCTTTTCTTTTATATAGACTTGCAAGATCTATTAGGAGAGAATAATGAGACTGCAGTGTCTSATTCTTTCTTTACTMTTCATGGATCAATAAATTGTGTAAACAGTTTCATATTTGACAGCATTTCCTTCCCCTCTRGCTTCCATATAAGCARCTTTTTGCAATTTTTTACTGTTGAATCTGTGAATTCATCTGCTGATTTATAAAGAATTATGATACAGAGTTATGTCTAGCCCTTTGGAATGTCTAGAGTCTTGCAGCTTGGTTTGCTTTGTGGAGAAATTGTAATAATATTTTCTCACTAGAAGCATTATCTTATTGCCATTATCTTAGTATTCATCATGAATCTCTTTATTGAAAAAGAAAAAAAAACCCTTTAATTTAATTAGGCTTTGGATGTCCTTATTTAAGAAAAGCTCTTTAAATTTTTTTCCATTGTCTTTCATTCTTCTAATAATTGAAGGAGATAAGGAGAGCAACTAAAATATTGGCACTATTAAGGTTAGTTTTACATTAAGAAATTCTCTCTTTGACCCAAACTTGATTTTATGTTTCTGTCCTTCATGACTAGTCCTTTTGCTTCTCCTACCTARGGAGACATTGTTTGCTCTTAACATCTTCTCCAGGATGATAATTTTGATTCCTGAACCAGTCCATACACATTTTTCCTTCTGTTTATATTACATTTTCCAGCCAGAATTTTGAGCTCACCTATATTCCAGTCCAACTAAGTCATACATTAGTTTGACTACCTAAATTAATTAAATTAAAATTAATTTTAATTAATTCTTAATTTCCAAAACAAGCACTTTTGAGATAAACACCYCTTAAATTACAGCTCATTTTGTTTGCTAGTTTGTTTGTTTGTTTGTTTGCAGTTGGTGTAGCTGTTCAATTTAAATTATGTATATCCAGGGCCTTAATTGGACTAAAGTTCTGTACAATTCATGAGTATTTGAATAAAAAAAAATAATAATTATTATTTATCAGCTAAACTGGTAATTCCCCATTAATGTTTAATTTCAGATTGAAAAAAAAAGAATGGTCAACAAATATAACCTAAATTACTTGATCTTTACTTCAACATATCATATTTTCTTTGCAAGCAATATGCTCTCCCTCAAACTTAAAGGATTTTWACTGTCCTTGAAATGTTACCTAGCCTTCTTCTTAATTCCACATCTGATGCWTGTGTGTAACTGACTTTCAGCTTTACTCAATAGACTGACTATCACATTCTCTCCTGAAATCTTCTCACCTAAATAAATTGTACTGGTTTTAAGTTTACCCGTGTTGTTTCTTTAAAGTCTAATACACATAACCATATCCCAAAAAAGTATTAATATTAGTGATGTAAGAACGCACTGTTGTGTTATCCGAACTGTTGCTCTGACTGTTGTAGGCTCTTCTATTTCTGCTCTGAACTTAGATGTATACCACTGTTTAAACATRTTTTTAGATTAACAGCAATGTTGTAATGTTCCAAGGTTCACATGAGTCAATATGAACTCTGATTTTGATCTGGTTTGTCTTTCAATATTCATGTATTTCAGGGAAAATACAATTTTTACAAAAGTAACATAATTTCTGACTTTTTTCCCCARTATAAAAATCAATTGATTCCAAAGGAGAAAACATCTTGTAACTGACGTATTTCCTGCCTTTTAATMATACCTTTTACTTCTTCCTTTTGATTACTTTCTAAATTTACTATTATTTTTACTCACAGAAGATGAAATCAAAATGTGAAGAAAGAAAAATACAGATGTTATTAAAAATTAATCAATTTTAAAATCAATATTTCTCTGTGTACACATGTAAATTGCAAAACATGTTCTCAGATTGTAAGAAGGTRTTGTGAAGTCCTTAAATTACATCTATAAGTTTTGATAATTAATTTCTTATTCTGATAGACTTTTTTTTGGTCAGACTGAAGTTTTTGTTGTACAGTATTCTCATGTTTGGAAGAGGTAAGCACATAGTGCAGAAAAATAGATATGAGTGAAACCACTAAAATCARCATGAATGCAGACAGATTTAAGATTAAAAATAAATCAAAGTGTCTTATAGACAATGAAAATAAAATCAGGACATGCATACATGTATATGTGAATGTCATCCAGGGTTCAAAATATTTATTTTTCTAAATTGGGGCATTTCAAAAGGTCTCTGTAATCCACTAYATGCTAGATAACCCTACATAAGACTTATGCTTTATATTTCTGAAAGTCACCCAGAACAAAAAATCCAATATGCTTCAGTAAGTCTCTTGTCACAGTGTGTTATGAAATATATTGGTCTTCAGAATTTTGTTTTGGTCCATATGTTTTGTAAATCAAGAGATGGAAGGAAATGAGTGGATTTCAATAAGTTTGAAAGCCAATATTTCACTGTGTAAGCCAACTGTTAGGCTGATAGGCATTGAGTAAGCATGTTCATTGTAGTTTTACCCAGGAAAAGTATAATTTCAAAAGAAAAAGAAGATGCATGAATCCTTAAAAGGATTATTACTGTTCAAATACTGTTGTAGGAATGGTTCAAGAYGGCAAGGTGCCTTCTGCCATCCAGATTTAAGAAAGAATGTGATTTTTCTATGATAAACTGCAAAAAGTACATCATACTTAATGAAATTTCATAGCMAAGTAATTGATCAAAATGTTTAGACTAATCTTGCTATTTTGGAGTAAGAATATATACAGGTGTTTTTTCTTGCATGACAAGCCAAAAAAAAAAAAAAAGGCATTGTTTGCTTAATAACCATGTCCAAGGCTAGAATTAACAATTTCAAAATGACTGTGCTGKACTCATTCTACTGATACATAGATGGCACCATTTTTTTTTTCACACAGCCCAGTAAATTACCACAAACTGTGCAGGCTCTGAATGCTGCTGTAATGCTGCACACACAGCCAAGAGCTACAGAGGTTGGGGTTGTTTTTTCATTCCCCAGCCTGATTTAATATTACACATAATAAGAACATAAAAAAATTGTATCAAAAAAAAAAGCAAATCATTCATAAAAGGTATTTCAGCTCATAATCATAGCAATAGCTATATTACAATTAATTTGTGAATGTGTTCCTCTGCCTCCTAAGATTTATGTTAAAATGGTAAATACAGCCAAAGTTTTCTTTACAAAGTCATGCAGAAGGGCTTCTTTCCATGTTTAGAAAATGACAAAACCAATAAATGAATTTTTTACTTTTTWATTTGCATTTAATTTTCAGTCTCTGGAAGAATTTGAGGACTATTTTTAAAAAGTATTCTAAAATCTATAGTTGAGGTATATTTGTGCACAAGTGTTCTAAACACATGTGGGTGGAATGGTGTAGTAGTGAGCATGGTAATGCTGGGTTAASAGTTGGACATCATGGTCTTAGTGTATGTTCCAACACTAATAATTCTATGGTTCTGTATGAATATATAATTGATTTAGTATATTTACCATATTCTTTTTATTCTTCTTATTAAAATTTTTTTCCCAATCAAGATATTAAGTGGCCATATTAAGCCTATGGAATAATTTTTTAATTTTTTTTTTCAGTATGTATTTATTGATTTTTGTTGTTATTTGTTCCAGATTGCAGAAATGAGATATGACGTGAAATTCTGTAATTCTGTATTAATATGTAATTATGTTTCCTTCAAGATCATCTGCTATGTAGCTCAAAAAGTAGATGAATCTACTTTATTATTTAGTTGCATAATAATTATACTGTAGATCCCTACCCTTGACTGAGTTCTTTGTCATATTGTATAACTTTATTGATGAGAATTTTTATCTCGTAAAAAAACTCACATGAATCCATGGTTACATAAAGATTCTTTTCCTGTTACATCTTTCAGTCTTCTTAAAAATCAAAACCGAGCACACAAAAAACCAAAACCACAAAAACCCCCAAAACAGCAACAAAAAAGCAAAATATTGCACAACAACAGCAAAAGATGCCATTATCTATAAACCTATAAATTCCATGCCTATAGGTTCAACTGGCTTGTTGTTAAAGGCTGTAAAAAATTTCCTATTTTGCCTAATGTAGCTCATGATTTTACGTGTWATTTGCGAATGCAATTCTACAGGTCAGGTTCAACTCACATCATGTCCTTTCTGACCCCTTCTTACTTTTTGATGATTTTTTTTCTGGAATTTGTGCTGCAATTTATGTGACCCAAGAATTGCTCCAATCTTGTCTTCTGAAAGATACTTAAAATACATCATAGAGGTGTCATTTTCAATATATTTGAGTACTTCATGTGATCATCTGATTTTAACTTTTTACTCCATCACAGACCTACTTGGAGCTCATTCATTCTGTTCCTTCTTAGAAGATCTGATTTCTGGCATTATCCTTCTATATTTTTCCCTTCAAATCTTCCTTTGTATGGTGATCTAATGAGAACGCTGACTCTGAGGCAAACACAAAAAGCACAAGAAAATTTGAGAAGTTTTAATTGTGCATCTGGCTGCTAAAACTCACAAGCTGTTTGTTRCAGCTCTATAAAATTGTTCAGCATGATGAAGAACAGAGGAAGCCAAGAGGAATCAGTCCCATCAGGTATGGAATGCATTACTATGACTTTCTTTGCTTGCTCATAAAAAAAAAGGATTGGAAAAGTCACTGATATTGTTCTGGCTTCTGTGACCACAAGCTTTTCAACAATATATATGTCTGATCATTCCTGCCGAGTTTTAAAGTACTAAGATAAATCAAAGCTTATTTTGCCTAATAAAGTGTTTCCAGATAGTGAATGCTATCTAACAATTTAATTTTCCATTGTTGTTAATTAACTACTGGCAGTTCAGGTCCCTATATGCATACAATTCTAACCATTTTTGTTTTCCATTATCACCAMAGTGGATACTGTGATTTGTGAACATATTTTCACCTTTGTCATGTAATACTATTCTTTCCTTCCAATACATTTAGAAAATCTATTGTTTGTCACACTATACTAATGAGAATTTCATATGCATTGTTTAAAGGGAAACAACATTATGTAAGCATTTCAGTTCTTCAGAGTTTTAGGATCCTTTCTGAATAACTGTTAATAAAGGAAGGAAGAATTTGATACTGTTTTATTTGATTACTTCACATTGGTTTTTATGCCTTTCCTAAGATATGTTTTCTTTTAATATTTTAATATTTTAATATTTTTCTTTGTAACCAATGCTAAAAGGGTGTGTTGCCTTTACATTAAGACAGAAAAAAAAACTCTAAGAAATAAGAGCTATTTCCAGATTCAGGGTTAAGACATTAATCTTGTATATTTATAAGGTCTCCCATCTCCATGGACACCAACATCTCCTGCTAAGGCCAGAATTTCTTTGTTGAGAGCAACAGTCTAATAGCTGATACTTTAGCCTTCACTGTACAGCCCCATCCACTTTACCAATAATGAAGCTGCTTACATAATAAATAGTTTCTTGCATGCAAAAAAGAAGGTATTAAAATATTGCTGAATCTAACCAAATACATTRCACAGGAGAAATTATAGAGGAACTTAGGCAAGTATGTTAACATTGAAACTGGAATATGTCAAGGATACTAAATTCCAGCTCTGAATTCATAGTCAATTCCAGAACATTTTAATGCCTAAATGTGTCCTCCAAGACTACATTTTGCATAGGCAACTCCTTACACATGAATGAGTGTTTTTTCATAGACGGTATCTCTATAAAAACTATCCAAGTCATGTGAAAATAAAAATTTGTGTATGTACTTGAAACATTTTCATATGTGAAAATGCAAACAAATACATAGTTAAGAACTTTGTGGACCATTTTTTTCTGATTTGGCTTTTACCCTGATTCTATGGAATTCCTTTATAAAGGCAGACTTCTAGAAAAAAACAAAACAAAACAAAACAAAACAAAACAAAACAAAAACAAAACCAAAAAAACTTTAATTATCCACGTACCACAAATTATATAGAACATATAAAATAGAATTCACTGAGTTAATGAAGATTGCTAATATATTCCTGGACTTGGAATTTTTCAGTCATTCAACAACTTTATTGTACAGACGTTTGATTGAAAAACTGAGTTTATAGTGGGAATTTAATGAAAAATAATGAAAAATCACCTTCTTCATGAAATTAACTACAAAATCATTCCTTCAAGTTCTTCTCTTAACTTATGTAGCAAAGGATTTCTAGTAATTTTCTTGCATCAAGAGGAAYTTTAAGAGAACAATTTAATAACCATATGTAGTATTTCAACATACTCAGACATACTTATGAGTTTAGTTCCTTTTATTAAGCAGAATCCATCGAAGAAAAAAACCCAACTTCTAATTTGGAAAAAGTACTTTAATTTATATTACCCTATCAAGATGATAYATTATGTGCTTTTAGTAGAAACATAATATGAAATACTTCAGTACAGGTAAATTCTCTATGCTGCTCAAGAATGGAAGAGCTTCATATGGATAYGGCACTGGATAATTTGTCTCATGTAAGACTATTTTATCTAGTTTTAAATAATCTTTTATAAAAATAAAAAAATATGCATGCAAACTGCCYAATTGCTTTTGGGAAGCTAAAGTATGGTGTTCATTCCACAAACCATTRTGCATCAGTGCTACCAGATCTGCTGGGCCAAAAACTATTTAATTCAGATTGCAGTGCAGAAAAAAACCCTAACATGTTCTGCTAATTCTGTCTGCTTAAATTAATMTGTCTTCCTATGGGAAGCCTATTGTCACCAAAAAATGAAGCAGTGAAAGTGGACATATATTATTTTGGCATATCTCTAGAATACCAGGAGATTGAGCAGTTAGTAAGCAGTTTTCTTGCAGCTTGTCCAGCCGGTGAATGATTATGCTTTTTAAACTTGTTACAAAGGTTATGCAGATAGAACAGGAAGACACAGTTTTAAAGATGCATGCTGAAGTTAGAAGTATAATTTCCAGAAACCTTTATTGATTGTGTATTTATATTTTTTATTTAAAGGATGCTGGAAATGCAGGTGAGGTTTCTAGCTTCTGTAGTGTGATTTTGCCATACAAGCACTTTGCTCTTCATAGGCTTCCCTGAAAATAAATTGAAGTAACAGGAATCCAAAAAAAAAAAAAAAAAGAAGCAGAAAAAGGAAACAAACAAGGAAAATCTGAACATAATCACCTTTKTAAAGCAAAAAGGTACAGTAAAAAGCACAGGTGGATGTTTTTTTCTTCAGTTAACATTTAAAATTGTTTTAAATGAGCAGTACCAAGTTCCGACTGTCTTTTCTTAGCTGATACAAGGGACAATTTAGTACTCAAATTTATGCAAACATTTTCATATATRATTTATATAATAAATAGAGGACATTTATTTATTTAAAACAGGATAGTAATAAATGAGAAATTCTTTACCATACAGTAGTATTTGCAGGATATAGAGTAGGCATTGTATAATAAGGCATACCTCACTTATTTTAAGTTTTCAAAACCATTGACTGATGATACGTATAATTCTGAATACAAGTCTGGAATGAATCATTACTCAGATGGAAGCTGTGATCTGCTTTTATAGATCTTGTCAGAATATATTCTTACATCAACTTAAAAAGCCTATGTCAATATTGTATTATTTACCAATTTGTTAGTCATGTAGTTTAATAAAATTTTTGCCTATTTCTCAGCCTTTCTTATAAACTTGACCTTTATTTTACCTTTATTCTCAGAAGTAAGAAAAAGTTGACTAAATAGAGCTAAGAAACACCAATCTGGAAAAAAGTAATAAAAGCATAATGCAAACACTACCTAGTGACATTGTAGATACTAGAACATTCAGAAAACATCAGAGGTGTTTAAAACATATGTATAYTTTAMTGCAAATTTTAAAATACACTTTCTGCTTAATAAATCCTATATTTGCTTTCTGCCAAAATTTTAAATCTTAAAACAATTTATACAATGGTAACTTAAACATCATACACTGAGTTAAMAAAACCAAACCAAAACAAACACAAAGTTACATTGTTTTAAAAAATAAATTCAGAAAAAACCCACTTTGTATGTATATATATGAAAAACCCACTTTGCCTGTAAATTTTGATCACAGTGCAGTATTGACATTTGCAATGTATGAGGCTTCCTGTTTCATAAATATATTTTGTGATAGATGTAGTTCTTCTATCATCTATAGTAAAATTAAATTTCTGARTTTGGTAGGAAAAGCTAACATAGCAAAAATGTCTGCACAGATTTAAAAGACAAACTCTCAATATCTCAGATTACAGTACACTCAGTGATATAAACATGAAGGATTTTGGATAGTATTACAAATTTAGTCTTTTCATCTCAGKTTAAATAAATTTCCATCAGCATTTTARCAGAAGTTACTGAGCTGGAGAGAAGAAATTCTGAGGCCATCATGTCCTATTGCCTTCAAAACAATTAAAGAATACATCCTTTTCCAGAAAAAAAATAAAGCTTTCATGGATCAGATAAACAGAAAAATTCTTCAATATATTTGGAGATCTGATCATGTCAGACCTCTGCTTTTTTTCATACCATAATCCTCAATCATCACTTTACTGATGATTTCCAAACTAATTGTCTCAACATTTARATCCTTCTGTGTTTGCTTTTCTAACACTGTCCTTAATTAAATAACCTGACATAAGTACTATTGAATATAATTAGATTTGTTCTTCTGGTGTATCAAAGCTGCATTTCATTCTCTTTCCCCCTTCATCTCATGTTTCATTCTACTTCCATTGCTTTGCTTATTTATTGCTTCAAAATATCATTCCTAAATATTTAAGGTTTCCAGTGTTCTCTACTTCTTAAATCACAGAATCAGTTACCCTGAAAAAATCTTCAATGTCATTGAGTCCAACCAYTACTAACCTAACACAGTACCACCAAACTATATCTCTAAAGTGCCATATTTACATGGCTTTTAAATACCTCCAGAAATGGTAGTTCCATCACTTCCCTTGGCAGCCAGTTCCTATGCTTGACAACACGTCTTTAAAATTATTGCATTATTCAATTATAAAATACAATACATTATTGGGACTTATTCTGAAGGCTTTGTTCAAATTCTGTGCCTCTGAATCTGAGGGCAGTATATGAAAAAAGATGTGTTTTTGCAGCTTTTCTCTGACATATCCCAGCTTTTTAAATCCTTAATTCAGGAAATCGGCATCTCGTTCATTCAATTCTTAATGTCATTCAGACATTGTCAAGTGCTTGTTTACATATATTTCACCATAATTCCAGAAAGATCTTATTATCTGATTTCCCTATGTGTGTTGGGAATTCCTTGCACTGGTTGTCTATGTTGTTTTTGAATAGAGAATATTAGCAAAATTATTTCTATAATTGGAAAGCTGAGAGAGAATTTTGACTGAGCAAGTATGAGAAAGAATGGCAGGATTGTATTTTCTCAGGATATAATAAAGAGYATAAGGCATACCTGATAGCAACTCCTCACCTTCAGGTTCCAAGTAGCAACTGCTCAAATTGATTGTGTGCTCTGAAGCAGATGAGTTTACTTTAATAGAATGTCAGTGATTGATTTGTTTTCTGTCATATGAMTATTCCCTCAAATTGTAAATACTGGGTGTTTTTAGAGGATGTTAATCCAAGAATCTATGGGAGAACTCTTGCAGTACAGTTGTAATAAATATTTAAATGCAAAGCAGTGCCCCACTTTCTCATCCTCAATCCACTTTAGAGACACAGATGAGAGAGGAAGGGGAATGAAAGGGAAATGCAAAAGAAAGTTTTTGCTGGATAATTTCCAGTATGATGCAAGATTTCTTGGGATGYAAGATGATAGGTGGAACAAATTGAAGCAGTACCCTGGCCACCATGTGAAATCGAAGCAGTAGGGTTCAGAGACCATTGGCTGAGCACTAATGACTCCTTGTGCCTTTACCTTTTCTGTGCACAGACCTCTAACATGCCATATGAACCTTATCAAAAAAGGTTTTGGCTGAAGTTCAGCGTGGCTCTCAGTTAAAATATCCTTTTTGGCAATCTYCTGATTTCCYATTTATTTTATATGTAGATAATAAYACTAAAAMTAATAACCACATCATCAACAACAAWAAACCCAGCCCCACCTCACCAGCAAATAAACACTTTGAAAAAGATTCTTGATCTAATTTTACAACTCCCAGGCTGTGAAATCAGAATAGTAGCAGTCCTGGATTCCTCTTGTGAAAAGGCCACCAGGATATGGACCAGCTGTATCCTTCTGCTGGAAGTGGGTTTGTATCTATGTTTGCATTGCATTTTTCTCTAATTTCATTTCTCTTCATCTGATTTCATTTTTCAAAATGCAGACAATCAAAAATGTTCATATCTTTTAATTTTGGAAATAAATGTATTAATTTAAAAAATCAAAAAATCACTTGCTGAGGCAGCTTTATGCCCCCAATTTCTGATTATATTGAAAATTAAAAACAATGGAAATTCCTCTGCCCAAAAATGCTCAAGAACAACAAACAGAAATCAGTTTTAAAGGATTTATTATGTGTTCATACAAAGATGACGTGAACTACAGCTGTGGTACAGAATCCCTCAAACACACTTTCAGGTCTTCGATCAAATAGGCAAGAACTTGAAGGCCATTGCTGGGTCCCCTCTGTACCTCAAGTGTGCCTTCAGACTTGCACGGAGTTTTCTCACATTCTTCACCATGCACACTAGATGTATACCAACTTTTTTGCAACCTTGAACTGTTCTCAATGCCCTGGCCACCTACGCTGAGCAATAAGGGGATGAAATTGAAGAAGCTTTTTAGCTTTTATAGCTTATTGATTTTTGTATTTTCAGATGTATTAGAGCAATTTTTCAAACGTATCCGACTTACCTTGATATCTTCAGGGTGGAGAGAGGATTTCACATTTATTAGCTTTGCTTTGCTGAAAAAAATACAGCAGTAGAAGTACTTTTGTGTTATCTCAGGAATATAAATGGTTTTGGTATTAAAATAAAATCAATTCTCAGAATAAAATCCAAAGCTTGTGTGCAAGTGTTACATAAAAAGCAGACAAGGAATGTGCTTTCCCAAGTAGGTAACAAAGATGGCTTTAAAAAGTGYAGTCCTGAATTGCAGTTTAACTCAGTGAAGCTCAATTCTTCCCAAATAGGAAGGTTCTATCTTAATGAAGAGCATGTAATGCAGTAAATACCTTTTTCATTATCTCTGATCAACCATGACAGCATCAGAAATGAAATGCACGAGAATAGACTTCTTCAACAGGAGTACTCTTTTCTCAGACCTGAGACAATAAAATTATGTGTGAGCTGTTTAATGATAAGAATTTTTATTTAATTAATTTGATTTTTTAAACAGTATAAACAGGAAATTCTRTACTGCAGCAAAAGTATACAGCAAATAGCCCAAGAAGTGAAAGCACAGCTATGCTGCTGTTTCAAGAGTATGATATTTATTTCTCCCACAGAATTAATATCTAGTGGTAATTGTGACTACATTCATTCAGCTATAATGATCTGTTTTATCCTGTTTTACATGACTTCCATCACCTTCYARCTGCTTCATAATGCAAATGCTTTTGGCTCTGTACTATTTTGTAGATTTTTTTTTCTCAGACTAGGAATGTACACTTTAAATAAGTTAAGTAGCCCACAAATTAGGGCTCTTTTTCAAAAATTCTCCTCAAGGGAGGAGCAGAAAATCTGTAATTTTCATACTGTAACACTTAGTTTTGCCGCAATTCATCCCTAGAGAAAAAGGATGAGCTCCAACTGTACTTCTGTGGCTGAAGTGGCACTTTGACTATGCTTTTCTGTCTAGGCAAATRCAATTGAAAGAGAATACTTTTAAAKAATGAATTTAGCAGACTATTTTAAAATTGAATTATTATAGATAAGAAAATGAGGGCTTTATATTATCTTATTTCTAACTATTTTCCTGATGGGTCTGCAACTGAAGCATGTTGAAAGTTCCATTTATGAATGCCCATATAGTAAATCCATAATAAAAAGCATAATTTCAAAAAAATCTTATTGTTTTGTATCTGATTGGACATACCTATGACTGAAATTCTAAGTAAAAGTTTCTGAGTAATTACAGCAGCTCATGGGCAAATGCTGTCAACATGCACATTTATCTAGCAAGACTATGATCTATGATATGTAAATACAAAATATAAATATAGCTTAGAATATTTCCACACTTGCTACTAGAGATCATAAAACATTTTATAAGTGCATTCATGGCAAGGTCATATGGTACCCTCTCAAGARATAGTTTTAAAGCAGATGAGCTTTTTAATTTTTCTGATTTTCAGTGGATGTGTGCAGCACCTCCATGGCTTTCATCAGCTGCAGAAAGTCTCYAGCTAGCAACTACAGTCACCATGTACCATTCCTTCTCTAGAAGAAAAGCTGACATTTCATACTATGAAGGGCTTCCTTTCACTAAAAAGTAGAGTAGCTAGAGGAAGTAATGCAGGGGTTAATAATGAGTACGTAAATAGGTATTTGCCACTCTAGTGGAATACCAAGATCTAAGTCAGRTTTCTTGTTTTCTGTGGAAATATACAGGAAAAGTTTTGTTTCTGAACATGGAACAAAAATAATATTTGTGTATTGAGCAGGCTGAGCCTGAAAAAATATAAAATACTGCAAAAACATGTATCTGAGAACAAACACACATCAAAAATTAAGATGTTTCTGTGCATCCTTAGTTCTAAAAAATTGGTAGCTACATACCTGAGGCTTTCAAGGAGGGCACGGTGGTGGGAAGGAACAAATTTTTGTAACTCATCCTTCTACTGAAGTAGAAACAAGAAGCAAATAAAATTTCTTATTATACTTAGAAACACAGCATTGAGATCAGATCTTTGGATTCTAAGGCAGTGGGGCTTAATTTGATTCTTTGACTTTCCCAGAGAAAGCTGAAGTGTTTGGGTCTTTCTCTGAAATTTGAGCTCCTTTTGTGTGTGTGTGTGTGTCTGTGTCTGTGTGTGTGTCATGTTGGTTGTTTGGGGTTTTCTTAATTTGCTGGAAATATTTAAAGATGTTTATTTTAGAATGGCAATGAAGAGGAAAAAAATGAGTATTGGCCCTTTTACATGAAACAATAGGGAAGGAAATCCATAAGGAAATCCATTTTAGAAATGAAGAATCCTCTCTGCAGACTCCTTGGAAGAACAACTAAAAAAAGAAAAATAACTCAAAAGAAAAAATAGTTCAGTACTTCTTTAATCCTATAGTTCCAAAGGTGTAGAATGATGATTGAGTATTTTTGTCATTTGTTTGGGGGAATTTTTGGGTTTAAGGGTTTGTTGGGGTTTTTTTTTTAGGGTTTTTGGGGTTTTTTTGTTTGTTTGGTTGGTTGGTTTGGTTTGATTTGTAAGAGAAAAGAAATATATTCAAACTTTAATAATTGTTAGGACAGGAAGGAGGAGACTACCCTTTTACTAGGAAAATCTCTAACTATGACCTAAAGCTACTGTATTTACCCCCTTTCCTTCTGGAATCCTCCTGCTAAGGTATTAGTCTTCCAAAACTGAGTAAGGGATGAAAACATTTTACATTAATGAGCTAAAGTCTCAATGGAATAGGATTTACTAAGATTTGCCTTGTATTTTCCTTTTGAGCGAGAGAGTTATGTATTTGCCTCTGTTCCTTGACTTAGCAAAGTAGGCAGTGAATGCCAATAAGAAAGATTGAYATTAGTCTTAACATTACTTTTTCTTTTTATTAACAAGTAGCACTGCTTACTTGTATTTTACTTATTATTTAAATACAATCGAGTTGTTACAGATGTGGCTTGACAYTTCAGTATCTAAAAGATAATCAGATATTTTTTTACTGAATTATGTTAAGAGAMGGAAATTGTGAAGATATGTGAATGCTTTGCTAGTGAATCGATAGAGTTCTGTGTTATAATAGCCTAGTTTTATGACCTGTTCTTTACTGCTAGCTTGATTGTTTTAACYATATACCATTCAAACTTGTTAACTTTTTATTTATACACAAATATGCTTTTTATTAATGTTTCTATATGGATACTATACTGTATTTATGAGCATTATTTAATGGTCAAATAATGTTTCAGAGAGAGCAAGAAACTGGTTGTTATACTGTTTTTGATTTTGTTTCTTCCTTGTTTATTTTTTGTATAAGAAAATGGGCAAGCAAAGGAAGAATCTTTGGAGCATAATTATTTCATTAGTCTGCAATAGATGTGGTAATTCAGCATACTGCTTGTAGAAAGGACTTTATGCTAGATGAAGAGGGAGGCAGGCAGGAAGGCAGGCACGGAGAGAGGAACAGAGGAAGGGAGGAGGGGAGGGAGGAAGGAAGGGAAGGAGGAAGCGAGGAAGCGAGGGAGGGAGTAAGGAAGGCAGGAAGGGAGGCAGGAAGGCAGGAAGGCAGGAAGGCAATTTTAGATCTAGAAGCCATGCCGTCTACACTTCTGAAGTGGACTGGAAGTCACCTTTTTTGTTTATTCATGCTGCTAACTCTGTGCAGCAGAGATGCATTCGACAAAATGAATGAGTGCACATATTTTTCTCTCACTCTCTGATTAAATAGGTATTTATAATGATTTCTATTAATAAAGAAAAAGACTTTAAGAAAAGGTTATTTGAAACTCCAAAGGGAATTTCTAAAAAAAATAACAGTTTTAATCATCACTTTTTTTTGTTCTTTTTATCAAGTYAGTATAAAATTATTGTTGATTCTGTTAACATTTTAATGCAATTTTAGATCACCTTTTAATAATAATATTTTAATTGTGCAGTTCTGTAAAGATGACAAAACATATCCGCTTTATAGACACATATATATACATATACACACCTCAAGATCTCATTCATACATATGGAAATATAAGATCCTATGACCAAAAAGTTTTTCCTGATTTGCTGCTTTTCACCAAGATAGCAGAGAAAACAAATACTAGAAATGAATGAATTCTTCAGTGTGTACCATGAACCCTTTCAGTCATCAGCCACTAAAGCACAATCAGCCTGGCAGGCAACACAGCTAAGTAAATTGATGATCTAAGTTGAACTAAAATATTTTTTTATGCATCAAAGCATGAAGTCAGGTAAAGTTATGAATCTATATTTACTTGTTGCTTATATGGAGTAAATAAGCTGTCATTCTAAATAAGACTTTGAAGCTAGTCAATTTATCAACCTGTAATAAGAATAGCCAACTATTCTCAAAGCTGAGGAAGYTATAATATTCATTTCAGGTTCAGATTTTAAAAGATAAATTTAAAGGTCAAGGTCATAACTTCAGAAATACCAGACAATTACCATCAAGTGTTTATGATGGGTCCTGAAATTGAATCTTTTAGATATAGAATTTGGCCTGAACTTTCCAATGTATCATCTCTGACTCTAGTTAATAAAAAAGAAACACTCTATTAAAAAATTTGGTGCATTTTACTTCTCTGCCTATCTGAGTATAGGACAGCAAAAGAGAAAAAAAAGTCATGGAATGGTCATAAAAAGAATAATTCATAATTTTAAATAATACAGGTTTTCTAATCAATTTTGTTTTTCAGGTAATAAGTTTCTAACCTATCCATTAGTTGATCTATTTTTTTTCATTACAATTAGTGCTTTAAACTATCAGAGATCATCTATAAAAGGGTTGAGTGCATATAAAAGCACTGCCCTTGAAAACTGAGGAAGTGAGAACAGTAAAATCCTTGGATAGAGTAAATTCATGCCATAATTGCAGTGATTTTAATTTTGACATTTAACTAAATATTAAGACAAAATTCTACAGTTGGAAAACCATAAGACAAAGAAGACAAATTCATCAAAATATGAAAGCACAGAAAGAAGAAGGTGTGGATTTCCATGTTATCTAATCTGAAATTTTTATGAAGAAAATGTAGGAAGTTATTTCTAGATATTTGCTTCGAAAAGGCTGATTTTTTCCCCCTGAAACTGTTAATTTTCTGTGTGGAATTTTACGTGCTATAATCAAATCCATCAGCTTTTATAAATACTAGGAATTTTTATTTTCCACAATGGCACAACTAGCAGATGAAAACCACTAGGGACACCAGAAGAATATTTAATTTCCTTTTTAATTTTCCAGCTTTGATACTGAACCAGAATTGGGATTCAGATTATTTATTCATGTTAAATCCCAATAAAATGACAAATTACCAATATTTATTTGCCAATCAACTTTCTCTTTAATTCAAAAAAACTGAGAGTGGCTTGTGAGAGTAATTGTCAGCTGAGACTTAAAATGTTTTTGTAGACCAATGCACCTTAAAGATTATGSTCTTTTTGTTACTAAATGAGGTGTAATTGAACATTCAATTCACATAATTAATTCTTCATGTTATTCTATTGTTATGCGGATGAAAAGTAATTTTTCTAGCTTTGTTCCACTCCTGTTCCATTTACATCTGCATTAATTGTTTGCCGGATCATTAGAAACTCATGGTGCTCCTGATGGTCGGCAAAAATAGTTGGACTCTGCATAATACAAGGACTTCTGACATGTTAGACAAAGCCAGTACTTCTGGTTTTCATTCTTAGTGCTGCTAGAAATAAATCCAGGCAACAAGATGTTTGATTACTACCTACAACACCTTTCTCATACAAAAACTACCTACCAACCTCCTGATAAAAGTTTCACTAAAGACAAAAAAATTAACCCATATTTTCTCATTCCTTCTCTTTCTTTTTTTGATGACTCTTTCTTCTTTCCCTTATGGTTTTCTAGATAACCGGGTGGGTTTTTTTGTGTTATTATTTTATTAACAGGTAAAATTAAAATCCCAGTTAAAGGACAGGATGACATCCAGAGGGATATGGGAAACTTTGAGAACTGGATCAATGGAAATCTCAAGAGGTTTAACAAGATTAGGCACTGGTGCTGCAACTGCATCTTGTCTTTCCCTCAATTTCTGTTTAAACAAACGGGTTTTATACAAATCTGCTCAAAAAGAATCAAAAATAGAGACAACTGCTCTTGAGATATGATTTGCATTAAGCTGTCTGTCTCAAGTCTTGCAATATAAGTGTTCCATAATTAGGAATTTATTGGCTCCATAAATGCAAAAACATTTTGTTATGTGCAACATAAACACCCTCAATGGATGAGAATATATTTACAGAAACAGATTTTGAGCTTTAAATCTACATCTCATTATAGTGGTCAATCAAGTAATTTAGATTCTCAGATGTAATATATTTTCTTTTTTTATTTCTCAGTAAAAATGTAAGATGAACCTTCCCAATTTTTACATTAATATCAGGCAATTCAATCTCTAGGATACTGCTGTTACTTTTTAATAACTAATAATAAAAATAGAGAACAAAGACTAGCTAAATCTATTAGGTTTTTTGGTTTGCTTGGTATGTACATTAAGAAAAAACATGATCCTAGGTTAGGGTCATTATATTTAGGCCCTGTCAGTGTTGACCTTCTGCTTCAAGATGGGGAAACAAGTTCAGAATAAATCCATGATCATATAAATATATAAATGTATTAGATAAGGATAGAATGGTTCTGGATGCTTATTTTCTTCTTTTTAACTCCATTACCTACTTCTTCCTTAATCTATTCAATTTTACATCTCTAGTTGACCTTGGAGAACAAAAAGCATACAGCTTCACCATTAGCATTACATATCTGATGAGTTCCATTAGTAGACCTTTACTGCTTTTACTGATCCCTAGATATTATATTTTTGTTGATTTTCTTTCTATCWTACTGCCCATTTAATAATATTACCTCTGACCAAAGAAAGTGGGAAGTCAGATTCCATCTTAATCTAAATCTAAAAAAACCCAAATGAACTTAAATCTAATAAATAAGGTAATTAGGCTCCCAAAGTAATTGCTCACTTTCAGATGCATTCAGTATATTTCATAGCTAATCTATGAAATAGATTATATAAAGAATGAACTCCCTAGAGCAGTGTTTTGTGGGACTATTTTAAGTCAAACTCTTCAACTTATAGCATGAGTTTTTTCCTATGACAATAGACTTGCATTTTATACAACTCAWTTATTAACAATGTATGACACAATCACAAAACTATTACTTTCTTAATTTTAATGAAACAATAAGACTTGCTGATGAATCACTGATATACCTTTAAATGCCTTTTTCCTCCTTTACTAGAGGCAATTGTTTGGAATGCTGTGTGGCAATGTGAATGTATATCAAGTYTATTTCTTGTCAGAGGTATAAAATAAATGCAATTAATTTTTTCTAAGATACTTCAAGGCTTCTTATGAAATCTCTACCCACTAAAGAAYGGCAAGTAAGGTTCCTGAAGTTGTGGAAAGAGATGGTGCATAACTCTACAAGCTGGGAATTGCAATCAGCCACATCATAACCAGCTAGTTTCTGTAATGGTTTCTTTTCTCATGATTCTCAACTAGTTCAAATTTAATAAGTAAATAAAATTAGTAAATAAAATAAGTAAATAAAATTGATTTCAATATTATCAAAACATTAGCAAATGGTTTCCAAAAATAACTATGTGGGTATTTTTATTGCTTTTTGTGTAGTGACCTGAAGAACATTAATTTTTAAGTTAGGTATTTTTTTAAATGGGAAATTATAATTCAGTGATACAAAATTATCCATTCCAGTGTGGGTGCTTGGTATGTTTGGAAATTGTGAATGCTATCTAGAAAATAAAGTTCAGTGCAGATGAATTGCAATAAACCAGAATTACTGAAAATGCTGTAAAAGAAGAATGTGTATTGAATTTTCTGTAATACTTTGTCAAATTATTAAAGAATTTCATCATCATAATTTATAGAATTCCTCATGAGAGAGAAAAAAGTTGGTAATATTTTTGTTTAAACTTAAGAACAACTTACTTCAAACTTTGCTAAAACTGTGATCTGAGAAGAATAACATAACAACATGAACTTCCATGTGTCATTGTGGTAGCCAAAAATATTTATTTCATGCCAGACTAAAAAGTGAAAAAAAGATCTTTTTCATTCCTGAACCATCATCTCTGAACAACAGAACTGTGTTTTGCTCTACACTAGGATTGTTTACCCTTTATATAAAAAAGCTGCGTGTGAATTTCACTTTATTCAGTAAGGCCAGATAAAAATTTATCARGTAGTTCTGCTTGAGCAACAATTATAAATGTAGTTCTTCTTATTGCCTTAATTACCTGACACATTTGGATTACTCTCAGGAATGAACACATAAAAGATTTTGGTTGTTTCAATTATTCTACTTATGTAAATTTGTTTTATTACTCTTTTCATGTGAAATAAATAAAACTCCTAAGCATGAGAAAAAAGTCAGTCATTTATCTAGACAGGTAAGTGTCAAAAAAACCTGAAACAAGTCAAAACAACCCCAAAACCAAAACAAAAAAACAATCTCAAAGACACTGAAAAACCCTACCAAAAATTTATTGAGCAAACAAGTCCTTCTGCRCTTTGTATTCAAGTATGAGATCAAATTGAGACTTGAGTTCCTGTCAAACTTCATASAGAACTATGATTTTGATCGGCTGTTCAACCAAATTAGAATTTAAGATTTTTCTTAATTTTTTAGTTGAAGAGACATTTCAAATTACTTCAACTCCTCAGTCACCATTAAATAYTGTACTTTTGAAATGACATACAAGTGAGTAGAAAAAGAGTAAGGTCTGACATGTGCCAACTGGATGCAGTTAGAAATTCCTATTGAAATAACRTGTAGTATATACATATATAAAACTGAATGGGAAAWTTAAAAATTATAGATTGCACTTGAGGTTTTAAAACTATCACATTACATGCWGTATATAACAAATTTCAACATAATATTCTTCTTTAATATATTAATTAGGTAACAGAACCTTTTTCCTTTTCCAGACTCTATTTTCTCCCAAAAGTTTCATAGTTGGTGTTCATTATCAGATCTTTGGATTTTTGATTTCTTTACAGCTGCTTAGGATTGTAGCCACTTCTTACCTTCTTGTTTTAATCAACAAGGTTAGCTGTTTTTTTGCTGTTTTGAAAAGTCACCATGCCAATCCACAAGGTAAAACAATTTGCATGGCACTAGTTCCAACATTACGAGCAAGTTCTGCTGTAAAATATCTGTTGAAGTACCTGKCATAAACAGAAAAAAAGAACAAGTCTCAAAAGCTTTGAGTTGAACTATTCATGCTGGTTAAACTGAAGTGGTTCYACATATGTATAAACAGATATAATACGATATCTGAAGTATTTGTATTTGGAACGTTTTCTCTTTCAGTGGAGTTACTGTCAGGATGAACAGGAATTATTTCTAATCAAAAGAAAAACTACAAGAATAACTACAAGAAATAAATGTACACTTGGCAGCTCTGTTCTGCTAAGTCACACTTTAAAGATCAATATTTTTACTTTAACTTAGTCCTTAGCCTTTTTCACTCTAGTTAGAGTCACATCTAATTAAATTAAAATCATTAGAATATAACCRGTTTCACCCTCTGTATTCTACAAAGTTAAAGGCATAGGTTTTGAATTATCATRTGAAATAGTATACACAGTGTTGTTATGACATCTTCCAGATATGTTCCACCACTTTTCTATTTTATTTATTACTAATATTTAGAAAAATAGATACAGGATCCAAAGCTCCTCCCCAAGAAACTAACTGTAGTTCATAGCTGAGAGCAGGATCCTGGATCATTAATRGACAATCTGTGGACGTTCATTTATTTATTGCCTATCATTGTGTTAAAACTGAAACTTTGAATTATTATTCGCTATGAACCATAATCCTACAGATGAAGAAATAAAGTAATATATGAACAGTTTGAACTGTTGTAAAGGGAAGCTATTAGAAATTTCTTATAATTTTTTTGTCTTGGAGACAAGCAGAACTGAATCACCAGCTGTCACTTTGTTTTTARTTTGCTATTAAATCTAAGACAATATCTGTTTCTTTACCACCATGTTAATTTTTTTTTCTATATTTCCATGGAAAAATAAATCAGTAATACTAGAAGTTACTGTCAGGTGTAATCCTGTCTTTATTGGATTGGCTTGGAAAAATATCTGGGGGATGAACAGGTCTTCAGATTTGGACTTTCCTAYTTTCTCACTGTTGTTGGTTTTATTTTTAATTTAGTTGCATGTGTCCTTGTCCCAGGTAAGTAGAGGGTTTATTCTATTTTGAAAAAAGAAAACTTTGACAAACTACAGACCTGGAGAAGTAAGACTTCATTAGCTAGTCAATTAAATATATCAGTTATTGCTGTGAACCTTCTAGTCTGCAAAAGTTTATCTTACTCTTCTCTCTGATACTGGATTTTTTTGTCTGACTCGTAATTTCTACTACCTTAACACTAAACTATTTCCACTGATACTTTGCAATAGACAAGGAGAAGGAACTGAACTACTTTTTCATAAGTGATATATATAAATGATATAAGCATGTCAAACCCTGCTAAAATAAATGAAATTTTCCAGTTAATACTGGAGATTAGTGTTAAGACACCATGTTACAGAGACGCAATTTTATGACACTCTATTCTAGAAACATCAGAAAAAAATGCTTGGAAGCTTCATTTAACACGTCAGTTGTCTGCAGTCTCATATATTGCTGACGTCTTCTTAATATTTTCTGAATAATGCTTATAGTATATTCTTAGTATATTTCCCTAAAAATTTGGGTTTGAAAGCAGAGCATATGTGGTTGCCATYTGTGTTTAYTRCTTTTTAAGATGGCATCCATAATCTATTAAATTAGAAGGCAATAGCTCTCCTTGAGCTTGGGCAATATATTTTAAAATAGTGGTTGGTTTTTGTCCCCACTCTTTCTCTCTGTCACTTTTTTTCTGAAGTGATGGGACAACCATTATAAATTGGCAGCTTTTCACTTTTATAAATTGTATGGCGGAAAAATGGTGGTATTATAAGCAAAGGAGGGAACAGAGGAAGAAGAAGTATAGTTCTGTGAAGACATCAAAAAGCCCTCTAGCAAAGCAAGAAGTAGCAAAATGTTTAATTTAGTTTGATTTTGGAGACAGATAACTTGTTGAGAACCTTCACAGWCCAGCTGAGTCACTGAGTGATATAGAAAAAAATCTTCCTGTCAGGAGGGAAAATAATGAAATCTTGATAACTATCTAGTTACTTCATTTCCTACAACTGGATGAAAACSGAAAAGTTTCACACCAATCATGAATACTGTGGGACAAGCCCCCCATATTACTGCTTAGATTTCCTCRTAATATATTGTTACTTCTTACCCTAAACCTTGCTTATCTCTAGCTTTAAAGCTAACCTCCTGTGAAGATAAGGGGAATTTAAATTAATTACAACTTTCTTGCATTTGGTGTAGTAATGATCTTCATAAGAGTGAAGGGATTTAAGATTCACCATCCAGATGATGGCAATGAAAGTTGTTGACACTCATTGCAAACATGTCTTACAAAACAAGCTAAACATAYTCTAATATCACTTCATCCCCATGAAATTTGTATTTGTGTTTTGCTTTCAAATCATGCTTTGCTATGTTCTCAAAGCACCTAACAATTTCTAAACTATTTATCTTYTGAAGAAGTGTGAACTATAATAGTRCTTTTAGCCTAATCTTAGAGACAGAAATTGAAGGCTAATGGATCTATGATTGAGTTTAACTTGCATGTCTTGCTAAAGGCTACACTGAACTGAGTTGCCAAAATTTTGCTGTCATCACAACCACTGAATAATATTTCTCCTATACTGARAGCAAAGACATTCAGAATACCATAGCTATTTCTTTTTTTTAAAAACTATTGCAAATCCATAATTTCTACTATTAACAAGTGCAACTGGATTTACATAATAAATAGCAGTTAAGCACAACATTTTTGTAGAGAAAATAAGATGTAATGTTAGCGTTGGGATACACACACAATCAGAATCGATTGTATATGAAGGTGTTTTATTGAAGCACACGGAAGCCTGGGGGTGAGACCCCAGATCTAGGCTTTGATGTTACACCCGAATCGGTAGCTTATAACCCCTTCTACGCCCCCTCCCCTACATTAATTATTAAATGTATATTGTTCTATTCTATTTCTGATTCCCACACAGGTGCAGTTTCACTTGATCTAGTGAAGACTATACTTGATTTGGTGAAGACTATGCTTGATTGGGTTAGGACAATCAGTGTAACAGGGCTAGCACTCACTCCCAAGGCCTTTTTGTCCTGCATGTCCAGGCCTGTTCCTCCTACCTGCTCATTCTAGCCACCATCACCCCCTCCCCCCCGATACAGTTTAGAAATCATTCCCATAATTTCAATTCTGAGCTACTAAATTTAACCCTTACACTATCAGTAAGACAGAGAGAGAGAGAGCAGGTATAAAAGATTTTGGGGTTTTTTGGTTGGTTGGTTGGTTGGTTTTGATTTTTATTTGTTTGTTTGGTCTTTCTGCTCATGTGTCTCATAGAACGGATATTTCCTGACCTGCATGAAATGAGATTATAGAAACTAGAAGACAGTGTCTACTTTCTACAAGTTCAGTGGTAAGAAAAAGAGTATTTATTATAACAGAAAGTGTGATTCTGCTGTTCTGTTCCAATTGCAGCAAGCTGCTACTACCTTCCAAGGCCAGCAAGATGAAACACATGCAAGACACGCTTACATCTTTATGTGGCATATTATAAAATATGAATTCTCAATTTTGTTTTCAAGTACTGAAGGGACYGACTCAGAAATACCAGGGCTTTGTACTGAACAATGAAAGAAAGCTTATGTTACTAAATTATCCTGGTTTWAGACTAAATCTATTACACCTTTTGTCTTCTTCAGCTACACGTGTGATTTAAAAATATTCTCTCTGTTTCAGGATGAATCTCTTTAGTTGTCATGGACCAAAATGCACGGCAGAATACAACAGAAATTATGTTTGAGTTTAGGTAGCTCAAACAATTTCTCATAATGCACACATACTTGAAGCTGAAGATTATTTACATTGAGCAATACTGCTTGTTGTAAAGTGGGATGGAATAACCTTAATATGCTGGTGGGCAAGCTCTACTGYGTCACATCAGTCATTCTTAATCTTGCCAAGTAGACTCTTTAATCAGGGAAAAAGGCACCACTTACATCATAACTTGAAAGCAGAATTCACATTAATTGACAGGACTCTCCTTGAGATGTATCCATTAAGCTATATGTCTGTGAAACATTCATTCTCATATTAGATTAAATGTAAATACAGAAAATCTATGTAAAAATTAGTCTTTTAAAGAGTCAGTTTCAGCTATCATCTTCAGTTTATTGTCATGCATATGTTCATGGATAGCTACTAGCACAAGTTATCCTACTAAAACTAGTTACAGTCTAATTGCTATTAAGTGATATGAACCAACTGAAAAGGAACTGATTTTTKGTTTTGTGAAGCCTTATAGTAGTAGAGCTAAAAGTTGTATTTGATAGTGATACAAATTCATTTTTGATAAATACTTTCCTTTGACTAAAAAAATGAAAAAATATATAGACACATTATCTTATCATGTGAAGCTACTAATTTTTTGAAAATTCGATTCATTTACACTATACTATTTAATCATGTTTATTTCTACAAAAAAAAGATCATATGCAGAGAGCTTACAGCTTATAATTTTCACATTAAATCATAGTTATTTGATGTCTAGAATAGACAAAATTATGATGATACTTGCATTGGTAGGCTGGAGTCTAGTTTTTCTGGAATTTCTCATTACTAATTGTTGACATTGTAAACTATACTGATAGTTAGGTACCTTGAAACTTGTATAATTTCTCTCAGGTTAAGAAAGGAACTTCATCTAGTTTCTAAACCCAAGGTTTCAGAATGCTTCCCTTTTTAAATTAAAGTCCTCCCTTTTTGACACCTCCTGTTACACAGTCTGAGTGGAATTCATTTCTATACCTCATGGCAGGCTCAGAGAGAACCATGCCCATCATTGCAACAATACCCTTACCCTGGACACTAAATAGCCTTATTGCCTTCAAASTGCAATAGGAACCTGCAGAAACCTACATCCTAAAACCACACAATATGGACTGCACAAGCTCATGTCAGGCACAAGGCTTCTGAACAACTATGGTCATACCTTTTTCATTTTATCCAAATCCACCCTGCTTATATTAATTATTAAATTATGTTCAGATGAATTGCTAAATTATGTTCAGATTTAATATTACCTTTTCTTTTAATGTATGAAACACTAGATTATTAGGTTGATTTAAACAATTAAAGGACAGGTTTTATTCCAGTCTCAGTTAATTACAKTCTCACTTAGAGCATGCAGTATTCCAATATATGAGCTGCAAAACTACTATTAAGGTTTGATCAAATTTTTAAGACATATATCTAYAGCAAATGAAGGTTATTTTTAAATTGAACATTAATTTGCCAATAAGGAGACATGATATTTATGAAAGAGAAACCATATTAATTCATATTTTTGAATGAAGCTAATAKTTATAGCTACAGTAAACAGACATTGGTAACACAAGTGTGCTTTGCACATACTTAATAAACAGAAAATGCTACAGGTTTTAGCATTTGGAATACAATTAGAATAGATTTTTCCAGCAATGCTACAATGTTTAGGAAAAACAAAACCACAATTTTAGTCTGAAATTGATTCAGTTAAGCGAAGAATATAATTCCTCATGTGCAGTTACTGATTAAAATACCAGGGATTTTTGTTTCAGTATGTTATTCCAATGCCCCACTATCTTAGAATAAATGTAAATSTGCATTGATTTTAATATGATAGCTCTTGCAATAGTTTTTTTCTTGCCCCTAAACACTTCATTATTGCATATTTTGTTTTCTCTATTTTTATTTTTCTCTATATTCTCAAGCTAGGGAAGAGTAATTTTACTAAGTTATATTCTCCAGCCAGTGTGTTTCAATCTCCTTTCCTTGTTCTCCAACCCTCATCTTAAGAAACAGACARTGTTTTGCAAAGTTAAAATTACTCTTCTTTCTCATTTATTTTCTGTTATATTAGAATTTTCATTGTGTGGATTAATGTGTAAAGTCATACATAAAAACTGACACTATCACAGAGGCCAACTACATTCATACATTTTGTAAATGATATTCTGGTCCTCTGTTATTTGGCAACAGTATTCACTTGAGTTCTCATTTCAGGCTTGCTCAGCCTGGAATATGGAATACAGTGCATATTTATACCTCATAAGGAATATTTTCTACTATTGGCAATAGTACTAACTGAMTTACTGAAAACATCTGGCTTCATGTCAGATACAAACAGAAAGTTTTAAATGAGAAAAGAAATTCTGAAAAATAYTCCTATATTGTTAAAAACTATTATTTTATTTCATTTCCTCCCAGGAAAATAAAATTTCATTCCACATAACTCTTTCAATGGCTTCCAAGAAAGCTTTTTGTTTGCTTGCTTATCTTTGCAGATACTGAAATATGACATTTTAGCAAAAGAAAGAACAAAAAAAAGGTCTAGCTCATTGATTTCTATTTTCAGTTCTAAAAGTGGGAAAAAAGATGCTATGGCCACTATCAGAACTTTTAAGTCCAGTCTATTTCACAATGAATAAAAATATATTCCTTGTTTCTAAGCTAACTCATCTTCCTTTAATTTGTAATGAATTTTTTCTGGCAAATTAAAACACCATCTGCTACAAGACTTTTGTACTTTAATAGCTGTGATGTTTCAGTTGCATAAATAAAACTTATTAATTATATCTCAATATTATTCTGTTTTGTCACAGTTAAGGTAGTATTGTACCTTTTTTTTTAATTTGGTGAGCACTTTAACATTTATTAGTTATCTATTTTGCTTTTGTCAAATATCCTCCTATCTTACCAGAAAACTAAATATTTATCTGAATTTTATTTCAGAAGTTTTTCATTTAAATATGTAATAAATCATCRTACAAACTATTTTGTTATCAACTAAAGTTTCACTCCTTAGCATTTTTATGTTTACCTTAAAAACTGGAAAATTAGGTGAAAATTCTTTTTCTGGTGAATTCAGATCAATAGTGGTTCTTTTTTTTTTGCATGTGACTAATTGAACACTTTCCTGTGCAAGGTGAGTCTTCTATTTCAGTTCATTGATCTCCAGCTTTCTTTTTCTGCAAAATCTGATATAAAATTATGCTGTGTGTTTTCTGCTAGAAAGAAAATGTTTATAGTTTCTAGAAACTTCAAGGGTGTTTTAATGTTTTGTACAGATCTGACCAGTGCTGTGAGACAGAAGTTAAGTTGAAAGTCATTTTGTAGATGATTTGAGAAAATTCATACCTMAAATRGYCTTTCAGGCTAGAAAGTCCTTCTTACTCTACAGAAGAAAAATTATATCCAAAACTAGTGAAAAATAAGACTAAATCTGCTTTTATGTAAGGATAAAACTTAACACCCCATCCAATCTCATAGGGGAATGCTGCTGAAATGGGCTATCTATTCGCTGTTTCTCTTGTTCATTCTTGGCTTTCTGATCTTGTTAATCATCTTACAAGACAATAGYAGTTAATGAATGAACAACTACTTCACTATTTTTTCAGCCTATCCTTTCCCAAAATCATGTTGTTTTGACCTGAAAGATTTGTGGTATTGTCAGTATTGTTTTCTCCTGAATATCATGGAGAAAAATTCAATATTTAGCTGTTTGTCTTTTTTTTTTCCTATTATGTTTCTTTTCCTCAGGATTAGAACAAGTATCTGAATTTGAAATGGCAATTGAATCTTAGTGAGTTATGGTATACAATATATAGAGAAAATGTCCCTTTAATCAGTGAAGTACATTGTACCCTGTCTTTATGACCAAATAATGGTCATATATGWTCATATGAAATTATCAAAATAATGAAATTTACATTTCAGCCAGCTTTGTTTCTGTTAGACTGGTATTTCAGATAGTGACTATGTTGCAAACAAACAAAAAATTTTTTTAGTCTTAAAAAGTAAGACAGGGCAAAGCAAGGCAAAGTCTCACCTGTCTAAACTTWATATAGCTCCACATGTGGGATTTCTTATTGTTAGGTTTTGTGATGTCACATTTTTCTCAACCAAARTAGCATGGATTACAATATTTAATCTTCATAAAACTTGTATATAGACAAATATTGTATTTATGTCTAAATTCTGAAATTAATTATCATTAATGGCACAGCTCATTAAATAGAGAGTAAGACAGTTTGTAAATATTTTATTTCATAGGGGCAAAAACAAAAGCATCATAACCTGCAGAAATAGATGTTGGATTTTGTGATTTTCTATGGGTGAACAGATTTTTTAAAAACAGTACATTTCTGATGTGATAGATACAACTTTAGAAGCAAGGGATAGTCACGCATTTTATTATAATTTTTTAATATGAGGTATCATTTTGGGGGTTATGTTGTAGATTTTGAAGTTAAATAATACCTAAAAGTTTAACATCATTATTATGGCATTTATCTAAAAAAAAAAAAAAATCACCATCATACAGGATTTCTGATAAAATAGGTTGAATTAATCAATAATACCYAACAGCACAGCCTAGGATGTAACATTTTTGGAGAGTAATATGTCTTTGTTTAATCATAGGATGTCATTATTACTAAAAGTGTTGAATACTGAGTGAAGTTTAAAGTTCTACGTAAAAAGTTGCCATTTTCAGCTTGTTAAAATTGCAATGACCAAGCACAAGACTGATTAGGAAGAAGAAAACTAGATTCCATGAGTTAATAAATTAATGTATTACTTAACCAAACTGATTTTGCTGTCATCTGAGACTGGAATATATCAACAGCTATTTAAAGTTYTCTGCACTTCTAAAGTAATTTTACCATGCAAGTAAGTCTACATTTTTTGCTTGAAAGACAAAGCCAATATTTTATACATTTTAGCTTGGTTYTCCAAAGCCATTTTTTGAGAATATCATACAGAAGAGATACCATACATTTTTTTTTAATATTTACAAATTTTAATATTTAGTGGAAGTTCATCTTTTACAGAGGATGTGATCTAACTTCTAGACTTGCAAATCACTTACACTTCGGTTTTCACTAAGGGAAACTGGTATTTTCAAAGGAACTTCTGAGTTTTCCTATAACAGATCATATTTTCAGTACTTACCAAATAAACAGGAAAGCAGGAAATTTTACCAGTAAAACTACTGACCAGGGCAATGGCAATATGGAGCAACCCAGAAAAATTCAACACTTCAGTAATTTTTCTAGTCCCTGTAAGCCAGCTGCCAGGGTTAGCAACCCTGTTTGAATCACAATCCGGTTAGATTTGGATAGAAGATTAGCAGTGGCTCCATTGGACTATTCTTCTTCCTTATGAATTACTGAAAAACAGCAGYTCCTCCTGAACACCAGAGGTCCAGTAGGTTGTTAGGAATGTATCCAGCTAGATTCGGCTGCAGAGCTGACGTCACACCCCAAGGATGTCTGCACACCATGTGTCTGTCCCTCACAYGGGATGGTGAGGCATTTTGTTTGGCTAGCTGAGAWKACATATGCATTTGTGCTAATCCYGRTTGTGGAAACAGTTTWTTCATGTTTTCAGGATTTAACATAGCAGAKGAGAATTTGGGCTACTAATTTATTATATGGGAAAACACAATAGCAACAGCAAAGATGCCTATTAAAGTAATTGATTAATTTAAAAATTATTCACTTTGAGAGCAGAACATGATCTAAGGACTCTTTAGCAGTCATTCTGAGACAAAGTATATTCACATGTTAAATTATTCATAATTAGATAATGAAAGTTAAGAATTCATAATCACAGGAATATTTCTGAGAAAACTTCTGGTAATTGTTTTATGATTATGATTGATTAAACAGATTCTCCAAGAAAGGGTTCTTAAATTAAATTTAGGCTTATGAGGTTATTGTTCTTGCTTGCAGTTCTAGAAGTGAAGCTACTGAGCTCTATCAGGTTCAACATCAGCTTTTTTCCTACTAATAAAGTTGAAAAAAATTATAATAGTTCTAGAAGAAACAGATATTTTTGTGGGCAGACTTTGAGAATTGGTGAATGTATTAAAAAACAGATGTAATCCACAATATCTAATCACACTACAGGTGGTATGAAACTGTATACATGATTTTATAGAAGTATTTTAAAAATTTGCTTCCAAAACCTATATTGAAATATATAYTTTTATGCCACTCTAAAAAATCTGAAACAATGCAAATCATTTATTTGTACTGTTTTTCTTAATGTTGTTCTTAATTTATTTGTAATGTTGTTCTTATTTGTACTCTGAGTTCTTAATGAACAAGCACCCAATGTCAAACACTGGAACAAGCTACCTGAGAAAGTCATTGAATCAACATCACTGAAATTGTTTAGAAGGTGAGCAGACATTGTTCTTAGGCACACGGTTTAGTTTTGGACTTGGGAATGTTAGACTTGTGACCATAAGGGTATATTCCAACCTAGATGATTCTATGATTCCCTGAAACATATTAAATGATCTCTTGTGAYGGGAGAAGAAGATGATTCTGTTGATTGGCTGCATTTGAACTTTGCACCRTTCACAGCTKTATCAGCCTTCAAGTAAAATAGCTGGTGCTCACGAATAAAATAATAAGAGGATAATAGTTCCACTTTTATCAGCTAGCACTCTTTTCTCTAGTTTAAGCCTGAGAAGCTCTAAAAATATTATGGGAAACATGTATTTCTTATCTGTTACTAATCATGACTGAAATACACATGGAGCTGTCTGCAGATCAAGACAGCAATGAGCTCCTCTGCAGAACCATCCCAACTCTTCCAGTCTTAGAGAAACAGAATAATCTGAGTTGCAAGGAACCTAGAAGGATCATCAAAATTCTGACTGTCAGAGCACTACTGCCTCAGATTCAACTTGCCATTGACACTMAGTTTCTTTATGCAAGGGTTGGTCTCCAGCTTCTCATTCCCCTGTCCATACATCTAGAATGGAAATATATTGAAAAAGTAGATTCATCTGAGTAAAAGTACTTATACAATGCATTTATGCAGTGAGTTACTCTTTTTTAGATCTAATTATGCAAGTGAAAATACTCTAATACTTGGACATCTTTGGAAAAACTAAAGTGCCACAAAAACACTAGTAGAAAAAATACTAAACTAAAAACATAACAGAGAAAGAAGTATAATTAAGAAAGAACTTAATTATCTAATTATCCTTAACATTGAACAGTTATATGGAAGAACAAAGCCATGAGGAAGTGCTGAGTGATGGACAGTGGAAATTCAAATTTCACTGTTAAAAGAGGTTCATTTTTTCTGTGCCGTGCAATTACACAAAGAGAGACATTTGCATTTGGTGTTTATGCATCAAATGAAAAGCAATCTTCATTTTAGAAAAGAAAGAGCTGACTTCAAAACTGTGATTAATCAAAATCATATCCACAARTTCTGGATTCAGAGTCTGGGAATGTAAGATGGGAAGTATTTTGTTTAGRCTTTTCTGTTTTTTAAGAGAACATGTAACAATTATAAAGATTTTGCCACTTCTCCAATGGGCATCATAAGTGCTGTACTAAACCTTTAAAAATCTCACTATATCTAGGACAACATTGTTCCAAAATTGTTTCATGGTATGTCTGGAAGGCTTCATAAAGTTTTCATAAACTTCATTAATGTATGTTAAGGTACTCTATCACAGTAGATGTTATGATTTCATTTCCTGAAGAGYTTGTGCACTGCTTCTCTCTTCTTCCCTTTTTTTATGTTTATTTGTTTTTCTTTCTCCCAATCTTATTGGTTGATCACACTGTGGTATCACCCTAAGAAAACTTTCTTCATGGAGTTTTACCTCAATTCCAGTTGGAATTTCTTTTACACTGGAATATGTCACAATAATTCCACAGATTTTTGCAATGCTAATTTAAACTTCAAAAAGAGAAGCTCTCATCACAGACATAGCCCTTCATCTTCAATTTTTGGTATCATACTGAAAATTACTTTTCTAAATGCAAAGCTAGTGTAATTCTTCTTCAATGCTGAAAGAAAGTTATAATATATAACTTTGTCTGCACGTTCTCATACTAAATCACGACTATTTCACTGTCAATCTAAATTAGGGCACCTGACATTAAAGTTAGGTGATTTTGTTTGCACTTTCTTACAGCATTAGAAATGGCAGATGCAGGATTTTTAGCGTACAGAACTAACCTGCTATCTCAAATGCACTTGAGGAAGATAGGAAAGCCATATTTAAATAATACAAAATAGCAGAAAACATAGACTTTTGCTAAATATGTAGAACAAGAACATGTAATTTTCATTATGGTAATGACAGCACAAGTTAGATATTTATTGTGATGAGGGTTTTTTGGTGTGGCTTGTTAGGGGTTGCTTTGCTAAATGTATTTACATGTTTTGTCATTTGGATCATCARCTGAATTAGTCCTTCATAGCAAAAATAGCATATTAAAAGCTTGAGAGGGGCGTTCATAGACCCATCACTCAACTACCTCTTGGCATGGGATGCTTTTTAACTAAAAAATAGTTAGTGGTCTTTTGTGGAAGTTTTCATCCATTTTATTGGAAGAAAACAATACAAACAACTACACTCTTTGTGTAACATWCCACAAAACCCAGAAGCATTTGTAGGAATACTAATATGATAGRGTGAAGTATAAATAAATGATATTGTTACTAGTACAAAAATCACACTTCCAGTATACTGTATAAAAAGCATTTCAGGTATTCAGTCTAGAAATTTCATTTTTGAAAAACTACTAAATTAGCCTGGTGAGAAACTTCTACACATTTTAAAGACCAATTCACAGCCTGGAACAGCATTTGGCACAGCTTAGATGAATCTGAATACTTTCTGATTAAAGATTTCCTGAACCGTGTGCTGTCCATCTCTTCACATTTTGTGTGCTGATACATCCCCATTTCTGCAGTAYCATTTTTTCCCATCTGCCCTTCTAAAGTGGGAAAGCTCACTCTACATCGATATTTTAGAGTGTAGCATTGAAACAATGTAAAATTTTATCACAAGGCTTGAGATCTGGCTTCTGATAATTAATTAATTAACTGAACTATTCTATAATAATTACTTATGTAATGCTTATGTAATGGCATTCATTTGAGGATTATCCTGAAAGTATTTGTTTATGACTGTGAGATAATTAAGTAAGATCAAGGAGATTTTTAATTAACATTAGGGAAGTTATTAACCAGAATATGACAGCACAGCACATCCTCTGGAGAGTAGAAATCAGCTGCAAAAAATATATATGATCCTGATGCATGAAAAGAAAGAAATTTTTGGTTTAATTAGGTTTTTTCTGAACTTTAATGATTAAAACCACCAGCTGGGACTAAGTATCTCTCCTCACAGATTCTCTTAGGGGAAAATGCTTTGATACTAAGTTGCTTAAAATCAAATTTAAGTAAGATAAAAGTAGTGAATGTAGCAAAAGATTAACAAGGCATGGCAATATACATATACATTAACAAGCTGSTTATTAGAAGAGACAGAAAACTACRTTGAAAAGTGTAGAGGAGGTCYAGTAYGAAAATTTGGTTTGTGAAAAGGACTTAATTGCCATGGAAGAAATAATGTGTTTAACGAAACATCTGGTGTCAAGATGTTATGGGAAGCATTTTTTTTTTTTTTTAATGAGGGCTTAGGTAGGCATAAAGGATATTGTGTTTCCTTTGAAAGGATAAAGGAGCCTTCAGAAGGTTTTGATGAACTCCCTCCCAGGGAAAATGGAACAACAACAACAAAAAAAGTGGCATATAGGTAGGAGAGTTTAGAGGATGAGGAGTACTCTACTGAACCAGCTGTGAACTTATTGGGAAAAGTCATGAGGACAACACACATTTTCTAAAGGTACTGACAGTTGTAAGGTCACAGGATCTATATTAGAATGGAAGATACATATGATTACTCAATACTTTTAACAATAAAACTACATAAAACATAAAATATAAAATACAACTTTTTGGAATAAATCTCCCTCAGTTGTATGATACTCAAATATTTGAAAAACTTGGTACTTGCCTCTTGCATTGCAGATGTTAAATAGGCCACAACTGCCATGATTTTATAAGTTCCATGGGACAAAAATGAAAGTCAGAACAATTCAGACCTGTTGAAGGAAAATAGAGAAATAACTATGATGGTCTAGACTTCGCTATCAAAAGTTTTGAGCAAAAACAGAGCCTTGTAAATAATTAACTTCTAAGGGGAAAAAAAAAATAGATGTTTAACTCGTTTTCTATTTGCTTGTTTTCTATTTGCTTTTTAGCAAGACGTGTTCTCTATTGCCATCTGGCTTCTTTAGACATCTACCTATTTGTACACTTTATTTTGCTGCAGTCTGGCAAAATTCAGCTTTTCCAAAATAAGTATAATAACCCTTCAAGCTTAAAAGAAGAAATATGTCAGACTTCAATGTGGATTACATCAGCGGATACATCATCCCACTACCCCCTGTACTGCTCCTCATCCATTATCATAAAATTCAGGATCTACGGCCTTAAATTACTTGGTAAAAAGGATTGCGGCTCTCTGGCCCTTTATTCACAACTGTTATAACAGGGAACAGACATAGAGCAAAGCATGTAGTACTATAGACCTCTCCTCTGTATCATTTCCTAGGTTGTAAAAAGGTCTTTGTAAAGTGTCCTGGACAGGTGAAGAAGGACAGTGAGAGAAATGCTTTGGTGGGCATCAGGCATCCAGCCCAGGTGGATACCTGGCATCCAAGTGAACAAACTTAACTCAGCAACATCACTTCCACCATTAAGCARCATCCACCGTTACACTGGCAGCCTTTTTTTGAACACTCTCAGGGATGTCAGTTCCACCAATTCACTCAGCAGCCAGTTCCAATCCCTGACCCACCTGTCAGTGAAGATATTTTCCATAATATCTAATCTAAACCTCCCCTGGTGCAATTTATGGACATTTCTTCTTTTCATGTAACAGGTTGCCTGGAAGAAATTACTGACACCTCCCTGGCTGCAGCCTCCTCTCAGGCAGTTGAAAAGAGAAGTAAGGTCACCCCTGAGCTATTTTTCTACAGGCTAAACAYCCCCAGCTTCTTCAGCTGCTCCTCATCAAACCTGTGCTCCAGGCCCTTTCCCAGCTCTGTTGTCCTTATTTGGACTCATTCCAGTACCTCAATGCCTTTCTTGTCAAGAGCAGCTGATAACTGAATCCATCAGTCAAGGAGTGACCTCACCAGAGCCAGCACAGGGGGATGATCACTGCCACGGTCCTCCTGGCCACCCTACAGCTGATTCAAGCCAGGGTACTCTTGTCCTTCTTGGCCACCTGGGCTAGCTCATGGTCAGCACCTCCAGGTCCCTTTCCACCAGGCAGCTTWCCAGACACACTCTGTCTYGAGCCTTTTGATAGTGCATGGGGTTGTTGTGACCCAAGGGCAGCATATCTCAAGACCCCAAAGATAATATGAATAAGTCAYATCAGAAAATGGTAAATATATACTAATTTCAGAAACTAAAAATAAGTGTACGTAAAAGATTAGACTATAAATTCATAAAAATTATATAAATAATATAAAGATTATACTTTGGTGTGGCAGGATGTTATATAAACAGTGGAAGGATTAATGATGTGACAGAGTAATTTCTGAAACSACTTTATATCAAATACATGAAGAATTCTTTCCATTCAGTGTTTTCTGGTCAATTCTTCCATGTTGCATTTTTAAATGGAAGGGGGTAAAATACATTTTAGACATAGTGACATTAATTTGTCTCTATTGTGTCATTCTAATCTCTTTCAGATGAAAGAGAATTTATATAATTCAGGAGCAATCATAGCTCACTTTATAAGACAGGTTTTACACCAAAAGGCTTCACTGTTGTTGTTTGATCTAAAGGGTAGAAAGAGTGTCGTCTAAAGAGAGAAAGGAATAAATCTTTGATCGTAATAGAATAAATAAGGGGAAAGTGGCAGATCATAGAAATTTACCCTTCCACCTGTCTAGACAAGACCCATAGTGAGAAAAGTCATGGGAAATGTAGACTGCTGGTATTTCTTTGATAGAAATTTTTCTAATGTCCAACTGCTCAAAGAACAGGGATAAGTGGAGCATTATTGTGGGTATTCAGGGATAGGCGGCTGGAAGATGTCGCACTGTACAAGCAGACAAAACTCCTCCCCCCAATAGATAATATTGTTTGACCCTCTTAGCTAACCAATAACACCCAGTTAATAACGTAAGCAGATGGAAGTGATGTAGTAAACCAAAGGTACATAACCACATGTAACCCATTAACAAACGCCATTTGCTGTCCACTGCATTGGTGTCTGCGAGCATACGGCCTGAGTGACCTGGGCTTGGCACCACTTGTTGCCATTCCTGAACCAGGTCATCAAGCCTCAGAGAAGGCAACAATTATAATAATAGAATAAAAAGGAACAACAACAACAAAACCCAAAACACTAGGAACAAAGTAGGGGATTTTGTGAGAAAAGAAGAAAAAAGGTTTACCACAGCATGGAATACAGTTTGAAAAAACTACCTCTGAAAATACGACACTGAATTTGTTTTGAGTTTGTAAATAATGAAGTAATTTTGAAAATTTCATGTAGACTCTGAAGTCTCAGTTAATCCTAAACATGTATCACATGTTAAATACATACCATATAATTGTAAAATATAGAAGTATTAATAAAGAAATTGAGTTTAACTAACAAAAATAATAAGCTACCTTTATTTAGATRTCTTTAGCACAAGAGTTCCTCTAAATTGACTGAAACCATGGTACTTAGTGTATAAATTAAACTACTATATCACRATGTCTCATATAAGCTAATCTGTACCTTCCTAAGCATTTACCTATTCTGTGATTTACTCAATTCTTGAAACACTAAAAGAAAAACGTAATTTTTAATCAAGTAGGGCTATACCTTACTAGTAGAATGACAATCATACCTCAGTGCTTGTTTCAACTGAGTAACTTGTATAGCATTCTTTTATTTCGTTATAGAGTCAGAAAGTCATGCCACAGCTACATCTTTGCTGTTTATCACTGGCATAACTTCTTCTTGTTTAATTRCATTCTTCTAAAAGATTTTCTGTCAATCCAAATCATTCTGAGACAAAGACAGTATTCTAACTCTTGTCTGAGATGCATTAGACAATACAGATATGTGTATTCTTGATTAAAATTGTTTATTCTATCAGAGATACTACGTTTTCTATGTAAAAACATTATAGTGGCATGKCAAGAAAATGAAATATGACAGTGGCAAATGCAAGCAGCCACTTGAATATTGGTCAATGTTCTGTTGGTAATAAGACAGTTGGGCCCACAGTAATTTTCTAAAAACGGCACATTTTTACAGCCAATATGTTCTCAACTCCTTAATTAAGTTACRGGATGCTCTTATAATTATGATCTTTAAAGTGTGTGTAAACATTTGCTAATTTTTTTAAGTGATGGTTAAACAGATAAGTAGTATAGCAAGCAAACTGCTTAGAAAAGGGTAATATAATTTCATCAATGAAGTTTTGATTTTTTTTCTCCTTGATGACAGATATGAGGGAAATAACTGCRGAGTTAGAGATGAATTCATATATAATGCATTTGAATCACCAATTTTATTGTTGATGCACATAAGGATAGGAAGGGTTTGTTAGGAAATAGATCACTGTCTGAAAGATCAAGAAACCTGTATTTGAAGTTATTAAAGACTGGTGCTGACCTGCTTGAAAATCACTTTCCTTCTCTTCCCTTCAGTATTTCTTGTCACTTGGGCAAGCTGCAGCAGCCTAAGTAAAAATCATTTGAGACTCCCTAGAGTACTTCTCTTGGCTTATAAATAGACAGGTTTATGACAAGATTTGGGTGAATTCTACCAGCTTTATTCTGATATCTTAGCTATACCAATATGTCTTAATGGCATCTGTGTTAAGGCAATAGCAATAAGCCTTATTTTTGTTTGAGAATCCTGTGTACTTCTACAATATATTTACATGACATACCAGAACATATTCAGCAGTTGTTCTGGCWAGAAATAATAAAATCATCAGGATACTTTTAATAAGTTAAAAGTGATTTGTTGTGATAAAAAATTGTCTAGCTTTTTCTTACCTACTAACACTATCATGCTGTCAGAGAACCATATCCAATGGTAGGACATTAAGTCTTAGAAAGTATTAATTATTTTAGTAATGAAGTGGCAGAAAACAGCTAACTTCCAGAAATCAAAATTTTCTGCTCTAGTGGTTTGACAAAAGAGAAGGAGGTGTGATTTTGTCTGTGTGGAGGAGATTTCCATCCTTTTTTCTTGTGATCAATTTGTTTCATGAAATCAAATTAGAAAAATTCCTTATCTAGACAATTTTTACACCCTTGAAATTTTCTTTTTAAAWATTGATATTATCTTTTTAAATAAACATTTTGCCATGTGTGCTCCTTWCCAGGACCTCATTATTATATTATTGCTCATTTTACCTTAGGACAGGTTTGCATGCACAAATTGTTGGTCCTTTTATTAAGCATAAATTGTCACCTTTTTCTCACTGTGAGTTTTGAAACTTTTTTTTAACCCTTTTTCTCCTCCCCATACTGATTCTCCTGTATCCAAAGCCATTCATATTTTCAACCAAGGAACTTATGGCAGAAGGAAAATGCTTTATATTAATATAGACACACTTCTTTTTTGTTGCAGATCGTATAAGTGGCCTTTAAGCTTGGCAGAATCAAAAAAGCACAGCAGAATTTTTCCATCAGCCTCAAGTCTTAAGAGGCGATGCTTCTGCTCTGGGAAAACGCAAAGAAGCCCATCWAAAGAAGAACATTTTAGGTATCACTAAGATAATTTTAAGTGGATATATTTTTAAATTATTTTAAATGTACATACTACTTCTCTGTCCAGGATATTTTTTTAATTAGACAGCCTCCAARGAAAAAAAATAAAAAKAAGTATTTCATTCTGACACTAYACCACGACAGACCCAAAGTATTTAGAAGTGCTTGCTTTGTAAAATAAAATATTACAGRGGATAAGATCAGTTGTATTTTCTTATTCCTTATCTCTGAGTTGGGACCTCAAAAAATACAGACAAACCCAAAATATTTCAATATTGAGACACTTGAAAATTATCTGTATCAGGTATATTATATTATCTAAAAATTTTTTAAAGCTGACTTATTTGATTTTAGAAAGTATAGTTATTGTTTTTTTCTGTAAGTCTGTCACCTGAGATGTGACTCCATATTCTACCTATGTTACTCTTTAATGTTACTAAGCATAAAGATTGGATTTTATGTACAATAGTGTATACCTGTTCATAGAACACTGCACCCTACTTATTGCATACTGCCTAGTTCATTGATACACAATGTTTTATCTTGCTAGAATATCTAAAAGTCTGACAACCATTATAATGTGAATCTTTATTCCTCCTCTGTACCTCAGACAGGTAAATTTGTTTTTGTAGAATATCTTAGGATGACAAAAATTATTGCAGCAATTTTTAATTTAGGCACTGACAGAAATTACAGTGCCAAATACCTCTAAACTACAACTGTTCCAATGTCCTTTCTGCATTTAGTTAATAAAAATTATTTACTTATGTACTAAACTTTAAGAAGGTTTTCAAGATGATGTGCTGRTATAAGATTTTGGGGGAGGAAGATAAATGACAAAAGCAGAATCTCTAAAARGGCCCTCAATTCATATTCTTTATATCAGCTGTATTTATATTGAAGGAGCTACATTCCTTTCCATATTGCAGTGACTTACATAGTTAACAGGCTRGAACAATGTCTGGATATTTTAATTTTTTTCCTTTATGTTCTGAACTTACAAGAATGGAAAGCCAATTTTAATTTTTTTTGCATTGTTTTTAAGTTATGTCATCAAAAAACTGGTAAATGTTCCATAAGTTCATGAAAGCATTAAACAATTAGCATCATGAAACAYTGATGGTAATAGTAGGGAATGAAGAAAATAAACAGCCAGTTTGAAAAACAAAGAATGCAGAGATGTCAGTTGGAGCTGGGGAAGAACCAGAATCCTTTTAACTAGTAGTCATGGTCATTACTATTTGATTCAGAAGCATCAAAGTAAGCATTAGGAGCAAGCAAGAGCACCTACATTTTTAGATTCTTCTAATATAAGCAGATWTCTTATTGCTGTAGAATTCTCACTGATAATTCTGTACATTGGAAGAAAACTAGTAAAGCTATTTCTACTTTAAAAAGTATTCAAATCAAAAAAAGTTTAGGAGTACTGCCTGTCAGTCAGAAAGATAAGGAAACAGTCAGTGATAAAAAAGATTCTTAGGAGTACAGCMTGTAAAATCACTCTTTTTCAAAAGAGGTGTCAAAGTGAAAGCACAGTTGGAAAAATACAAAATTGTATGCAACTATTTTCTCATTAAAATCTTTAACGGGCCATTGTTAAAATAGAAAAATGTACTAAGCAGGATTCACAGAGTAATGGAATGAGTGAGGTTGGAAGGAACCTCTGGACTCTGGAGGTCATATGGTACTCCTCTACTGCTAATGCACAGTCACCTCCAGGTACTTGCTCAGAATGGGCTTTTTTACCCATATGGATTTTTTATATYTCTTATGAGGAAGACTCCAACACCACTCTGGGCAACCTGTGTCAGTTCTCAAGTCACGATCATGGTGAAAAATTTTTTCTGGCATTCAGTGGGAACTTCCTGTCCTTCAAGTTGTTCCCATTGCCTCTCAGCACCATTGAAATCACTCTGGCTCCCGCTCCTCTTTGTGCCCTCCCTTCATGTATCTATATATTGATAAAAATCTCTCTGACCCTTCTCTTCTCTGGGCTGAATTATTACATCTTTCTCAATTTTTCCTAATAGGAGATATTCATAAACATGTCTGTATCCCTTCATTTAAATTTCTCCAKTATGTCCATATCTCCACAGTTTTTGGTGGTCTGTCCTGTATTTTCTATATTCCAGCAATTGCCAAGYCCTTGAAAAACATTTGGAATTTTCCAGCCACAAGATCCTTCAGGAATGCCACAGATTCATGTCAAACTCATGTTGCAGCTGTAATCATCCTTTGTCTCCAGAAAGACTACTGCAAATAAGTTTTCTATCTATCCCTCTAGTTCAGACTACATAGCTAAGAGTTTGTGAAGAATCTATAATCTTCCAACTATTCTTGGAAGATTATAGATTCTTGACAGTTATTATTCTTATAATTTTCCTCCTTTCTGAAGAAAAAATAGATCATGCAATCCAGGTTAGAGAGTCACATATTTAGTAAAAAGAAGCTTCTTTAGGCATAGTGAGTATCACATTCTGTTTTTTTCAGTTTATATCTAGGTTGTCTGTCATTCAGAGGCTCTTAGACTCTTAGTGTTTGCTGGTTGTAATTGATCACACTATCAAAATCTGGTCAGTTATGTACCAGTGTTTTCTCCATATCCAACAACTAACAACAGCGTCAGGGGAATAGTAGGAATTAGAGAGTAAAGGAAAAAGACTAAATTTTGGTAGAGAATATGAATTATTTGCCTTCATTTAATTTTAAATACCTTTAGTAATAGTAATATTATCCATATGTATGTAGTTTACATGTTTAATTAAAGCAGCAACTAAGTCCCACAGAGCCACTGACTTTATGCCACTGGAACAGGAGAGAGAATGAAAAAGAATAAAAGTGAGAGAACCCATGGGTTGAGATTTAGACAGTTGAATAGGTAAGGCAAAAGCAACACACACTGCTTCCCATGGAGGGATCGGTGTTCAGGTACTCCCAGAAGAGCACGTCTCTCTCTCATGTGTTACTTGGGAAGACAAAAGCTGTCTCTATAACACCCTCTCTCTTTGTTTCTTCTTCTCCCCTCAGCCCTGTATATGGAACATGCCACATGGTCTGGAATATCCCTTTGGTCACATGGGGGCAGCTATCCTGGTTGTGTCCCCTCCCTAACTCCTTGTGCACCTCCAGCCTGCTCATCGATGGGGTGAAAAGCAGAAAAGTCCTTCACTTAGTGCAAATCCTTCTCACCAATCATGAAAACTTTCCTGTGCTATCAACACTATTTCCAGCACAAATTCAAACCATAGCCACTGAGAAGAAAATTAACTCTAACTCACCCCAAAACAGTGTAACTTATATTTATTCTGCACTGAATCAATATTGAAATTTTTGGAAGAAAATGACTGGTGCCTCTTGCAAAGACATGAGTATTTTGATTTGATGGATCTTTAGATTGATTTCAGATCTGTGCATTCTGCTGTTACATTCTAATTAAAGATTCCCCCAAAAACGTTATTGGGCCACTAATCTCTAACAGGACTAAGTATGAAAATTATTTTATTGAACTAGAAAGGCTTTGTTTGTTTTGATTTCCTTTTATGAGTCAGGATTTCCTATAGTCCTTGAAAAGTCTTTATGTAAAAACAGGAAAATAAAGATAATAAAAYAGAAACCAAACAGAAACCTATAAACTCAGTGAAAAAATGTGAAAATCTTAAATGACACTCAAATGAAAGCATATATGTTGATATGTTGAAACTGGAGTTGCCAAAAAAAGGCAACAAATAATCTGAAGTGGGTTTCAACCATTCCTAAGAAGGTATTCTGAATGTGTTGGAAAGTACTAAATTGAACATCTTTCCCAAAATTTCAGCACATTTTTATGGAAAGTTTTACTTTTGACATCTTGCAGGAACACTAAAGTCAGCTAGTAAAAYTACTGACACCATAAGCAAATTATCCTTTCTTTTTGAAGACTTGGACTTCATTTGTCTGAACACTGATACAAAAATTTGTACTTAAACATTACATGAACGAATCTTGCAATGTTTTCTGCACAGATGACCTTAGATTAGACTAATCTAAGAGTTAGATTAGACTAACTTGAAATTCAGTTGTCATGGTTGTAAATGGTTATGTCATGTGTAAAGACAGTGGATTGAGAGATTGTATTTATATATTATTATTGTAATACACATTTGCTTAAGATTATCTCATCCTTTTATTCTGAAATAGTATGTTGAGATAAAATTACTATTTTTTGTTTTGACTTAAGGCAAAATTAAGAACTTTCAAAGCTAATGAATTTTAGAAAATGAAATATCTTGGTATAGTTGTATTAAGTTTGATAGTTTTTTTTTTTTCATTCTGTAAAATAAAGATGTACCGTGTAAGAACTTCATAATGAAGCATCAAAATTATTTTATATTATTAAAGAGCTTTTATTTTTTTGCCAACTACTTTGATATTGATAAGATGGGGAATTCAGAATGGGATTTATGACTCATGCATTTTATTTCTTGAATATARGAACAAAACTGTAATAGGAGAAGATCAAAAGAAATATTATGATGTCTTGTTGCTCCTGTGAAAAGAGGGTCCTTTAGCCCCAATAATGGGTGAAATAGTTCAGCACAGCTCTCAGAGAGAGGTATATCATATTCTAGGATATGAACTAATTTTRAATGAATAAATAAATTAATTACAGTACTGAATGCAGTTGAGCACTAAGAACTAATGCAATTGGAACTAGAAATCTGAGAAGAAACAGAATTCCTCAAAATAACAACAGAGACATGCAACCATTTCATACATCTAGCTTGTMTAACTATGTGGATATCATTCTACAACTCCACAATCAGTGTTTGAACAGGATACAATGAAATGGAAAAAAATTGTGATTAATMAATTAACGACTAGTTTTCCTCCTCCTATAATTAAAAATACTGCTTATGAATTAAAAATTTTAGAGCACTGCTAAGAAAAAAATTGAAGCAGCATTTTTCAAGTTTTATTTAAAAAATAACAAAAAAACCCAATTTATTAAAAATTGAATCGATTGAGAATTCAATTATTAAAAAATGTATTTAACTTTCATCCCCCTCTAGCATCACTGCTTATTAATAGAAGAATAGCATCCACCATGTTGCCTTTCAATGTATAAACATCTGCAAATATTTATAGTTAGGATCTATAGGACATAGAAAAAGTGTTTTGCTTTAAGGAGATGTGGAAGTGTCTACAACACACAGATGGCTAAATATTAAATCCAACAAGGCATCAGCATTTGCCTAATTTTGCWAATCATTCTTAACCCTTTAATTATAGCATACATTGTATGTTTCATAAGTTGTCATCTTTTTATGGGACTGTTTAAATTTACTTCACAAAATTTTCATCACTAATAGCTATATGCAAAAATCTGATAAAATTCATCTAAGTCATTGGGCTACATTTTTAACTGCCATCTAGCTACTAATTAACAAAATCTAACAATTAAAAAGTTCAGTATTAGCATATTTCATCCATTATCTCTAGTATATATTTCTATCCACTGCTGTTTGTGAAATGTTGGTTAACACCAACGTGAAATGGCTGAGGTAAGAGGTAACTTGAACAAGAAAATTTGCACAAATRTACTTTAGGCTTGATTTGGCTGTTGTAATTCTAATCTATGTGCTAATTTGAGAAGGCTAAATGATAGCAAGTACTTCAGCTAAGGAAAGTCTTAGTAKAGGTAAGGAACACATATCTGGGTTGCATTTATTAAAGCTATGCATAGGAAAGGAGAAAARCTGTAATTCTGGGTGATGGAATATTAAAATTGTTCTGGTTCTGTAATTTTAATTTTTAAAAAGATAATAATGTAAAAAACTTTCAGTTTTCTAACTTCCCAAATTAAGATTTTAATGTCTAAATTATTMATTCTTAACAATAAATGGTAGGAGTAGCCCAAAAATAGATATTCTAGGTTGAAGCAATTTTTTTCTGCTTGTTGACCAAGAAGGACTSATTCTTTTATATATTTCCATTTATTTTTATATATGTGCATTTRATTTAATTAAATTTGGACTGAAATAAGAATTTCCTAGAATATCGAAGGAAAAATSTACCAGCCATGAAGTCATGCCTTAAAGAATTTTCATTCAAAACATTTGTTAAAATTGAGACTAATTTATGCAGTTAAATTTGCACACATCTGACAATATTTTGCAATTTTTCAAAGTACTGTGAAAATTAATATTTTGGAGAAAAAGAAGAAAGAATCACCTATACTGTACCTCAGAATTTCAGGTGCACAATCCCATTTGTGTCACATGAAAATACAGGCCTATTTGTTCTTTCCCATTCCTGTSATGTGACACAAAAGAAACCTGACCTATCATGTTGCCAATACTGTGATGTGCGATTTTCATTAATTATTCTACAGGAACCATTCACAAATACATGCACACTGGTTTAAGAACAGAATGAAGGATATTCTGTTCAGTTAAATTTATTACATGAATTGATATGTTAAGGATAATGTAATTGAAAGTCATGAGGCACTGGCAATCCAATTAACTCCTGAAAACCTGTTCACTGTGTTCACTGTGACTTTGAATATACACCACTTCTCTTCACCTACAACTGCAATATTTTAGGGTTCAGTAATTTCCAAAATTTCTCAGTTACATTTCCACTTCAATAAMACAGGGGRTATATCAAGTTTAGGGCAAGTCCTCTTTGAAGACTATAGAAGCTGAGTAGTTGTAAAAGCAAAGTCCTTTATTGCATCATTATTATCAGGAAGGCACTGGCATTATAATCCAYGACAGTAAAGTCCCCATGTCCCAGGCAGAAGCAGTAGTGTCTTATCAGTAGCAGTCACAGTAGTAGCAATAACAGTGGCATCAGTATTTTCTGTGAGTCTCTCTAGCATTCTTTAGGCAGTGCATTTTATTCTATTTTTGGCCAATCAGGCTAAAACATKAATTTTCTACAATAGCGCTAAACCTATCCTAAGCTAAGATTGAYGTGCAAAAGTAATCATAATTCTTACACAGATTCTACTCATATAGCTTTGTCTTGTTCTATCTAGGAATGTTTTGCAAGGCTACAATATTTTGGTTGTGTCTAGAACTTAAGATAAAGCTGCTGAACTTTAAAYYAGGCTTTGGGTCCTTTTCTTACAAACTATTTCAGTCTCTTTTTTSCTAAGGCACTTAAAARTCCTCTACTTATTTAAAACTAAACYTGCATTTCTACCTCATGTCTGTGTGGATTTAGGTATTTTTGTTTCTTTGAAGGTTCTAATTCAGTCCTCGCCTCTCTGAGGACTCCTGGGCCTGTGTGGATGAGACCTATARGGATCTCACATCCTGACAGGGACATTTGGGTTCACTGCAAATTTTCCTATGAGTATRACTAAAAAAATTTAAATTGACCTTCCACAGTTCCCTGCTGCCCTGACTTCTTTGGCTTCAGCTTTCTGACATGTTTCCATGAAAGAGACACATGTGCTCTTAGTATACTGAAAAGGAGTTGTATGTACTCAGAGGGCCACCAGGAGTCTCATGGCCCTCTGAATTTTGCAAGGAGCTGTGCTGTAGTTAGCTAGGAAATTTATTATTTTTTATTTTAGCTGGTTTTGGTTTAAATCCATGTTTAGCTTCAGAAGAACAAGATAAAGCAACCTGAGAAAATAAAGGAGTATCCTCACTCTACCTGTGTGGAGTTGTTCCCTAGACCAATACACCCCAGAAAACTTAACCAATGGTGATTGTTTAGCTAGAACAGCAAACTCAATAAAGTGATGTTTAGTTAGATAAGCTTTTAGTTATCCTTTAATCAAAGATAGATRGAATGTCATAATAGTAATTAAAGCCATAAGATAGAAAAACTGTGACTCAGCAGAACTGGACCAAGCATGTAAGTTGCCAGCATGAAAGTTCATCCAGAAGACAAGAAGCACTGACTGCCACCCCCAAATTTACRTCAATAGTAGGACCTTAAATGGCAGTTTTACTCCATGAAAAAGCAGGAAGACTAAATTAGAGAAAGCATTTATGATGTGATGAACTGGGGCTGRACTGGGGACAGGGTCTTGGAAATATTGAATGTTGCAATGCATATAAACCCCTGGAAGTCTTTGTTTCGTTGGAAATGTTTATGGTAAATAAATTCCCAGAATGTCCCCATCATTGGCCAAGAGATGCATAAAGGAACGTTCAACCTAATGGTCTTTTACTGTTGGATATAAAGTCTTTAATTCAATGTTCTTAATAGTTAATTTTTCATTTTATTTCCAGAAAGTCTGAAGGGCCACCTTATTGCTCTCTACAGCTTTCTGAGAAGAGGTTGTAGCCAGGTGGGGTTGGACTTTTCTCCCAGACAACTAACAGGACAAGAGGACATAGCCCTGAGGTGCCCCAGGGAAGGTTCAGGTTAGAAAGCATGAGGAATTTCTTCACGGAGAAGGATTTTGAATAGTGCAATGCACTGCACAGGGAGGCAGTGGAGTCACCATCCCTGAAGGTGTTTAAGAAATGACTGGATGWGGCACTTAGTACCAYAGTCTAGTTGACAAGGTGGTGATCAGTCAAAGATTGGATTTGATGATCTTAGAGGTCTTTTTCAAACTCAGTGATTCTGTGATTCTGTGCAATTCCCCTTTCCATATTGAAAAGCTCCAATGAAGCCTCCTCAATAATTCTGAGCAACCCCAAGTAATCAGGCTTTCTTGACAGGATAAGTGTTCCATACCTCTGATCATTTTTGTGGCCCTCCTCTAGACCTGCCTCCAACAGGTCTGTATCTTTTCTGTGCTGAAGACTCCAGTGCTCAACACAGTACTTCAGATAGAGATTCATGAAAATAGAAAAGAGGAACATAATCCCCTCTCTCCACACGCTGCTTTTGATATGGCCCAAAATGCAATTGGCTTTTTGAGGTGGGAGTGTATATTTCCAGCTCATGTTCCAGAGCCTGTCATCCACCTGTAACAACAGGTTCTTCTCCACAGGTTTGCTCTTAATTCCTTCACCATACAGCCTAAAACAAAACCACCTTGAGCTGCCTCAGTCTCCTTCACTTGGCCTCTTTGAACCTCACCAGGTTAACATGGATCCGGTTCTTGATCTCATATAGGTCACTTTGGATGGTGTTACATCCTTTAGGGATCTGAACCTCACTGCTCAGCTTGATGTCCTTGGCAAATTTGCTGAGGTTGCAGTTTGTCCTACTGTCTATGACATTACTGAAGTCCCAATACAGACCCATGAGAAAAACCCTTTATCAATGGTTTTCATCCAGACATTGAGCAATTGATCACTACCCCTTAGATGTGACCATCCAACCAATTTTTTGTCCGCTGAATAGTCCACCCATCAAATCCAAGTCTCTCCACTTTGGAGATAAGATGGGGAACTGTGTCAAAGGCCTTACAGATAGCCAGGTAGATGACATAAAAATCCCYGTCCTTATCCMTTGATGTARTCAGTCCATCACAGAAGGCCACCAGAYTGGTGAGACAGGACTTGCCTCTGRTGGTCATGCTGGTATCTTGAATCATCTTCCCATGTGCCATGGCACAGATTCTAAGAAGGTCTGTTCCATGAACTTCCCAGGCACRGAGGCAAGGCAGAAACATCAGTAATTTACAGGAGCCACTTTTCTTCCCTTTTAAAAAAATAAGAGCAAGCTTTACACTCATTTCTAGATAAAGAGTTGTCTTACCATTTCCACTATAATGTATACCTATTTTTCAAATACCTCTGAACATTTCACAGAATCAGTGAAATAATGTCAGAAGATTTATTTGGTTTTCGCACACTTTACATAACTAGTTTATTTTTTAAAATAAAATATGTAAAATAATTTAAAACAATCTATCTGTAACAGTGAGAGAGAGAATATTCCCTAACATTTAGGTTTTATGAAACTACATCCAACATACRGAGAAGCAAATAATGACAAACATAATTTTCTCTCTTTAAACATTTTATTTCTTCTACCTCTGAAATATTTTCTGGTTTTATTTATAGTTTGTATTAGTATMGAACATTCAAGCATAACACAAATTTCTCAGGCAAAACAAAACATGTGCCAAAACCTGGCATGATTGTTACTGTTTTTTGTTAATAATTCAGGTTTAAAGAGGTTCCGTCCAACAAGGTATTATTATAAAAGCATGAAATTACAATGTCATACAAAGTGCTGRAAATTTCTTTGTGTGTGCAACAGATTTTATTTTATGGACAAGTTAATGTACTGATCTGAATCTCAAATCATCCCACTATTTTTCTCTTGTCATTTGTTATGTRTATATTATATGCAGATCTACACTATTTGCAATAGCATTACCTTACACTTCTGGCTGCACAGTTCCAACTACARTAGGTGCAATTGCAACCTTTACACAGAAATCCACTGCTGTATGTGAGTTGTGAAATTATTTACAAACTTTATGGTGACTTTTTACATGATATAAACTCATTAGAAAAGAGACGTTGTGTAAAATTTAYACTGTATTGTTTATTTCCATTCCGCTTATCATAATTAGAAAAAAAGACTAAGTAAAAAACAATCCCCTCTCTGAACTGAAATATACATATGTTGGCCTGAGAAAGTCATAAGAATATATTAGAAATAAAAAGCAGTGGTGTTGGCAATTTAAATATTTTGATAATGTTGTCATAGATGTCTCCATATTTATAGTGGAAAATACCAAAACTGCTTAGAACCACCAGAAGAAATTGACACAACATATTTTTTCTTCCTGCATCCATATGTCTTAACCAGGCTACTTTATCTTTCTTGTTTAGAAGAAGGACAATAGAAAAAYTGAATGTCATAATTCATTTCCAGGACTGATCATTACTCTGTTTGACTGCTTTAAGACTGTCACGGAATAGACAGTTACTGCTTTTAACAGATTGATAAAATTTCTGAGGTAATGACAATAACAACAAGAAGTAGATTGTCACTGCCTGCTGTGCGCTGGTGCCGCGACAAGCTGGGGAATCCCCCGGGCTCTGGTGCTTCGGACAGTCACATATGGCCAACGTCAGAAAAAGGAACGAGACAGGTTCTTGTCCAGAAGATCCGGGAGTCCGTTTAGTAACAAGAACAAAAATTATACACTGAAGCCTAGCAGAAACACAAAGCAGCCCTCGGATACAACGCAGGGACAAGAACTCTAACCAGACTGGGATGGCAGGTTTTATAGGGTACATCTAGGGCRGAGTTTAGGGTCAGGATCCAATTACAAGAGGAGCAGAGACTGCAAGAGGGTGGGCTAACTAAGGAAAGGAAACTTAGGGGTCCAAACCGACAGGACTGCACCCCACATGTCCGCCTCCTGGGGCAGAGGCAGTCTGCCACAGTAGATTTTCTAGAAATCCTGTGCAGGTGTTGCTGATATATGTGGGAAGACAATACAAAGGGAAAAAAGAGAGAAGAAAAAAGACACAGATGGTTTTGTATGTAATGGYTTTCCAGGTTTAAGGTTGCCTCCCTTATTGTGCAAAGCAGCATATACATGTTTGGGGATTTTTTTGTAACATCTTTAATGGTAAAAATATATATTTATTACCAACGTATCTATTTCCTTGTTCACCTTTGGTGCATTCTTAAATGCAAGTTAGAGGGAATAAAAAGATCCCCATCTATGATTTATGCAATAAAGCYGTAAAGAAAGCTCTTCAGAGAACAGAATATGGTCCCTTGCTTCTTGAGTAAGGCAGATACACACTTAAAAATCCACCATATTTTGAAATTGAATTATCAAAATATGTTTATGATTAGAGCTAAAGTGTTAGAGACTGATAAGAAGTTCTGTGATATCTACTAAAAATACATAAAATATCAAGCAGTCTTCTACTTCTCTGTGAGTGTCAGAAGACATTTAAGTTTCTTAGTAGATCTGGAGARCCTGATGTGGGCATGAGAGCACATGAAACCAATTCATATATGTACCTAGAACAATATTTCTCTTAAGCATTGAGAACTTTACTTTGATTTGAGATTGCATAACACTGAGTTATGACAAGACCCAGTAATTTTACATTGCARCAGCAGCTCTAGTATCTTAGTATCTTAGCCTGGAACAATTTTTTCCCATAAAATATTCTAGGTACATCGACTCAATTGAACATATTTTTAGACCTGTATTTTTGTACAGTAATGCATAACTGACCAGATTAATTTGGACATTCTTGAGTAGTTTTTGACCCCACTGCCTATGRACAGTGAACTTGTCTATTATTAGATATATATCAATGGAGTCAGTGAGAATAAAATATTTATTTCCATGGCATTAGTACTAAGCAAAAACAAACCACTTCCTTCATCTCATTTACAATTTTGATTTATAAATTAAATGAAAAAGGGGAAAATAAAGACTGCTGAAGAAATACTGACCACCATATATAGATGTGTGTKCAAAATTTAATATTCCATAAGCCAYGGGGAAATGAAATATTAGGATGAATTAATTTCAAATAGCTCAGTCTTTGTAGAGCATATTTTAGAACACTTATTTTGTGTTTATCAATGAAAACAATATGTATTACATAATGAAAAAAAMCAACTTCATTACATGTTTTAAAAGCTGGCTAAAGTACTGAAGACCAAATTAGGACACATAACTTAAATGTTGAAAAAAAAGTGCCATCTGTGTCTTCAAATCAAAGGGAAAATATGTTTCCTGTGTGTTTTATTGTAATAGTCCGACTATATACATGGCTTTGTTAGCCCATATACTGAGAAAAAAATCTTTTRTGAGATAAATATTTTCTCTAATAATACTATAGTGTTCTTAATAAATATAATGAAGATTTAGATTCATACAAAGTAGATTCGCTCTTACCAAACACAAGCTGAATTTTAAACAATTCATATTTAGAATACTTAAAGGGTTCTTTTTTTCTCCTTTTATGGGAATGATTACATGGACAAAATTATACTCCGGATCAATTTAATCTGAATTGTACTTGATTGCATTTAAGAATTATTTTTATAAATTATTTTAAATCAGAGATAAAGTGATTTCAAGCATTTTTGAGAAGCACAAATTCTTATTTGAACATCAGGAGATTAATTTAGACAGGTCTCACAATGCATTTGTCAGCCTKTTATGACTCCTGCWGTCATAACTCCCAAAAACAGCAKACACATTGTCCTAGGTTGCAGTGYAAGATGTRTCCAACRTATGTATTCTATTACCATCTTCRTGGGTTRTTGAAACCAGGTGGGGCAGTGTTTTCCGTGCCCCCTCCCTCCAGACTATCTGCTGTTAATGGCCCATCAATGCACTGGCCAATGACTCACAGGTAACTCCCYTCRGGARCYATCTCTGCTTAATGGGCAATCAAGGACCCATTGKGAGATGCTCTGCCCASTGGGGAGGAGCCAAGCATTCCCACCTGGATATAATCTGCAGTTTGGGACAGCACAGGCACTGACTGGATTCCCAGAGGGCAGGAGCTGTCAGATCTTTCTACGGGATCACTGCTTCAACARGACTGMTTCATTTGGACTGCTACCCACCGCCCTAATGAGCAGGGTGTCAGGTTGTATTCTGACTTTGCCAAGGGTCTTTTCATTTGTTCCTTTTACAATTRCATTTATTTTATAGTTTTCCTATTAAATTATATTTCTGACATAGAGTCTCTCACTGKTTTTGCTTTCAAACCAGTACACACATGAAGGCAAGTAGGTAAAACACAGTAGCAATAGTCACAATCCTGAAGAAAATGTGTTACTGATCTTATGTTCTCTTCATCTTCTGCATCTTCTTCTACACTTTATTTTCCCAAAMAAATAAAAGTGTTGAATTTTCACCATCATATATTTAATTGCTTTAGAGGCTTTCATTGATATGCTTTTAAAACTGTGTTTGTATTTAGCTGTAGCAATTTAATATGAACAGAATCCTTATCCACTTTTCACTCCCTGTGCCGATAATAGCACAGTTCAACCAGGAAGCTATGAAGAAACCTAGATGTGTGAACAGTTTGAGTTGAGGGTCATGGTATTACTTTCCTATTACTCTAATAGAAATGAGCACCATTATCTTCATATTCTGCAGTGTTGCTCTCTRGAACTACCTTATTTTGGACTACATTTGTTGTATGTTAGTGAATTCTTTTGAAACATAAACTTTAAGAAATTTAGAGATTTTAGAGGAGCTAAGATTTTAGGTAGAAGRCAAGCTTTATTAGAATAAATGCATAGGCTTTGATGAAGTTAAGAGTTAGTAATTAACTAATAATTGATTGCTTGTCAATACAATGTTTGGTTAGCTGCGTTTATAATGAAGAATATAGAAACTGATAAATAGCTTTTAGGAACATAAGACAATTGTAGGCCTCCTCCTCCCGAAACTCCTTGAAAACGGAGAGCTGGAGTCCTACCAAGGATTCATTTGTCATAATTGTATTGAAAAGGTAGAAAGGTCAAAACGAGGAAGACTTCATTTACTTCCTCATTTTAAGACCCCTCCCCACGAAAAAGACCACCCACCCATTTCAGGGAACAAACCATGCATGCTTAATAGCTTTTGAACTAATTAACATACGAAGCGGGGAATGGGATGTGCCAAAGCTATGAATATGCATTTGTATTTTGAGTATTCAATACCTGTATAGATAAAAGGCTTTTGGAATCACCTGTAAAGCGCGCGTGTGTTTTTGGGAACTATCCCGCATGCTGCCCAGCGTCGTAATAAACATACACTTTCTAACTTTAAACTGTTAGAGAGTTTTTGTCCGTCATAAGTTGGATATCGATACTAGATCAATATCCATATTTTAATAAATCACTTTATTAAAAAAAAAGGGTGCAAATCTATACTAAGTTTTCGTTTTTTGAGAGGAAGAATCACATCWTGAGAGCTCTGTTTCTTTACTGAACATGCTCAGATTTTATGATATATATTGCAATGTTTGTGGTTTTATATGTGCAGAGATGAAATTAGGTGGCTATTAAAAGATAGTGCAGAAAAAATGCCATACAAGAAAGAGCGTAGTACATACTACGAAGTTTCTGTGATGATCCATTCCAGATGGCCTCTGATGTATTTTCCAAGCTAAATTACTCTGCAATTCTGTGATTATTTTTTTAGTGTAGCCATTTCTTTTATCCATCTTTTCTAAATTGTAGTGTCCATAATTGATATAAAGACATTTTGTCTTCACTCCTCCTTTAAAATAATTTAAAAAGCGATGTGACCTTTTTGGTCATCGGCTGAAACTTTCATACTGTCTATGCAGGTTTCCATTAGTTCAAAGTGGTTTTAGAGAGCTGGATTTTTTTTTTTTTTTCCAGTCAGTTATGGCTTTTATTTTGCTGTTATCATAAAAGACCATTTCTTTCTTAAATTGATCAATTAAGGCCATGGAAATAAGTGGATAGGAGTGTACAATTTCTTAAGAACACTGTCAGGATTATCCTGGCACTGAAGAAGAAACTACCATAGACTCTCTTAATGAGTAAAATAGCTCTCATCTAAGTAGATGTTCTTTCTCCATATTTTTTTTTCTTTTTGGTCACAATTCAGAGTGAAGTACATAGCAATCAAGTGTTTGAAAGCTCTTAAAATATCTACAATGTGCTTAAYGTAGAGCTCTGTGTTTTTACTTATCTGTTCTGTTTGTTTCAGTTTGTATAGTGCACATTATAAAATCTATTGAAGCAGCAATTTTCAGTTGAAAAGAAGGAGACCACRGGTTTGCTTTTTATCAAGAGATAATGTGATAGAAGAAAGAAGCAGATGGAGTAAATCGATCAAAGGGAAATTATTCCAAAGCACAGAGGACAGTTAAAGCAATGAATATGAGCAGTAAAGRGACATTAAATTGGCAGAAGGTATTAAAGAAGTGAGGAAATACTATTCCATTCACCAAGGAAGTCTGGAAACTACAAAAAGATCCTTTGAATTAACTAAATATGGTGATTGGACCCCCACAAATCACATGTAATGGTGGGAGTCTGTTACAGACTTCCAACCAGGGTGAAGAGACAGATGAAACATTTTATAAGCAGCTAGAAGAAGTTTTATGATCACTCCTCTTTGTTTTTATGGGGATTTCCATTTACCAGATGTCTGCTAGTGAGGAAACAGTSTAAAAGGCTCCTGGAGTGAGTGAGTGAGTGGTAACTTCTTGACATAGCTGGTTGGGCAGATAACGAGGAAAGACACCTAATTTGACTTGCTGATTATGAACAGAGAAGAGCTTGTGGGTGATGTGATGGTCTGAGGCTGTCTTTCAAAATGGGAAGGCCATCAGGCACTGGAACAGGCTGCCCAYGGAAGTGGCAAAGTCACCTTCTCTGAAGGTAATTAAGAGACATGAATAGGAGAAGTAGTAGGARTGGCACCTGCGGACATGTTGTAGTGGTGGATTCGCAGTGCTGGGTTTGCAGTTAAGTTCAATGATCTTAAAGATCTTTTCCAATCTGTATGAACCTAGGTGTCTGGTTCTTACAGTGATTCCCTTAGAATGTTTTCATTATTCTCTTAACAACCTCARTGTTGTATGTTTTTAAGGTTGGTTTTAGGGAGGTACAGTATGGGGGTGGATATTTGAGATCTTTGAGGATCAAGGGATAAAGGCSCTTATCTTCCATTATGATAGGTAGATTTCCAAAGACTAAGATGTGATGCAGAAGGAAAAGACAGAAGTGTTTTGTGGTCTATAAAACCCCMAAAAAAGATCTAAAATAGACTAGAYTTGTTCCTCTACAATTCAAGAACTATTTATAATATAATGTCAAAATAGTGACAATTTACTTCTATTTTAGCTGAATTAAGGTAATAGAAACATCGTAGTTTTCAATTTGTACCAAAATGCATAAAAAAGGAAATAGTTTGGAAATATTACTAAAGATGTTAAAAATAATTCATATTAGCTCTGCAATGTTTAAAAGAAAAATATTACTCTAGAAAATAATCCCAGTATTTCTTGGATAAAAAAAACGCTTTTGTTTTGTAAATACAGGTTTGAATATTTTTTTCTGATATATTCCTTCAGTGTAATAGCTTTTCAGCTTTTCAGTAGCTCTGAGAATCATCAATGTGGTTTTTTTTTTTTATGTTACCTTCTAACCATAGAAAATTTTTGATGAGACAAAGTCTAACAATTAACATTGTTTTCTTGTTTCTATCTTCCTTTGAAATTGAATTATTAAATTACTGGTATTTTAAGAGAATACACTCATAAATAGTATATATTATACTACAGCTTATGCATTTAATATTTGATAACATATATATGGAATGTAGTTTATGTCCAAGTCATAGGAGTACACAGCTCTCTGCTTACACTAGGACTTAAATTCACTGAGGCATGCTCCTGCTCCTGTGGCTAGGGAACCATGCTTGGGATTTAAGAATAACTAAAATGGAAAATATTGCACAGTCATGAAATTTATTTAACCACATTTTTTTTAAAAGTCCAAATTTTAAGAGGAAAAATATGGTTTTTGTAATACCTAWAATTAAGCAAAAACATTTGAAAAACAATTTTTCTTTAAATCCTCTTGTAAACCAGAAAGAATGAAAAGCTCAGATGGAGAGTTTTATAGACAATAATCCAAAAATAACATTATTTGCAAGTGCTGTAGAGAGGTAGACAAAGGATATCAGCTAACATTTGACACTGAAAGAAAAGCTCTTGGTAATAGTTTGARTTTAACTGTAATTAATACATATTCTAGAAATTTTGTTTTTCAGTTGCCGTTTCAGGAAGCAGACCAAGCTTCCAGTACTCTTAGTGACAGAAATCAATGCGTACTTTAGCATTTCTGGTATGCCGTAACAGGATTTTTCCCAACATTTTCTATCTTTTCATAAATGTCAGCAAATCCACTTAGGGACAGCTAAAATTTTATTTGAATTSAAAGAGTGAGAATTATTTACATACCATGGAGTAATTAACTTGAATTTTTCCATTTGTTCAATKCCATAATGAAAATGTCCTGTTAGGAACATTGCATAATTTCTGTATATTGTTTATCACAACTCAGATTATCATGGTGAAAATCAGTGGAGAAAGAAGTTTGGTTCTGCAGTAAGAGGTAAATCTTCATGGAGATTCCAGAGCGATGAGGCAGTGAAGGGGTGAGTGCCAGCAAACAGGGTCTGCACAGAGTGGTGTCACACACTGTAGCTGTGGTGGCAGCAGCTAGAGGTGTATGTATTTTGCATGAGTGTGCATGTCAGTGGTGTTGTATTGCACTAAATAGTTGATCCATTTCAGTTATTATATTGCACTGGATAATTATTATACTTGCACATCTATTTCCTGAAAAACCCCTCTGGTTTGTTGCATTTTGGTTCGTTCCTTCCCCCACGCCCCTTTCCCCTCCCACTGGATCAATTCCTATTGGTTGTGGTTTCTTCCTCTTCCTCTTCTCTGAGGGTTCAAAGTGGCAGGCTCTGAGGGGTCTCATCTTCTTGTTGTTTGTCCTGGATCGGATGAACAGGGACCCTAGTCCCAAGAGGAAAAATGAGTGCCTCTGCCTTTTACCTTCGTTCCTCGCTGGGCAAACCTATAAAGGTTCAGGAGCTAGCCTGAATYGGACCTCGAGAGGGAACCCCCAGCACAGTGGTTTGCTAGTGAACATGAGGTGGAAATTTGGATGAGAGGCTGAGAAGCCAGTGCAGAGGTGGCCATAAGCTTGGGCTGAATACTAAAGATGTCAAGGGGGTTGAGATTTGGCTGTTGGAGGTATCAGGATCCAAACCAACAGCTGGAGCAGTCACAGGGTCTTGAGGCAGACTACTGGCCATTGAGCTGGATCAGCTGGCAGAGAGGCTCTTTTGCATTTATATCTTAGTTCATGGAGTCACTGGAAGATCAGATCYAAAGGCTACTGGTTAGACTGAGTGTACAAACCCAGTTACTAGTGGGATTCATAGTGCATGTATGGGCACATCCATGTGTGGGGACTTCAGGTGTGAAAGGACCAGCTGCTGAATGGGGATGAACTTGAAGTCTGCTACACAGCYTGTCTTGATCTGGTACTGAAGAGACCTGTACTAAATGTGTATATTAAAGTAAATTTATAGTACATTTAGGTTTCACTCTCATCAGACAGAGAGGAGAATAGCATGATGCTGTTGATATCATCTGTACTTGTGTGAGTTGAATGTTTTCTTTCTTGGTGTTTATCTGTGCARTTGGCCAGGTGAATACACTTACGTATCTTATGCATATGTGCATGTGTGCCCACTGGGCAGACAGGTTCAGCAATGCTCACATCTGGACTTAGAAACCTAGAGTTTCAACAGCCTCAGCTCTGCTGGGCTGCTGGGCCTGTCAACTCCCAGAATCAAGAACTTTGTTCATGCCCGAGTTGCACTGTAAATGCAGCCACCAATACTTCTTTATTAGCCTATATGGAATTTCAGYGGCATTATACCTACAGGTTTGTCACACGTGCAAAGATTTACTTCTTTCTGTAATAGGGAGACATTGCTGGTTGAAAAATATACTTTGTAGACTGAAAATTAGGCATGTTGCTATGGTTCATAGTTCTAAGTGTTCAGCTGTAGTGATTAACAAGTAACCTCAYRTGCAATTATARAAGTGARCTATTACAGTGAGAAGAATTGTTATGGCATGATAGATSAGGGGATTAGGATATTGGCAGAGTGGTCAGAGAAGAGAGAAGCTAAAAAGTTATATCTTTCCCTCCTTCTGTTCTATACATCTAGCTATGAGTCTGAATCTACTTGCATTTTTACTCTGTCTTTGGTATCACACTAACCTAAAAAGTTTGCACATTGGCTTCAGCAGGACTGACACCTRTAAGTAACATAAAAAGGAATAGGACTTGTTGGGGGTTATATTTGTTTCTTTTCTTTTTGCCTTTTGGAATTTTTTCCCCTCAAGAAAGACACTGAAGGACCGAGTACTTATCAGTACTTAACCAAAGACAAAAGATGCGAGGGAAGAGAAGACAGAACCTGGGAACGCAAGATTTGGGGCAGCAAAGGGACGGGGGACTGGGGGGGTTGGGCACTCTTCCCCTTGGCACTTYRAGGAGAGGACGCCCAGGCTGTTCAYTTGCTGTGAGAGGAGTTTCACTGTCACTACCAACTCCGCTCCTGGGAAACCTACCACCATCTGCTCATATGCCCGGGGATTTCTGAGTTCGCCTCCTGCCCTGCTGGAGTGGGCCCGACCTTGTCCCGCCACCGCCATTTTTCTGGCCCTGCTTTGAGGCTACACTGACCTCACACCCCTGTTCTGCTGGGACATCTCTGCTGCTCCAGCCACCACTGTGGAACTGCCCATCTACCTCATCACCAGCCTGGGATCTCCCACCATTACAGCTTGGTGCCTCAGAGACACTGGGATCAGACTGCCCTGGGCTTTGTGGTCCCTCAAGGTTCTTGATTCAGCCTTATTATTAATGCTATAGCTGTTTGTTTGTTTGTTTGCTTGCTTTGTTAGATATATATATATATTAGTAAAAAAACCCTGTTATTCCCTTTCCCACATCTTTTTGCCTGAAAGCCCCTTGATTTCAAATTTATAATAATTTGGAGGGAGGGGGTTTGCATTCTCCATTGCAAGGGGAGGTCTCCAGCTTTCCCTAGCAGACACCTGTCTTTCAAACTAAGACAGGACTACAGAAATATATATATATAGACAAGTGTTTCTTAGTTAGTGCACAGAATACTGATATATACTTTCTAAATAAATAGGAATATATAAATAAATGCTTACTGACCAYAGAACTCATTTTTCTTACACCTGCACAAATTCTTCTGCAAATGGTAGACTTGTAATAACTTAGAATACTCCCTTCATAAGGCCAGAAAATAAATGAAATTTTCTCATCTACCYTTCTACAATGCCACAGAAATATACATGACCTATTAAGGAGATGTAGTGTCAGGATGTAGAAAAAAAGTACAGTTTTGATAGAGGGTCAGAAAGCATGAAAGAAAGTAATGASACATCATAAACTTGACCAGTCATCCAAAACTGAGAAGTATCAGTACACTAAACTTGAGAAATTAGCAGTAACATATTTTCCTCTCTCTCTGTAAGCAGACTTGTCAGTTTAACATTGGCTATAATTTTGGAAAGAAATTTTTTTCTAAACCAATAACCCAACAGAAGACGTAAATGAATGAGAAGTAAAAATGAGTACCCAAACCAACCAACCAAACCCCAAAATAAACAGAAACCGGAGGGTTTTCCCCACTTACTTTAAATATGAAATGTCTTCTTCCAACTCGTGGTATAGAGTCCATGGAGAATTTGCATTTCAATTCTTATAAACATGGAGCAGCACTTGAAAGATGCTCTGCAGTCCCCCAGTGATTGCAGTCCCATTGCAAYGCTTGTGTTTATTTTTACTAGCAGAATGAGCTTTATTTGTTGAGAAACAAGAAATCTGCTTCCTCGTTGAAAAAGGATGCTTCTGTTTCACTTATCTTACTAAAAGGTATGGACAAGGGAATATAGTGAATCTCTTTATGCTTAGTAGTTTTAACACTTCTTCCTTTCAGAGTAATCCAGTTTTAGAACTGCAGAGATACACAGATATGAACACATGGGTTATTTTCATAGTYCTTAACCTTTTCTTTCCTTTTCTGGCATTGTTATATCAACCTGTGAAATAAAATCCCAAACCTAGACATTATAAATCAAAACAMCTACCCATTTTGATAAAGTAATATAATTAATTGCTAATCAAATGCCTGACTATCTGGAGTTATTTGGTAAAAAATCTATGCTGCTTTAAATATTAGATCTCTTCCTCTCAGCTGGAATATTTCAATCTTCAGTTAATATTTTTTCCTGAAGCCAATTCCGGAGTCTTCTATTATTGCCCAGTAACAGACAGTTTCATTGACGAAAAAGCACCGAAGTGTCTGACAGGTCAATCTATTTAGAAATTTGTATCCTGTGTGAAGCTGATTCCTGCCAGCAGTATTCAGCTCTGTTGTAAGAGCTGTCTTTCATGGGCACACCATATAACAGACACAGGCTCTCCTCTGTATGTGACCTGCAGGTTACGTAAAACTCACTGATCCAGCTAGGGAGTATCAGTTCAAATGGAACTAACACTTGCTTCCTTGCCAGTGCAGTCTTATAAGTGGTGGCTGAAATACTGAAATAGCAGTGGARCACACCTCTGGCAGGCTTAAAGTCTGAAAAGAAACAAGGAGCTTAGTTTTTTTGGAAAAATGCTGACAAACTACCAGTTCTGATGAACTACCAGAATGATTTCATGGAACTATCTTCTTTCTATACATTTTTTGAGAAATTCAAGCTCATTTTTCATCTGAACCATGCAGTAGCAGTCTGCCTAAGTACAGCTAATAGCCCACTAAAGAAGGGTGGATCTACAAGATGCACCAAAGTGGCCCTAAACTCTGTATTTCCCTTTTGCAAAATTCGGTACCTATAAATTCAGTTTGGGGACTGCTCCTACTCAGAAATATGTAAGAATGAAACACATGGAAATCACTCCTTTTAGGACATAGGCTTGTAAAATGTGACAAGATGAATTCTGATTTGTAAAAACCACGTTATTATTCCTGAAATTATAACATAAAATATTCGTTTTTAATATAATTTTGCAGAACTGTGACTTCAATAAAAAGTCAAGTAACAAATTTTTGGAAATCTCATTTTCTTACTTAATCAAAAATTTAACTTTATATAATACAATCACTTCAAGCATGAAGAGTAGCTAATATCCCGGATCCTTTAAATACGTGGCTCTGATGCTTTTGAAAAGAGTGCAAATGGTATAACTATGTGTTTATGGCTTTTTGAAGCTATTCACTGGCTGCTAAGAGAGAGAAAAATCCAGTTCTGTCCTTTCATTCAGATTCTGACCTTCCATTTCAAAAAGATGTATAACATTTATGATTGTGAACTAAACCTCAGCACATCTCTGATGAGACATCTGCTTGAACTTGTAAGAAGAAATGAAAAGTAGTTTTGAAAATCATCTATGAAATGTGTGAAATTTCCTATTTGTTTCAGCTAAAAGAATTAATACATGGTTTCAGTGATGATAATTGAAATGTCAACACTGGTAATTTAATTTGAGAAAAGTCAGGGAAGGTCCCTCACACAATTCTGATGTTTTGTCTTGTTTTTTAGCTATAAATGGATTTCAGTTTAGATATACTTGGGTATAAATTTCCTCATCTCAAATTATAAATCCAGATACCGCTTGAAGACAATGAGTGTACTGAAGTTCGTCAATTGACCATTTTGACAAGGAAATGAGAGATATTCAATCTAGTTGTCTTTTTTAAAACTTTTTTTTTTTTTTTACATCAACTGTCTTGCTTGAAAAGATCAATGCAGCAGTGGATCTGGCTAATATCTTTCTTGGGGATTTGTTTGTTTGTTTGTTTGTGTTTTCTTTTTGTTTGTTTGGTTGGCTGGGGTTTTTTTTTAATTTCTTTGAGTGAAGACTTCCTGGTTTAAAGATGTTGATTCACAAGTTTCAAATATTCCATTTAATGTATTGTTAATTGTCATTGTGCCAGAAAGATGCATGGAAGTTCAGTCTTTCATATGACCTTTACATATCAGGCTCTTTAGAATTCATTTAATGTTCTTGTASATATCCAAGCTTCAGCTGTGTTACAGAGGACTTCTTGTTTTTTTTGTTTTTTTTTCTCCTTGGTTCAAGAGCTTTTCTTCTTTTTCATGAGTTGGCTAAGAAAACAGTGATTTCACTCAAGTTTAAATCACGGCCTAATGATAATATAGTAGCTTTTGTAAATTATAGGTCTACAAAATGTTTTGAAAAGTTACAACAGTGTATGTTTTACCAATTTGCCAAGAAATTTGAAAACTCATTGTTGGGGGTTGGATTTGGTTTGGTTTTGTTTTGTTTTGCCCTTGGAATTTTTTCCCTCAAGTTGCTGGGACACTGACGACTGTGATTATCGGTACTTAACAAAGACAAAGAAACCAGGGAAGGAAAGATCTGAAGGGACAGGGGAGCGGCGGGGGGGCTGGGCACTCTTTTGCCTCAGCACTGGAGGGGAGAGGACACTCTTCGCTTGCTGGGAGAGAAGTTTTTCATTTTTGTCACCATCGGCTCTGTTCCTGGGAAAACCTTCCATCTGCCCGTGTGCCCGGGGATTTCTGAGCTCTCCTCCTGCCCTGCTGGAGTGGGCCCGACCCTGTCCCTGCTGTTGCTTTTGCGGCTTTTGCCTACGCTGACCTCACACCGTCTGCTCAGCCAGGACATCTCTACTGCTTCAGTCACCACTGCGGGAACTGCCCATCTACTTCATCACCAGCCCGGGATCTCCCACCACTGCAGCTTGGTGCCTCAGAGCCAGAGATCGGACTGCCCTGGGATTTGTGGTCCCTCGAGGTTTCCTGGTTTTGTCTTGTTATTAATGCTGTAGTTGTTTACTTGTTTATTTGCTTGTTTTGTTCTATATATATATATATCTATATATATATTAGTAAAAAACACCCTGTTATTCCCAGTCCCACATCTTTGCCCGAGAGCCCCTTAATCTCAAATTTATAATAATTTGGTGGGAGGGGGTTGCAGTCTCCATTGCAAGGGGAGTGAGCACCGGTCTTTCCCCTAGCAGATACCTGTCTTTTTCAAACCAAGACACTCATWAATTTGATTGGTTCTGCATCATCTCTGCTCCCAGGAGTTATTTTATTGACAGTTCCCCTTCAAATTTGGTAAAGCAATTACTTTATTTTATTTTATATTTCCCTAAAATGCCTCAAAGTGTCAATTTCAATAACTTTGTTTCTAGTTTACCCCAGAAGTCAGAGGGAAGCACTGACARGATTTTTCCAAATATACCTTTCCTGACCCTGGCATTTTCAAACAAGTGGATTTTTCTGGGGCACTGATTGTTATCCACCACAAACTTACATCTTCCCTTGCTAATTATTTTCACACATCTTCTATTTATAGCCTCCAAAGTTCTCTTGCAAAGTGYTGATAATTTGTATTTGTTCAAATAACTTTTTAATAAATTAAGACCAAAGTGTACATACAATATACAGTAATTGGATACTCCTACCAATTACAAAYTGAAATGGAAAGTATAAACAATCAGGATTAAAGCTGCTACTATAAGACGTATTAGAATTTCCACTTAGATTTTGTATTTTCCTACTTTCTTCAATGGACTGCAACACATTGAACACAAAGAAAAGAATCACCATAAATTTGGATTAATTCAACATTTTTACTGCATTTTTAAGCTCTCACACATTGCTCATTTATCAAAGATTCCTTCCTTGCACAGCTATTTCTTTCCTGCATATGTACTTCCAAACACTGTATATCTATGTGTTATTATATATACACAAATTACTTCCATTCTGAAATAAAAAATAAGTATAATTTTTTGCAAACAAAATAAGRGATGGTAGTGACATTTCCATGTGGATTTTTTTGATATAATTTTTCCTTTCCTTCCTATGGAAGTAATGAAAATAATTTGTAATAAAGCAGTCATGTTATCTGTTTCACAAAYGCATTAAGCATGAAAGATGAAACATATGTAGAACCAGATCCATTGATATTGTTACTATTTTCCATAGCTGCAAGTAAGCACACTTCCAGAAGTCAGTTGGTCAGAATATATATACAGAACAGCTACTTTTGGTAATGAACTCCAACCAATAATATCATTTAGCTTTAAACATTTGAAGTAAATTCAGTTATAGAGCAAAAACTAAGCTAAAGAAATCTTATKGAGGAGGGCTACAGGAAAGCCTTAGAGAAAAGTTAGAAAAGTTGGTTTAAGGAATCACTTGTGTTTGAAATATAGATCACTAAATATTCTAGATAAAGAAATCACCTATTACTGTGTATTTAGCATAAATGCATGTGTGGAAGTGTGCCTTACTTTTCTCATCAGCTCCATCTACTCCTTTGCTCTCAAGGTATCCTTCATTTTACACCAGTCTTTCCCATCAGAAAGTTTTGTACCAACCTTTCCTACTCCTTCTCAGAGCTCCCAATGTTTATGAAAAACTTAAGACATCCCACTGCTAATGCCACACATCACTGACTCCAGCAGCATATCCTATTTTAAATGCAGTAAAAAGAAAGCCAAGAGAAGGTAAGAGAAGTGAACCTAAACTAAACTGAGCTAAGATAAGCTCAGCTCTGATTTCTTACTCTCTGTTCCTTCACAAGTTCTTGTTGTTTTTCAATGTCCTATATACACTTTCTGATTTGTCACTTTTTTTTAATGGCCCAAAGCTATACTTCCTGCTGGCCAATCATTCCTTGGAATATTTAGGGGTATTATCMCTAATCTTTGGAATTGTTATGAAAAGTGTAAGTACATATAAAGGTGTTGAAAAACAGACACATGTAACAGGGGAAAACTCCTGAAATGCTGGATTGCAAGTAAGTACTATTGATATCCCTGATGGAAAAAGAATAAAATATAAAGTGTTTGAAATARCAACTATTATTACAAAGTCTATGAAATAACAACTAGTGTTTTCTAAACACCTATGTGAACAATAGCAGAAAACACTGAAATATTCCAAAAAATGGATAATGATGCATACACTTACTGAGAAAGGAACATATCTAAAAGCAGATAATCCACCTAAGTTATTAAAGACAGTGACAAAGAAAGTTCTGAACTTGATATGACTGATTAACATGCATTTATATGATKAATGTCTTCAGAGGATAGAGAAGGTTCTAGCAGTGAATGATTTACTGACAGGTGGGCAAATTTCTGAATATGATTGACCTTGGTGAAACAGTGACTCTCCTCTTTGGAGGTCAGTGTAGCTGAAATACATTTTTATATGTATCTGAAAATTAATCTTATTTCCTTTAGGTAAGCCAAATGAAACGCTACACTTGATCAGATCCTTATACCTAAGTAAATAGTGTCAATTAAACAGCAACTGAATGTTAGAATTGCTTTATTATTAATAAGCTTAATTAATTAATGTATTTGATTGTACCAGTCTTACAAACAAGGTACTGACCTACATAAAATACATATATATTAGGTATTAAAATACATATATATACAAAATGCATATATATCAGGTAATAGCTAGACTAGACAGAGCAGCATAAAAATGCTAGTCTACAGGATATAAAATGCAGCACCAAAAAAAAGAGTAACAACAAATGTAAAATATAATTGCTCTCATTCCTTTAGGCTGCATTCTAGTTCGTTTTCAGATTTTAGATGCCAAAAGCATTTTTTTGAAAGCAGGTGACATTATACTAATTATAGARTCATAGAAAGGTTTGGATTGGAAAACCTTTCAGATAATCTGGTTCCAAAACCCCTGTCATGGGGAGGTAAACCTTCCACTATACCAGGTTGCTCAGATCTTGACCTTGAACACTTCCAGGGATTGGTATTCACAAGCTCACCACCATCACAGTAAAGAATTTCTTCCTAATATCTGATTTAAACCTACTCTCAGTTTGAAGCCATTCCCCTTTGTCCTGTCACTACATGCTCCTGTATAAAGTATCTTTTCATCTTTCTTCTTGTCTCCCTTCAGGTAMTGATAGGCCACAATTAGGTTGCCCCTTATCCTTTTCGTCTTCAAGCTGAACAAATTCTTTCAGCCTTTCCTCATAGGAGATCCATCCCTCTGATCACCTTGGTGTCCCTCCTCAGGACTCCCTCCAACAGCTCCATGTCCTTCCTGTGCTGGGACCCCAGGGCTGGAGGCAGCYCTGCAGGTGGGRTCTCACCAGASCAGGGCAGAGGGGCAGAATCCCCTCCCTCCCCTGCTGCCCAYGGGGCTCTGGATGCAGCCCAGGACACACTTGGCTTTCYGGGCTGGGAGTGCCCATGGCTGGCTCATGTCCAGCTCTCAGCCCCAGCACCCCCAAGTCCTTCTGGGCAGGGCTGCTCTCCATCTGTTCATCCCCAGCCTGGGCTGGCACTGGGGGCTGCCCTCACCCAMRTGCAGCACCAGCACTTGGTRTTGTTAAACCTCATGAGATTCCCWTGGGCCACTGCTGGATCCAGATCCATCTGTACAATACTGAGTGATTTACAGTGAATTATGAAACGTTCTGACRGTGTTTGGAAAGAAAAGAACCTGACAACTGGAGTATTTTTTTTTTTCTTTCTTCCCTATATCATCCCTTGATAGCAYATGGGGATGTCATCTCCTCCAGCAGTGAGTGGGAATGGCATCATGGACAGTGGGATGCTTTCTTCAGGGAAACCAGAAAGATGTGCTCACCTTCCAAAAAAACCATGGTTCTGAGAAGCGAGGGATGGAAGGGATGGGTTAGAGAGAGTCACACAGAAACAGGGGCACTGTCCAGGATGATGGCCATAACTGAGGGAACTGTCCCAAACTGTTTCTCATGCAGGGAGCTGTGGGCTGGCACTCATCCCTTTGGTGGTACCCTTTGGGGTGCATGGGGGCCTCCAAAAGCCCATAACCTTATACTCTGAGTGGGACCTACAGACAAAGCCTCTAAGAAGCATCTCTGGGCACAGCAGGAAAGCAGGGGCTGATAGGAGATGATGGCAAYATCTCACAGAGTCAGAGTCAGGCAGAGTTGTAGGAGAGGGGTGATCCCAGCCAGCTAAGGGTGTTATTCATGAATGTAAGGCAAGCTGTGAGGAGCCATCCTTATCCTTGCTTCTTTTATCGCTCCTTTAACTGTCCACAGCTTTTGCAAGCTGCCCATCCCAGCAGCTCAGTAATGGTTTTAGGAAACACCCCACCCTATGTATTTTAGTCTCAAGTCACACTTTACAGCCCTGCTCCCACCAGCTGTTTCCAAGTGTATTCCAGCAGGTATTCCACAACCAACCACATCACTATCTGGACTTTGTACTTCACCATCTGTAGCACAGTATAGAAGGCCACAGCCACAAGGACCTGGCTGTGTTGCCCCTGTTTCCCCAAAGATGTGGGGATGTGCTGCAGATGTGCTGCAGATGTGCTGCAGATGTGCTGCAGGCACACCCTGCCTGCAAAAGATGTCATACTGGGTGATGTAACTGCTGTTGGAGGGATTGCAGATGAAAACAACAGAGCAACCCAGGTTTTTTGCTGTCCATGGGTGTGGGCAGCAAAGCCCTCCCCAAACTTCCAGTACAAATGAGCTTTAACCCACCAACTTCCCCCTTCCTGCTCTGTCAGAGCACTGCCCTGGCTCAGAAAGTTTAGACAAGCTCCTGCACAAAATGAAGAGGCAAGCTGATAGCTGAGCTTTATACACAGGTGACCTAAAACAGCCCCCAGGAACATCTGTCTTGAAAAGCAGAATACAAACACATCTGCCCCTCATACACTCCTTCCCATCAGCAGCACACAAGAAATCTTACACTATGTGSAGGAGACACCATCCACAGGGGCACGGAAGTCCTGGTCTTCAGTCAGCAGCATCATCTGGTTCCTGTGTGAGAGCTCATTGCACAGCTGTTCAAGCTGYCTCCTCTGCTGAGCTGAGCTTAGCTGATCCTGCCCCGTCCCCAGGAGAAAGAGAAGCTGTTGGCAAAGGGTCAGGTCCTTRACACACTGGCTGCAGGCTGAGAATGGAAGATGGGGGGGGCAGTGTTTGCCTGGTGCAGAAGACCTTGATGCTGCCTGAGCTGCTTCATCTCTCTCTGGATGGTTCTGAGCCTCTCCTGGTGTTTGGACTCTATCTGGCCTGCATCCTGCAAGGCTTGGTCCTTTTCCTTGTACTTCTGGCTGCTGCAAGACAGAGCAGCTGGGGAGACTGGGAACAGAGACCATCACTGCCCAGGGACAATACCCCTTTGMACATATCCTTATTCCCAGCTCAGTATAAGGATTCATAATTTTGTGAGGAGTGTGAAGCCCCAGCCTTGCTCCTGGCCCCTGTGCAGCTGTGAATTGCAGCACAGATGCTATCCTTACCTCAGTCATGCTTTTTAGCTCCTTCTCCCCCCTGCTGGATGCACTGTTTGGCCCTCTTCAACTTCTCTTTCTTCAGCTCCTGCCAAGATTCATCCAGCTGCTCCTTGTCCCTCTTCAGCTCTTGGCTCTCAGCTTCTAGCCATGTAACTTCAGGTCTCCCTGCTCTCCTAGGATGGGCGCAGGGAAACCAAAGCATTACCTACTCTGTTGTTGACACTGTCACGTCTTCCTAAGTAGATGAGGGAGATCTGTCCTTGCTGAACTTCTCCTGCAGGGAAATTTGGGGTGCAGAGCAACACTACCAGGTACTTGAGCGGTGCCCTCATTCATCCATCCTTGGAGGCCAGGGCTGGCAGTGCTGTGATTTTACAGACAACACCCACACTCTTTCCCCAGGAAGGATGGAGCCTCTCACCATGTTGGACAGAATAAGGTGTGCTCAAGGCTTAGGAGTTTGTCAGTGGAAAAACTCAGCCTGAATGGTTACTTTTTCACCTCAGTAGCCCTTTAAAAAACAAGTTCTGCTGCACTGTCTGTGCACCACATATTCCCTCAGGGCAGCCCCAGGCAGAAGCAGAACTGACTGTGGAATCATTCCCCACGGCACAGGGAGGTTTCATCTCAGCTGACTTGAAATGGAGACAGCTGTTTCTGCTCTCACTGCCTCAACTCCTCACAGGCAGACGGGAGAGACAGAGGTGAGTGATGCTTCTGTTGATGTCCAGACATGCTGGCAGAGGCTGTTTCTGGAACAGCCTGGTTCTCACCACCCTGAGTGATATCTCTGACTTTACACCTGGAGGCAATAGTGAATGCCTTCCCTATGGGCAGGATCCATCCTTGGAGCCTCCCATGTCGTGCTGGAGGCTACAGGAAGGAGCTCTGCTGTGATTCCTTCATCATGGTGAAGTCCATTTTCTGAGATTGCTCCCTCTTGTGCTCCAAATCCTGATCCATCAGCCATTCTTAGTTATGGAATTCAGCTCACTCAGCTGCCGGCTTCGCTCACTCCTCTAAGCATTTCTGCATCATTGACTCCTGCTTCTCCAGCAAAGCCCTGACCCAAAGATAATGAATAACCAGGGCAAGAAAGGCTCTGCCAGCCTTGGCTAGACTGACTTTCTCCAAAGAACCCATTAGAGATGAAGGGTCTACGCTATAGTTGTGCTTGTCTAATATTCCAGAGGCAGTACCTGTGGGTCCTGTTGGAATGAATCCTACTTTGATGAAACATATGCTTGAGCTGCTTCTCCTACTCTGGGACTTGGGATGCTGTTGTGCCAGGTCTGTGTCCTGGCTCTGTGACCAGAGCTGAGCTGCCAGCTGCTTTTTGTCCTGCCACAGCCTCTCCTCCTGCTGCCACTACTTCTCCCTTCTCATTTTTTAGGGAGGCACATTCTCCTCATCCTTTCTTTTCTGAATGCTGACAGAATGGTTTATTATTTTTAATATCCCTTGCCAAGTGCCATTCTATCTGTGCCTTAAAATCTTAAAGAATATACTTACAGGAAAGATGTTTATTAAAATTCTCCATAGAAGTCTTCAAAATCTTTAAGCAGACTAGGTGTAACTCAAGGAAGAAGATTCATTTGCAGCACAGATCCCTTTCAGCACAAATGCATGTCAATCTCTTTTGTAGTTTACTCAGCTCTGCCTGATACCTCAATATCAGATAATTCTTTGACAAAGTGATCTGTACCACATGCTGTGCAAAGGTATAAGAAAGGCTATGTAAACTTATAGCAGAAACATTTTATTAGATTTTCTCACTTAAAAGTTGTGATGATATTCAAGTAGGAAACTATGATCTCTGCTTCTGTAAGTTCCATTGAAACACAGTTAAGATTTTGAAGGTCTGGATGAAACAATGGCAACAATAAGTCAGTTTTGTTAAATATCTAGGCCTGATTAATAATTACTTGTTCTTGTTTATAATTGCTACCTTTAGAGATGGTATCTACTTTTGGTTATTTGTTTTGTTTTAATTTAATTTTTGTATTAGATTACTTCTGGTTTTAAATTGCCAGTTTTTGACAAGAGCTAAGTTCAAACCTAGAGTTTTATAGCTGCAATTTATTAAGAACTGGTGCTTTAAAGATACAATATTGAAAGATTAGTTGTGAATTATGGTACAGCCTGCACATTAGAACCACCACATTTTGCAGAAAATTTACAGACAATCTGCAAGTTGAAATATTAATATCTTTGTGCTTTGGAGATTGCATTAATTATAGTAATCTAAGAGTGCAATAATTAGACTGTTTTACAGTAGCCACTGAAGTCAGTTTATACAAATAATTTTTCACCTGCTACAAAGCTCCATGAATATATTAATTCATCACAAACCTGTGTTTCCTGCTCAAAGTTGTGTTATTTTGAAAGGAAAGCAATAGAAGTGGTGGGCTTGACAGAATGAAGTTCTGGTGCTGCACTCAGGGATATTTGGGCACAAGATTTCATCAGAAAGTAATATACAGCTATGAATGCTGATTGGCCTTTTGTCATAGCTGGAAAATCAATCCTGTCTGCTAACACAAAAAGCTTTTGTGAGAACATGGATTTTACTGGAATGCTGCCAAACCTGGACAATTTGTAAGCTGTAAGATGTTTCCAAAAGTCAAAAAAAAACTTTAGAGAGTACAAACAGGGATGCAACTCTGCCCTGCAGTGGTAAGTTCAAGTCAGTACCTCAGCTTTCCTGGAATATTCTCATCTTGAGGAAAGAAAAGCAGAAAAAACCCAAAAGGAAAAATAAGAAACTTGGATTTTATTTTTACTAGTAAATAAAAATATTAGTTGATGCCTGATAGATTGAAAGACAACAACAAACAMGGCAGTAAAAGAATTTAAGTTTTTTAGATGTGTTTGTTCCAGCATGAATTTTTAGTCAAAGTATTTAATGAATTTGTTTTCAAATTCATAGAATTCAATTGTGGCTACAGAAATGTATCAAGAAAAAGTATTTAACAGCAGTTATGGCAAAAGATTGGAACGGAACAGCACTAAAATTTGCATTTAGTAAATTGGATACATAATTGTGAGGACAAATACATGTCAATCAGCACAAAACAAATACATTCCTTACATGTGTAAATAAAACATTTTGCAATATCAAAACTGGACATTGACAAGCAGTTTTTTTGAGAGTAAACTGATGTACTTTTTTATTAGTTGTTTTTAATTTAAATAGTAGCATCTTCCAGTTAAGAGCTGAATCCTCTAATTCATGGCACTGTACATTGCACCTTGGAGTGAATCTTAGAAGATTAAGACTAATGGAATTGATTTCATTGAAAATGCAACTTCAGGATTCTTTATTGGTTTATAATTTATAGTACATTCTGCATAACAATACCTCTTCTGTTTCTTTACTACAACAGYAATATCTATGGCCTCCAGACATTACAAAAATATTTGCACATATAATTAATTATTCATAGAAATAAAAAATTTATTGCTTTCCTTCAATGGTCAAGCAGCTTTCCACACTTCATAATTCCTCACAATCATAGCTTTCAACTTACATTTTTAGTACAATAATGTCCTGTAGTCCCATCAAATAGAAACTCTTTATCTTATGGTGGCCTGATCCCTTTTTGCTCATGAGAAAAGCTTTGCAGGCATATATTTGAGTAGTATGATAACCAGCTAGAAGAAAATGTAAATTAATTACTCAGGGAAATATAAAGCTAACAGCAAAAGGTGAATAAAAAAGAGTTAACTTAATATAAGATCAAGGTGTCAAGAATAAAATTGATCAGGGCAACAAGATGTTTGAAGGAAATAAAATTGTAATTGTCTATATGCCTGCACCAAGACTGTAGCTGATACTCAGGAAGAATTGGAACTGCATGTTTGTGTGCATAAATTTGCCTTAATTAGTAGTACTGAAACTTGTGGGATTCACATTACTGCAACTGTTAAAATCAATATCGATTAAATGAGCAAAAGAGAAGAAGGACAGATTTTTAATCTGAAATGTTGTACTAATTAATTCTGAGGCATTGAAAAGTCTGGAGTAAACAATGTTGGATAACTATGCCTTCGTTTTATAATACATGATAAATACCAGATAAGGTAACTATAAAATGATACTGCTAATTTTGTAATAGACCGTTGTTTCTGACATATGGGACTGTGACATTTAATATTGTGACAGTAAAAGATCACAGGAGTGAAACCGATCTGATTAGATGTGCTATGTTTGAAATCTTAGCTACTAATAAAGATAATTGATACCAAAAATGTATGGCCAGACTTAGAAACAAATTTGCAGAGAATCAGGTAGTCCAATAAATACCTCAAATAATTACTAAAAATTTTTACTGGATTCCCTGAATGAAAAAGTAATTAAATAATATTTTTAAAAGTTCTTTAAACTGAAATTATAAGATCCACCAAAAAGCAAAACCAAATACCTACAACACAGCAAGTGATGGAAAAGAAAGGGAAAATTGATAGTGATGATAAAATGCGAACTGTAGAAATTCATAAGTAAAACAATGAATGAATAATGAATACATGCACACACACACACCACACCAGAACTGCTCTCAGTGTTAAGAGGAATAAATTCAACTGTGATCAGTATGCTTAGTCACATGTCAGCCTGAGTGCAGAAATTATAGATCTGCAGGTTGGGAACTCAGAGATCCTTGTGAGTCCCTATCAGCTCAGGACAGTCTAAGATTCTACAATTTGTTAGCTAATAAGCCTTGTCTTCAGTGGTGAAGGGCAAAGACAAGCAAATACCTATTTCTAGGTTCAGAAGATGGTCTAACTTCCTTTTGCAGCTCAGTCCATACTATCAAAATTTGTTCTTGTGTTTTGACTTCATCACTCACTATTTCTCACTACTGACACCCAGGTAAAACAATGTGATAATAGCATTGCATGGCTTCTGGACTCAGTTTGGCAAATTTACACACTTCTTGCCATATGAACTTGCACATTCAAGTGCAAGAGTCTCTAGTCTTCATTAACATGTTGACATGCCCTGAAGATTCTTTAGTGTCTGCAGGACACTAAACTGTCATGGATAGAACATAGTAGCAGCAGAGGATGCAAAAGAGCTCAGCTAGTATGTCTGTATTTCAGGAGCAGCTAGATGCAGTATAGATCTGGTAATGACAACACTCAATTCTGCTGCTGCTAACTCTCAAGCATGTTAAGTGACATTTATTAGCATGTAGTGTTTTTTAATTGGCACACTTAATATCAGTTTAATGTAAATTTTGGAAGGTTGTGGAAGTTCTTAATACTAGTAGAAATGCTGTGTCAATATTTAGAAAACATAAATTAAACTGGGAATAGATACAGTTAATTATAGCCCTGTCAGTCTGCTATCGATCCCAAAGAAAATAATGGAGCAGCTGGTACAGGGTTTGATTAAGAAAGAATTAAGAGGAGTTAATAAAATTAATGTCAATTAAAATGCACTTACAAAACCTAAGCCTAATCACACCAACTTAGTATCTCCCTTGAATACAACTGCAAATTGGGGGGATGCATTCAGTCTCTGACTTTGAATAATTCCATTTTGATGCAGTGAGTTCAACAGTACAAAATCCTTTTCGTGATATATTGTATGGAATAGAGTCTGGTTAGCAGTGCATCTTGAAGGACTTGGTAAAATTACTTCTTGGCCCACCACTAAAGCAGTAATAAAATTTCTGTTGGGGTTTGTTATTTTCTATTTGTATTGGTTTGTTCCAAGTTACCCCCTTTTTCTGTTTGCCCTTGGTTCTGCCTGGTCCACCTCCCTGATGCACCCCTCCCTGAGCTCTTGTCCATCTCCCCTGTGCCCTCCCATGGCACCTGTCTGTTTCCCTTAAACCTGTCCCCTTGTTCTGGAAAGTTCTCCCAGTTCTTCTTGGTAAACGTTRTTACATGTTTGTCCCTCTCTCAAGTTCTCCCCATTGCTCCCAGCTAATGACTATCCTAGTTGTAACCACACCCTGATCCCTTCTGATTGGTTTGTTGTTACTGTCCCTCCCCCTGTTAAAAGGTGTTGCACACCCCAGAGAGGGGCTCCTTTGGGCAGTCCCCTCTCAGGGTAATTTGCCAAGCTCAATAAACCCTGAGAACTTAGGCCCCCAAAGGAGTCAGCCTATTTTTCCAACAGCAGCAGGAAGATTTCTACCACTCTTGCACCCACCAGGGTCTGTGTGTGTCCTCGATCCACAGATTGTGGCAGGGTCATCTCTGGGCAGAGCTAGCCCTAGAAGAGTGGGACCACCTGCATTTCTACTGGAACTTTTTTACATAATAAATATTGATTCCCTAAATTATAAATAGTGATGATTGCTAATGTAAATAGAGTAACTTATAAACTGAGTTACAATATAATATATATAAAGTAAATTACTCAAGCAGAAAAATGTAGCACATGATAGCAACCTGAAGGATGACGGAATGGTTCACATTGGAAGGGACATTAAAAATCAGCTGCCTCAAACCCAAATCAAACATTTCCTTGAACACTTGCAGGGATAGGTCATCCACAATTTCTCTGTGTATCCTATTCCACTGTCTCAACCACACTCATAGTAAAGTATTTCTTCCTAGTATTTCATGTAAACTGACTCTCTTTCAGATTAAAGGCATTAGCCCTTGTCCTGCCGCTACATGCTTTTGTAAAAACTCACTCTGGAGCTCTCTTGTAGGCCCTGTTAGTCACTGGCAGGATCCTGTAAGGTCTCCCTGGAACCTTCTTTTCTCCAGGCTGAACAACCATGATGCTCTCAGCCTGTCTTCATAAGAGAAGTGCTCCAGCCCTTGCATCATATTTGTGGCCCTTCTTTAGATCCACTCAAGCAAGTCCATGTCCTTCTTGTGCTGAAGACCCCAGAGCTAGGTGTAGTACCCCAGGTGAGATCTTATGAGGGAAAAACAGAGGCGCAGAATCCCCTCCCTCCACCTGCTGCCCACTCAACCCAGGAGGTGATTGCCATTCATGGTTTCAAGCACACACTGATTGCTGTTGTCCTGCCTCTCAATAGAAGACATTCTCAAGACTTTCTCCTCAGTGCTGCTGTCATGATTCTGATGAAAAAAAAAAAATAAAAATAGAGACATGTTTATTGAAGTAAAATATATAGTTAATATGTGCATAATTGTGGCCAAAACTTTGACTGGGAGTAAATGAATGAAGAAATGAATGAATGAATAAATAAACTTTTTCCATGGGGAAATATTCTAATTGAAGCAGAATTTTTATTACCTCTGTGTTATATATATCTACATTTATCTGTATATAGCTGTATATCTATATCAAATTTACATGGATATGACCATGTCCTGAATCCAGTTACAGTGTCTGCACTTCACTTCTTTTCCCCAAATAATACTAAAAATCTCAAAATCAAAGAAAAGTCAAAGATGTCATTCAAAAGTGGAAATTCTGGTAGTCTGCCTACGCACTTTGTATGTGGTATTCCTTTCACATGTTTATAATTGTCTACATGGACATCAATGTAGATTTGTACATTTCCTATGCTAGTTCTCTCCAAATCCTAATTCCTACTCTGTAATATATTATACTCATGATGAGCAGCTTTTCCTTTCCCCCCTCTGTCATACACATAATGATGGACTTTGAAAGGAGCTCATTCTTTTAGTTTATCAAGGAAAATGTTGAGAGTGACACAATCACAGATTATAGGAACCTCCTGATGCACAGTAATCTGATTAATATAATCAGTTTTTCAATCTAAGTAAAAAGAAACAATAAGTGGTTATCAGCCTGGTTCATTTTAAAATTGCATGCCGTGCACACACATTTAGAACCAAGTTTGTCCAAATGGTTGTTATTTTTTGGATTGCTGACTCAGACTGTTTCTTGTAAGTGTAAACTTCAATGTTAATCCAACACCAAGGCATGGAAATAAAAGAGTTTCAAAGTTTTTCCCCAAGCCCTCTTACTTTTGTGTCTGAACTCAGTGAAGAACACATGTGATGAAAGGGTTGTAACTCACATTATTCACTCTTACACCAGGGAGGTGATGTTTGGACTATTCCAAATGTCAAAACAAACGTGAACATTTTTGCCTAATATTGCGTAATATGCCTGTATTTTTTTTCAAGAGTTGCATACTTGGAATACAATCACAGTTGGAAGAATTTATTTTCCCTTTGTATTGAGCACTGGTGAGGTCACACCTGTAGTCCTGCTTCACTTTTGGGTCCCTCACTACAACAAATTAGTGTCCAGAAGCATGTCAAGGTCATCTCTTAAAGAAGCTTCTCCACCATAGGTTTCCATGAGCAAAATTCTTCTCAGGAAGAATTAAGTCAATTTATTTATTTATTTCATATAGTGGCTTGAACTGTGTGCTTCTGGAGAGGAAATCCGAACAAAGAAGTCACTGGACAATTATACCCTGACCCTCAAAATTTCCTGCCCCTCGCATGACAGTTCAATTCAATAATATTAATAGGGTCTGGGGTCTTCTTGTTTTCCATTGTCTCTTAAATGCAACTGTAAACCTATGGAAAATTTTCTTTTCATCACAGATGATTCTGTAACTTGAACCAGGTAAACWGAATTAATCTGAGTTTTTGCTTGAGGAGCAGTTTATTCACAAAAGAACTGTGCCATCATCATGCTCAGTTTTTCCATCTTCCTGAACTGGTCATTTACTACCTGCAACTGAATAACTTTCCCTTGCCTGAAATTTTCCCCCAGGGATTTTTACGTAAATTAAAATTCATCTTTTTGGGTGAGATTCGCACAGACGGATATTTCTCTTCACCTAAGTACAAATTCTCTTTAATGTAACAATTAAAAACTGAAAGATAAATTTTAAAATTACCCTCCCAAAATTCCAGAATACTTGGAGGCTTTGGCCAACTAAATAGATCAGAAATGGATTTTGTCTTTATTTGAACAGCACCAGGATGACAGTCTATTGTGGCTACCATCCTACAAATCAAAATGCCATCAGTAAAGGTTGTCTTTAGAATAATTTCTGTGATATTGTGATTAAATGTGCATATGTTAGGGAATGCTTTTAATGTGACATTAAAATTGACCAGTTTGGTGAGAAATTAGCACAGTGCACAGATGAGTAGAGCAAAGATCAGACAATTTCTTTCCACAGTGGAAAGAAATTGGAAATTATCCCTAGATGAGGTTAACCATAAACTCTTGGGTGGAGAAATTTGAAATTCTTATGGAAATTGTCCTGGTACAACTTGCAAAGCACATCCCCGTGTCAGAAAGAAATAGCTTTTTCTTTGTCKATATGAGGGACCAATGGGAATGAAAGATCAAAATTCCACTCTGTTCGAATCATCAGTAGGAGCACTTTCAGACTTTGGGTGTGTTTGACTGGGGTTTATGAAGTTCACTGCTCTGAATTTGTAGTTTGATTCACTGAATCTGTATATATCAAGGACATTATGAACATTATGATAATATCAGTTTTTCCTCTGTAACACAAGTAAACAAGATTATTGGTCTGAGATAAACTGTGACATGCATATATGCAACACAGTGAAGTTCAAAGCCAGGGGAACAAGTAGCAGTGCAAGTGCCAAATGTACAAATAACAATGCGAAAATAGAAAAAATACTACTGGATTGAGCCTTAGAATAGAGCTGTCCTCAGCAGCAGTCTTTATCATTGAGTAAGGCTTCTAAGTGTAGTGCAACATTCCATTTAGTAGTTGTGCTATTTACAGTTCTCTTATGAGTATTTTTGCATATTTGTTGCTGCAGTACTTCTTTGCATTATTGAGGATCTTAGTGGAAAACTTTCCAGATAGATAGGTTTGTTTGTTTTATGTATCAAATTGTTTTTGCTATTTAATTAATTTCAAGATGAAACCAAGCATTTAATTATGGACCACATGATTGTCATGAAAACAGATATTATTATTTATCTCAATTTATCCTAAAGTTAAAAAAAGAATTTCAGTGAAAATTTTCTATTGATTAAGTATGTAATTAAATCTTTACAGATTATTCTATGTATGTATCTATAATATATTCACAACAAATATCAAAGCAAAGCTGCAGTTAATGAATCACACCACAATAATTTTATTTGCTTTATTCAATATACACTTAAAATGAATGCATTTGTAATTGCCTATCCTTCAAACAGATTAATGTCTTCCCCTATGATCCTTCTGCTATGCAACATTCAGAATGATGCTTCATGGATGTGCTAAGAAATTTGGCAATTTACTATAATTCACTTTAGCAGGGACAAAAATACCACATGTATCTTGTTACATTTGCTTTGTGCTGTATTTGACACTAGTCTTGTAAAAGCAAGACTTTTCAGACTGACTTGGAGATTCTGAAAGGCCTAAAGGTTCTGAGTTCATTCTGYCTTGCAGGGCATTCAGACATGGATTCAACATGCACACTAAGTTTGTCAAATATACTTTAGAAATTTTTCTGAGGGGAGGGAGATTCCTATTTATGTCTCCCTATGTTGACACATCACAGACTTCAGCTTGATACTAAGCCACATTCTTAGATAACATAAAAGATAATGTGCTTTTGCAGACGGTGTAACAATACTGGTAAGCGTGCTGATCTGGTGAATCTACCTGTGAATATGCTATTATCTGTTTGTTTCTTCAAACATGCTAGTTTGTCCACAGCATTTTCTTGCTTAGCAAAGGAAAACTGAAGTTTCAAATCACCTGCATATTGCCTGCTCCTAAGGTCAGAGTCTACACATGCACATTTATGTGCAGCTGTAGATTCTGAATTTATAGTTATATATATGGATGAACATTTATATATACATGTAAGGGTTTATATTGACTCCTGGCAAGTCAACTTTTCATTAGGATAAAGTGATTTATAATTGAGCTAAAATGTAGTATTAAGGTTGTTTTTTGGTGTTGTTGTTTTTTTGGTTTTTTTTTTGTAAGATGTAGCAGAATATTCCAATAAAAATCGTAAACGTTCTGTTTCCAAGAAACTCTAGAATACATTATAAAATACATTATAAAGAAGGAGAATGGAAGTTACATTTCAGATACATTTATTTTACAGTAAGTTAAGGCAGAGCAGATGGGTTTTGAAATTATCAGTGAGACTCCTATGAGYGACAGTCTTTACTTCTGGCACTGCTTGAGGCCAGTCTAAAATGGTTTGCCAGGCTTTATTTCACTTCCTTTGAGAAACAATCTTAGGAGCAAAAATGAATGTTACATTAAGTGTCAGAGCAATGCCAAGCTGATAGAAAGCCATGGCTGTTCACAATGGCATTCCTTCCTTCCTTCCTTCCTTCCTTCCTTCCTTCCTTCCTTCCTTCCTTCCTTCCTTCCTTCCTTCCTTCCTTCCTTCCTTCCTTCCTTCCTTC
>CADDXX010000222.1:292862-336179 GCA_902810485.1 Alauda arvensis
CCTGCCTGCCTTCCTCCCTCCTGATTTTATACTGGATTAGAAAATCAAGACAAAGATGGACTTAATTGATTTACATTCTTATATCTGCTAAAATAAATGAAGAATTGCATCATTTACCCATCAAAATAAAAGTCAGTATGTCATTTTTAAAAAGAGCAATAAACCTTTCTGTATTAGTTGGATTCAAATATTCAAGTCATAGCCACAGCAGCAGAATAAAGCAGAAATGCCAATATRAGAATACTGCTGAATACTTTGTTCTGCCTCCAAAAGAGAAAAAACCCCCTCTATTTTAGAAAAATTCTCTTCTATCTTGTCATGGTCTTAAAGTTTGTAGTTGATGAAATAAGGCATTGCTACAGTAAATTTAACACAATTGCTCCTTCTGATATAACTTTACTTTCCTTCACCTGACTGATAACATAGCCCTAGACTGCCAGCATTTTTACCCTCACCTGTCATTCAGTCTATGCTACTGCTCTTCTTTAAGCCTCCTCCCCTCCAATGCAATGAATCACCAGGTGCACAGGTTTGACCTTAGAGGGATCAGTTTAATCACATTAAATTGCTTCCAGTCACTGATTCCATATTGACATGACCAAGGGTTGTGATACACAGATATTTTGCCTCTTGAGAAGACCTAATCCTTAAGTATTACTACCATTTCTTCTTCTGTGTTACATTTAAGTCAGAGCACCAGAGAAATTATTGAGGTGTGATTAATTATGGCCTACAACCATAACATTAGCAATGTTTATCATAGCAAAGAATCTTAGCTTGTTCATTATCAGTGGTTCTGCTATTCAAGAGGTTTTTCTACAGAAAATGTAAAGATTCATTTGTTTATTTGCATAACATTAGTTTCAAAATATGCATTTTTAGGATGCAGTAAATATGCTAGGTAAACATTTTACTTATAATACATTAGGTTTTGCAATGTTGCTACTCATTTCTACTCTCCATTCTGGTGTAATTGAGAAAAAGTCTACAGCTGACAAGAATAAAGCAGTAGGTAGTGTCAGAATGTAAAATCCCTCTAGGCGCCAACCACACAGGCCCAGGAGTCTTCAGAGATGTGAGGACTGAATTAGAACATTCAAAGAAACAAAAGTACATAAATCCACATAGACATAAAAGCAAGTTTAGTTTTAAATAAGTATTTTTAAGTGCCTTAGCAAATAAGAAACTGAAATAGTTATTAAAGAAGGGACCCCAAAGCCTAATTTAAAGTTCAGTGGCATTGCCTTTTGCAAAGATAGTTAAACTCTAGACAGAATGAGAACAATGTAACCTTGCTGAAGCACTCCTAGATAGAACGGATAGAATTACATACACAAAATTTATGTAAGAATTATGATTACTTTTGTACATCAATCTTAGCTTAGTATAGGTTTAGCACTATTGTAGAAAATTTGTGTTTTAGCCTTATTGGCCAAAAATAGAATAAAGTTCACTACTTAGAGAATGCTAGAGAGACTCAGGGAAAATACTGATGCAGCTGTTGTTGCTTCTACTGCGACTGCTCCTGATAAGACRCTCACGGAACACAGATTAAGGGTGCTGTGGCTGCTGCTGCTGCATGGGATGTGGGGACTTTACTGGTATGAACTCTAACAACCTCTGCCTTCATGAGGCTGATTTAGCCATGCAAAAAAGGACCCTTACATTTACAAATACCCAGCTTCTGTAGTCTTCAATGAAGACACACCAAGATCTCAGCAAAATTTTCAGTGTAATCTGTACAAATATTTTCCTGACCTAGTAGTATGCTAGTAAATGTGACTGAATGAATCCAGTCATACTTCCAAAGCAAGTACCTCATTTTCAAAATGCTCTTTTATCCTTTTTTAAGGTAGTGTTATTGTGATTGACATAATTAAATAGACAAGTATCTTCACATGAGGTAAAATGCTGATGTCATCAGATTTTTCTCTGTAAAATTGCATTAGTTTTCCAAAGACAAGGCTGTCAATATGGCCACATCCCTTTTAAATAGGCTTTTCAGTGCAAAAGGCCTTCAAATGGCTTTTAAGACACATTCACTGCTTTTAAGACACATTCACATTCACATTCTTATAGCTAAGAAAAGTGCTCTTCATTGTGGAGGACAGCTCCTTCAGAAGAAAAAGTTTCTGTTCTTCATAACCATTTGTCTAACTCAGATCTCTGAAGTGATCTGAGAATATCATTTGTGGGCTAGTGAAAACTAATTTTAAGGAGAAAAGATAAATAAATGGCTGGAGAATCCTCAGGCAGAATAAATGCCAGAGCTTAATTGACTTTTATCCTGCATGTTAGAAGCAGTCTCTTTGTACATGCTGTTCAATTCTAATTAAAAGGAAAAACTGACATTTTCAGGAGTAAACACATATACTTAATAAGCCCTGATTATTGTTCCAGGAGTAGCAGTAGAAGAACCAAATCCTTACCTGTGTGCTGAACTTTTTTTTCAAAGAAAGAATGGTGCATTTCATTATAGCAATTGCCAAATTTGCATGTGTTTGTTTTCTATCCATTTTTTCTTTCTGTCCTTCCATAGTATGACTTGGCTAGCATGCCTATCACCACCATAAAGACCTTTGTTCATGTTATCAAATTACAATTTTAAACACTGAAATGATTTTTGTTCCACTTCTGTGAAGAATGAATTCTACTATACATTCAGCTAATTTTACTTCTCTTGTTGCCTTCTTATGGAAATGTTCTTCCTCATTTTCTCCAGCATGAATGCCTCAGCAGTACCCCTACTGAGCAATGCAAACATCCTGAAGTGAATCTGTCTTATTCCTTACATTCYTTTGCCTTCATCTTTGGTGCAGAACTCACCTCCTGTTTATACAGCTCTTGTATTTTCAGTTTCTTAACAGTGATGTTAYATTCGCATAAGTCCTAAAACAGTTTATAATGAAACCCAGTCTCATCTTCTAATGTTGAATTACTTCTTAGTTTTCCTTACAATATTCAACCACCTTCAGGAGGTCAAGCCTCCACATGTATAATAGATGAAGCCCTTATCCAATCTCAAACAATCTAACAAACCTTCCTAAGTATCCACGTACCATATGCCTTATTTCTAATAATCCTCTGATTATTGCAGTGTCTGTTCATTTAAAAAAAAAACAAATGAACAAACAAATTGATTACTGTTAGACCTTTAGTCCAATTGCTTTTGCTTTTTGAAAGTCTTCTAATCAGAGTTGTTTCAGCCTAAAATGCCATAAAGTAATTTCATTTTTATGGTTGAAAAATTATGAGAACAGTTGATCCAATCAGAAGCTCTTAGAAATCTGCAGGCACTTTGTTATTTGAGGTCTGAGATAATTTTTTGTCAGCCATTGAAATAGTGACTTAGCTGTTCACCCTCACTCAATCTATTAATCAGAACATGATAGGCCAGTAGAAGGAAGATAATTAAACAGAAATATCAAAGGCACTCCAGAGTACAGAGAAAATGGTATGAAGTTAAAAAAAAATTAGCACAGTAGTAGCTGGCATGCAAATGTAGTTTTGTGGGACATTTATATAGACCCTGCTACTGTATTACAGAAAAATTATAAAAAACCCCTTTGAATTAAAGATTTGTAGATGCAAAACAGAAGAAGAAACTTGAAAAATAAAAGTTTTCCATTCAACAGAGGATGTGCTGGAAAATGTGGTATGGGGTCAATGCAGGAAGAGGGAGAGASATGTTTCAAACAAAGCCTGACTCTTGACAAGGAGCAGAACAAATACACGTGACAGGCAAGCACAGAATGCAGAGATCAAGATTAAGAATAATTAGGTAGCTGCAGATTCAACAAAAGAAGTTTGGTGTGTGTGATCAGGAAAGCTTGTAACAAATAATGGAAAGCATGGATCCAAATAAATGGGTTTGTTCATGCTCATTTCAACTTTCTTGTGTAGACCTGAATAAGGAATTGAGGGACTGATTATTCTGTTTTTCTAAACTGCAATCTTCACTATTATCTAGTAGAAGTAATAGRTATCTGTAAACAGCTATAAAGGTATCTTTGACTTTTCAATTCTGTTAAATATAATAAAAACATTTCTTTAAGTATTTACTAATTTGTAATCTCCAAAACACATTTCTTCCATTGCTTCATTTTACTGTGTATATTTTCATCCTTTATTTCCATTCAATACTTTGTGAAGAAATAAATTACTGGTTAGAAAAAATTCTACCTAATATACAGCAAAAGGACTTATTTTTTCCAGAATTATTTAAAATAGTGTTTTGAAGTAATGGCTACTTTCTGGTAGTAAAAAATGGGAATAGAATAATGTGAATAGGAACCTGGAACTCATTTACTTATCTTAGATTTGTAATACATATCTTTATACATATTTTAGTTTAGCTGTTGCCCAAAGTAATTAAGTATTCTAAACCACAGCTATTTTTCAGTAGAACTATTTCAGCCTGGGCATGTGCTCAGCCTGGTCAGTCTGTTGTCAGTAAAACTCTCCCAGCAAACAAAAATTCTTCAAACAGAACAACTCAAGTTAAGTATGAAAAAAAAGGGACTGTCTTTACTGATACAACACTTCCTTACGCAAGTAAAGTATGACAAAAAATTACCATTGTAAAATAGTTGTCCTTTCATATGTAATTGTTTCAGGTTTGTTTCAGGCATTCTAGTGAGTTATAGTGAGAAATTTCACACAGAGCACATACTCAACTGGTACTGCAGCTTTCTTTTTAAATGTTCTAAATGTTCTATGTTTACAAAAACGTGCACAAAGACCAGTACTTTGGAAGACCACAGGAAGCCTGAAACCAATTCCTTTTAGAGAAGGAGTATATCATGCCATATCTCAGTTTTATAATCAACTGCAAAGAGGTAGAGAAAATGTTTTTAAATGTTCATATCTGATACACAGAAATATTATGCCTATGCCTTTAGTATCACTTATCTTCACTTTGTAAACATCAATTGCACCAGAAGACAGTCCAAAATCAAATTATACTTGGTTACAAAATCAGAGGATAASACAGAACATTTCCTTTTCTAACAGACAAAAAATTTTACTGTAATTTCTCATTTTTTAAAGACAAAAGTCTGTCTTCAGATCAAATACTGAGCAATAAATTGTTCTTGAGCAAAGAAAACTTAAAATAAATACAGATGTCAAGTAAGTAGTGATCTCTTGCTGCCTCCTAGGTACAAGACATCCAAGGGAATACTACTTGGCATTACTGGAAAGTTACATAAAAGTGAAACACAAGTCTTGTTTCATCTCCATTTGTCTATCTTTTGTATGAAAACAGAATCATAGYCCTATTTATTAAAAAAAGCCCTCTCCACATCTCTATACAAATTTTTCTTAAGCCACTTTGGTGTATTATAGAAGGATTTTAATAAAAATAGAATTCCTATGAGAATAAAATCAGCACAAGTAACTAGAAATGAGATGTACAACTGAAAATATTAAGTCTTTAAGATCAAGAAATAATTTGTCCTAATTCAGCTCACCTACAYGACTCTCTAAGGCATATATGGAAAAAATACTCAAGTATTTTCATCTTGGAAGTGCATACCTACATACTATAGATGACTTCCTATTTCCAAATTGTCCAGAAAATTTTTTATCATCATCCAAAATGGTAATGCCCTTACAATCTTAGTTTTTGAAATGACACCTATGAAAAATAGCCAAATGACTGGATGCCTGAGCTGTGAATAGACAGAATTGTCCGCACAAAATGTGCTAAAGCCCAAATGTTCATTTGGTAGAAAACTAGGATTGTCATAGAAATATTTGATTCCTGAATTGAACTGGAAGAGGTTGTCTTCAGAAAGAAGTAACTGTGTGGTCCCCTTAAATCCCAGTCAAATTCCATGGAGAATTTAATACATTTATTATTACTTTTACACTAATGTACTAAAAGCGTAACTTGGCAAATTGTTAGCACACCATTCACAATAACATAAATTATCATGGCTTGTCCTTTAAGCAGTTTAGGAACAGCATTAACTTCTTTGCAGAGGTACCTATATCAAATACTAAACTAAATTACCCAGGCTTTTTAAACATGCACACAAAGTACACATGTATTTATAAATGAGGAGGTATTAGACTAAACAGAGATCTCAGCAGCAATGCCTGGAGATAGTGGAAACAAACTTGAATTCTTTGTTATACAGTAGGGAAAGTGGTTTGCATGGTGTACATGATATCAGGAAGCTCTGAAATCCACACTTATCTCTTGAAGGTGAAACCACCTTGCTCTCTTAGGTTCATTTTAAAGCAGTACAATTTCTTGTTGAACTACGAGTAAAAATGTGTTTCTTTATCTTCAGTTTTATTTTCTTTTTACCAATATCAATTTCTTGAGCTCTTTCAGTCCCCTAGGCTTACAGGTTTTATCAGAATTTTGAATGAATAGTAAACTAGAATAATACACTTTGTTGGCACAGAATAATTTTTATTTTATATCGACTAAGCATGATTCCTATTCATTTCTGAACATTAAAATATCCTGCATAAAAGAGTTACAATCTTCACATTCATGCACTATTCTTGCAAGGTAATTCATATGCTCTAGAGACATTTGATTGTGTAAATCAACATTTTCCTTATCTCAAATATTTACACAAAACCAATTTCAAATCCTGTTTTCAGTTTATTTTCCTGTGTTGCTAGTTCTTCTTTGGTATAATTGCTAAGTTTGCATAAGAGCGGGCCTTGGGCTACACAAGTAACTTCTCATAGTCTGATGTAGTGAGTATGTAAGAATCAATTATTGCAATAATTATATACCCAGGGTCACAAAATAAGCATTTTTTCCTCAGGATTGGAGTAAAAATTTAGCAAGAATTATATCTTACATTTCTAAGATCATTGTCATTTAGATGGTACTTAAATTTATGGTAGACAGTGATTAATGGACTTTCTGAAGCCTCATTTTAGTGCATTAGGTGATCTCTTACAACATTCCAATCCAGTCCTTGGTTTTGAATCACTTGTAATATATAAGTAACTGCATTTATGTCAGTCACTGAAAGGTAGAAAAATATTTTCTCTGTTGCCAGCTACTACAAAGATTTGTGACCATTTAAAGTATTCTAGCTTGTATTATAAAGGCCATAGAAAGTCTAATGAGAAAGCAATAAATATATCATGAAAAGGACTTATTGTTTATAAAATATCATTTACATTATAAAAGACCATTGAAGAGAAGAGGCAACACTGTGAAACTACTAGAATGAATAATACAGCTTGAAATCTAAAGCTATTGTTAATGAGACATGTAAATAAAATTTGACCAAAGGAATCCTGGGATACTGCAGGGTCTCCAGAAAYAGAAATATTTTGGTTTTCCCATTCACTGAAACTCTCTAAAATTATGTCTACCAGATTTTTTTTAAATTGTATTTCCTGAAATATTATATGTAAAGGCATACAGAATGAGCATATATGGAAGTACTGTTGATGTGGTCTTAATATTGTTCAGTACAGTTTTAGGAACAATAATAGAAATTGTAGAAAAATGGGATTATTGCTCACTTATACTCAAGAACTACAATAAAGAAAAATATGGGATCTATATTATTCCAACACTGTCTTTTTCAAAAATATAATTAAGACATGCTAAATACTTCATTTCAAATTTAATATAATATGTTTTTAAATTATGTTGAGTGAGACATTATCTCTGCCTAAGTCAGTTGCACACTGCAGCAAATTCTGCCTCTTGGACATTTCTGGGATACTTCTGTGCACACAATTACTGAGATTAAGAGAACTAAGTTTTTACATGCTGTGATATGTTGCTGAGGAAGATGAGGTCTTCCAGTTGAAAGCAATCAGGTTTGTCAGATGCAAACAGAAAAAACAGGTGACATTGAAACAACTTCAGTGCATYGAGCTTAATGGAATATAACTCCAACAAACTCGTTTGGAGATTAGATAAAATAACCTTAGACTAACTATGTAATTAACTGAAGTCAGTAAAGAGACTTGAATTAGAGCTTAGCTTTGTTGAATGATAAAATTTCTTTAGTTGTAAATACAGGGAAATGGTAAATCTGACAAAGAAAAAAATTTGGTAAACTAAAGGAAGCTCAAGAAACATAGAAGGTTTGCAAAATATGAATTGAGGATTCCTTGACTAAAGTCAGTACCTGAGTAAAGATCCGAATAAGGAAGAATATTGTGAAGTTAACATATTTGGAGCTTGAAAGCAGCTGTAAATATGTCTGTGCAAATATGTTGTTTGTTGTATATCTAACAGACTTTGAGAAGTGAAAGATCTATTGGAGTGAAATTTTACAGTAGAAAAGAGAAGATACATATTACATGCTCAGAAGGAACAATTACCTATATATTATCAACTTAAAATTTTTCTGTGATCATTTCATGAAGTAGTTGTTAAAAAAAACCCAAAAAAACCCCAACACAAAACAAAAAAATCAAAACACCAAAACAAAACAAAAAACTCCAAAATAACRAAAAGCAACAACAAAACCCCCAAAAACAATAACAAAAAACCTCAAACAAATGAAAAAAACCCAACCCCCCCGAAAAAAGGTTTCATGTGAATAAAATTATTAACAGTATTTATTACTTGATTTTTCTTTCTATAGTCAAAATTTCAACTGTTTTGTTTGGAAAGAAATGTGAAGACTAGCAGTACACTATTAAATTAAACATACAAATACCTAGGATTGTAACTGTTTGCTTGCTTGAACAAGTTTGACATCTACCTTAACTATCTACAAGGCAGGTCTTTAGAAGAGAAAGCAAACTAAATATTTTCAATTCATTTAACTTTGTCAAGCTTCTTTACTGCAAAGTTGATCGACTTACAGAGTTTATGATTTGTTACATTTCTTTTGCTCAACTTGATATATCCCCTCCACTATTTGCTAATTCTCTCCAAGGTGTCTCATCCTCATAAACATTTTAGCACATCTATAAGGCAAAATACAATCTTGATAATTTAGATTAGCCCTCAAAAAGAAATGTGACTTTGTACATACCTCCTTCAATTAACTACCCTGCCAGAGCCTCTTAATTCTCTGCTACAGCACAGAATTGTGCAATGTAGATCCAGCTGTTGGAACTCATCTGTCCCTACACTCATAACTCCTGCTTCTCTCTGAGATGTGGGAGACCATGGCTTGTCTCTGATCCAGTTTTATCTTGGGAGGCAATGACTGTGACCAGGCTTACACAGGAGACAGAAGCTTTCTTCTTCCCACTTGCTCTGTGCTGCACATTCCCAGAAAGCAAATTTCTCAAGCTTGAGAGCTAAACGAGCTGAAATCTCAGCTCAGGCTGCACATGGTAACTACCACTGATAACATCAGTTATCAGTGATAACATTATGTTTCCTCTAGCAACGATTTGATAAATGAAATTATGTGCTTTTCTCTCACTGAGACTTTAAGAACTTTCTAAAGTCCTTTCACTGGTAGAGAATTTTGAGACGTGTACATAATAATTTAAGTAGAATAGAAGCATCATTTTGAATTGTTTGTCCTTTATACCAAATGTAAACTTTTCCATTTACAGGRGTTTTAAAGCCCTGAAAGCAAAAAGTAGCCAAAAATCAAAAAAGCCCATRGCTCACTCTATTTATAGTTTGAGGGTTTTCTCTAACAAGATATCATTTACTTTAGTGCAATATGCTTGGTTTTCTAGTAAATAACATCTACTCTGTTTGTGAAACTTCCTTTGTTCTAATGATAGAGTTAGGTTCCGCTACTGACCTTCACTAATGGAAATGATTAAGATGGAAAACTTTGGATATTTTGCTGAAAATGTTACAGATTTACAGAATATTCTGAGTTGGAAGCAATTCACAAGGATCATCAAGTCCAACTGTTAAGTAAATAGCTCATGCAGGGATTGAACTCCCAATCTTGGTGTTACTAGTACCATGCTCTGAGACATGGTTCCTTGACATTTAAAAAAAAAAAAAAATTTAACCTATTTCTCTGTAAAGGTGGAGTTAGAGTTCTGAAACTTTACAATCTCTCAATGAGATGAGTGGCAAAAACTATTTATCCAAGGACATAAGATTAAATGTGCATGCAAACTTTACTTCTGCAGAGGCTGATTAAAATATCTTCTCTTTATAGCAGGGGTTTAAGAAGTGATCAAAATCCAAAAGTAGTGGCAATTCAGATTTTAAAAAAAGTTTCAAGTAATAAGAGAATGGCATTTTAAATGGTCTGAAGTAAATAAAAATGCAATTTGTAATAGTAATTAAGTAGGCAAATGGAAGAGAGTGTCTCACAATTTATCTGTACTTAGTAGATCCATCAGCATGTGGCTTTTGACTTATGATAGATGAATTAGCTATGTATTCCCCAAGTATATAAGACCAAAACATTTGAACATACAATACAGGGCTTCTTTTTTATTTTAACAGACTATTCTACTTTTCGAATAATCAAATTATCTGATTTTAAGCTTAAATATAAAAGCAAAACCAAACCAAAACAAATAGCTTTCAAGGATGAAACCTCCTATTCCAAGTTTATACAYGGACTAAAATTTTGCAGCTGAATCAAAAAGTTATGAAAATAAGTGGATTATAATGAAAATGTTTACATAGGTTTAAGTATTCAATACCAGCAGGTATAGCCATTATACAAAACATCCTGGATAAAACACACAAAATTCCAAATGAAAAGAAACCACTCCTCCCACTCAAAAAAGCCCAACACAAAGCCCCAGGATTCAGCAGTCCCAGAAGGAAAGCTTTAATATTTTTGGATTTGTTCTTGATGAAAGGGAAGTATGGAAAACATTAGAAACAGAATCATAAGCTTCTAGTAAAAAAATATTTCAGCCATTCTCTCCTTATTGCTTAATGGGACATATGACTAATGAACAGCTTTGCTGTAACAAAACACTTGTGTAAAGATCTCAAGGGTGCATCTTAGGACCCATATTGAAAGASTGGATTAAGATATTTGCTATAAAATAAAGTTTAAATTTTTTCTCAATTGAATCTTTTGATGTTATTCTCAAACTAATAGGAATAAGAATAAAGAAAAGTAAAAGCATGTTGGGTTTAAAGATATTGAACACTCAGGAAAAAAAAAAGAAATACATGCTTTCCTTATTTTTTCCCCATTTTTATATCATTAATTTGGCAGGTTTTTATCACAGACTAATATTGACTAAAGTTTGATGACTGTCTTGGTGTGCATATGTTGGGGTTAGATTTATTTGCTTTTTTACTTATAGATTTTTTGTCCCATAAGTTGCTGGGAAACTAACTATTGAGTACACATAAGTACATAAGAAGARCAAAGTGGCCAAAGGAGAGGAGAGGAGAGGAATGTAGCCTCTGGCTACACTTCTTTTGTCTCTGGGAGTTTCTCTCAGAGGGGGAAGATACTGCRAGTTTTGGGGGCAGGTAAAGGACAGGGCTGGGGACAGCTGCTGTCTCCCTCTCAGTATCAGAAGGAGGAAGACCARGCTGCTGCTTACTGTGGTGAGGATTCACTGATACCACCAAGGTCCAGTCCTGCCTGGGGATCTGCCACAGTCTGCTCGTGTGCCCGGGAATTCTGAGCTTGACTTCTCCCACCCTGCTGGGAGCGGGGCCACCACTGTCCCACCCCCGCTGCTTCTTCAGCACTGCCCTGGATCTTTGCTACACTGTAGCCCCGCACCCCCTGTCCTGCCAGGACATCCCGCAGTTCCAGCTGCCACCACAGAGCTTCTGATACATCTCATCCATCAGCCTGGGATTTCTGCTCATTCCTGCTGTTCCAGCTTGGTGCTCCTCAGAGTCCTGCTGGGGCACCAAGATCATCCTGCCCTGGGGTTTTGTGAAGCAAAGCCTCTTCTCCATCCCCTCCCATCTGGGATGAGAAGGCTTCGGGTTCCTGGTTCTGTTTTGTTGTTATTGTTATTTACAACTATATAGTTATTGTTGTTTTGTTTACCTTTATACATACTAGTAAAGAATTGTTATTCCTATTCCCATACCTTTGCCTGAGAACCCCTTAATTCCAAAATTATAATAATTCAGAGGGAGGAGGTTTACATTATCTATTCCAAGGGAGGATCCAGCTTTCCTCTGGTAGACACCTGTCTTTCAAACTGAAACAGCATACTTCTTAAAAATTAATACAGTGAGCACCAGTTTCCCCAAGACAGCAGAACAGCTCCAGAAAATGAGGCATCTGAACATTAAATTTCCTTAAAAAATATTTTCCTCTCTATTTAATTTCCTTTGTTTCTGAGCTTTCAGAAAAAATGATGCTATCTAATGATTTAATTTTTTATAAGTCAAATTTCATTGATCTTGCAATTCCACCAAACCTTTTTCCTTTGAGGATCTCATATTCTCTTACAATTTTATGGAAATATGTCAGGTTACTAAAATTAATAATATTTTCCACAGGGAGTCTGGATTCCTGGTTGAAAATTTAGAGTCCTGAAACCATTTAACAATTTTTGTATGAGAAGAAAGCATTATCTCATAATTTCCTGAGATACATACAAATGTTAATTTTTCCCTTGATGTCAGACATGAGCACACAGTTTTCAAAAACTTGACAAATGAAATTACTAGAGTCTGACTGCAGAAAATTCCCTGATCCATCTATTGATAGACTCTCTAGCATATTTCTATTGTGCAAGACCAGAATGTGACATAAAAGAAATGCCAGCAGAAAATTTATATCAGCAATAGAAAAGGTAAATAGAAGAGAACATTTTCAGCTTTGATAATAAAGTGGACTTTCAGGGTGATCCAGGTGGAGCTGCCAGGATCCATATGAGAAATGTAGACTTTTCTCCACAGTAATGCTGTGGGTCTTGTTTAAAGTTATTTTGGTTTTTAACTTTAAAGAACATACTGTCTCATATTGTGTCTAAACCTTGTCTGAAAGGGCACAAAATGTTCCTGGGAGTTCCCGGGATATAATGATTCAAGAATTTAGCCACATAATGGTCTTATATGTGCTAATATTTTCAGAGAAATGCTTCATAAAGGGGGAGTCCAACAGACTAACAAGAGTGCTTTTAGTGAAAATATTTCCTATTTAAAGACACCTATGAAAGTCATAGGAAAGATAAATTTGCCTAATATAGAACTACAGAGAAAATCAAAGCTATCTACAGGGATCTGGTCAGTGAACTTTGGAGAATCCTTTAGGAAGAATAGAAGCAAAGAAAAGAAACACATAAAATGTAATGATTGTTCACCTTTTATTATCACATTATTTTTAGTTCTAAGTAAGATATATTTGGGTGTTAGTCATATGATAATGCTACACTTCCAATAATGAAAGGAATCCCTGGATACTTACTTGATTTTTTATTTGACTTATCTGAACTGATTTTAATTAAACAATATAATAAATTCTCCATGTATATATATATGTGTGCTTATGAATGAATAATACATACAATATAGGTCACAGATTGTTCTACAATAGTAACAGTTGATTAGACAATTCTTGAATGTTTTTTCCCAATTAGAACAGAATTTTCAGGAAAAGTCCCCAAAGCTAAACTGGAGGATAGAGGAACACTGAAAAGCAAGCATTTTACTCATTACCAAAATTTAACCAGTAAAAATATTTCTATTATTTAAGTTAAACATCAATTTACACCCTAACAATCTTTTTGAATTTCCATTCAAAACAAAAATAGTTAAAAATCTTTAAGTGGAAGAGTATTTTTTATTCAATCTCCCTCTCTTTCTTGTCATGGCTAAATTCAGCTACTGCAAACACAATTGCAGCACATTGTGTTGCACAGGTGCTGATCCCTCTCACAGGGCTGATCTCACAGGTGCTGATCCCTTTGTGGTGTTAGGTCTACAGGCCAAAGAGCAAAGGAAGTTGAAGAATCCAAATTTCTCTCAAAACATACAAGTTTTTATTATATTCTTTATTTAACTTTTCAGATCTTCAGTTTTCCATAGTATTGAAATAATTTATGTATAATGAGGAATAAAGTATACACTTAACTCACAACCGTTGATGTACCATGATTTGCCATAATATCCATGCAGATATATAAACTAGTATGAAAAAAAATTATTTTACTTCAAAACCTGATTTTAAGAAGTTGGACAATTTTTTTTGAAGTTGTATTTTTCTGTGTATTGACTTCATCATCCCTATTAGATCTCAGAGTGAGTTTTATAAACACTTACATAATTCATCATGTTCATGCAGCTATAAAGATATAAAACAATGTTTAATTTCTGAAATTGGCTGAATTACTTTTTTCTGCAATGTTAAATGGTGGGGGGGCGTGATGTTGTGTTTCTTGGAATCGCATGATGTAACTGCTCTGTTTTCTACAATCTGGACTCTCCTCTTTATTATCTAATAACTAATTTTCAGACAATGGAGTATACAAAATTTAGAATTATATTTCTTATTCCATTAACTATTTATAACTGAATCCTGACAGTGTCAACAATTGTTCTCTACTATGCAAATAGTGCATAATAAAAATTTAAAGACCTACCGATTGAACTCAGCACTACTTTTCAATATATTGTCTTTCATAACTCTTATTTCTGAGGGAAAAAAAAATACATACCTGAGGGATTCTAGAGGTAAAAAAGTCTTGCATCACATTGGAAGAATTTTCTCAAAACCCTAGTAGGTAATCTTGGCTCTCTCCACATACATACAATGTGCAATCTTATTTAAAATGCAATTGTCTGGTCGTGGTTGTCTATTTAGAATATTATTCTTCCTTCTGGAAAGTCAATAAGTAGCTTTAAGAAAAAAAAAAATCACAAATCTTCTCATCTACATTTCAATCTGCTCAAAATGCTGTACTTTCCCTTAAAAATTTTACCTGTTTTCTCACAAGTAAGGGAGAAACCAGAGAGGATGTTTTTTCTGACCTCTGCTCACCAGAAACAGCCTTGCTGAGACACAAAAAAACACAACAAAGAAACCTTGCACACAAACAAACCAAAACATCAATCAACCAAACACAAAATCTAAAAAAAACCCAAAGCAACCCAAGCAACCCCACCAAAAAAACCCACAAACTCTGCTGCCCTGGTGATTATTATATACCTTCTAAGTAACTGATAAGACCAACCACATGATACTACTCTGCTTTCAATTTCTACCTGTGGCAGCAGACATCCTAGGGACAGATTTTTTGAAGTAATGCCTCAATGGTTCCTATTCATGTCCTCCTCCTTTTTTGTTCCTTTTGGTATGGGGAAATAAAGTACTGGTAAAGATCCCACTCTTGTAACAAGTCAACCAGAGTAGTTGTCTACTATTTGCACAGTTTTATACTGTCAAATTTGTTATTCTTCAGTGATTTTAATGACTAGGTAAAAACAAGTAATTCCTTTGGTGTTTAACTGTATTCCAAAATCTTGTCCTTTTGCATTTATCTGTTACTAGTGAAGACCACAGAATAATGCATATTATTTGTATCAAGAAGTGGCATTAATTCATAATTATAGAGACCAAATACACATGTGTCCATAAAGTCATTACACAGAGGAGAGATGGAGAAGAAATGGAGAGAGAGAAGCAATTTTTGGAAACTTCAAGTGGATTGCAGAAAAATACAAGCTGATCTCAGGGGTGCATCTTTCCAGWTCCCTGAACTGATGTGTACAAAACACACATCATAAGTCTGTCAGCATTTTCACTAGCCCCTGTGGGAGATGTTGTCTTCATCTCTGCATGGAAAGAGAATGAACATTCTCAACAGAGGAAATGTGACTTTTTTTATGGCACTGTTAACACAGGAAAAAAACTCCTCTGAAGTGTTCTGTACATGCATGGAGCCTGAGGAAAGAAAAAAAAAAAAAAGGATTGTGTATCATCACTTTGTAATGGATTAGATGTTGTTTGTTCTGAGATTTTATATATATATATATATATATATATATATATATATACACATATATATTTCTTCTTGCTGTTAACCAAGCAAATTTTTACATGTCCTAATTAGCAGGCATGTAAACAGTTAAATATTAGTGTAATATCATATTCATTGGCTAACAATTAAAATGTACCTCAAGGGACATCTGTGTTTTTGGGAAGAGGCTGGGAGAAGTGTGACAAGGCATAAACATATGGGTATTTCATGAATTTCATCCACATAAAAGAAATTGTGTCCAATTACATGCACTTTATTGAGACTGCAGTGCTGCTTTTCAACTGGATGATATTTGTGTCTTGAACTCACTCAGTTTTCTTGATTTTGAAGTTTTTATGCTTTTCGCTTGTTAGTTTGATTGTATTTCTAAGAAATTTTCCTGGTTTCAGTGTCATTACTATCATTTTCTTACCCCATCAATTCAATGGCTGTATAGAATTGGTTCTGAAACTCTTTCCATTCTGAAAAAATGTGCAAAACACATTCTATCTGGCAAGATGCATTTCCTTCTAAAAGCAGACCAAATTTAAAGGATTTGTAAAATGTGATAAAAATAATTTAGACTTAGTGATATTAATCAGAAAGTCTTCTACTATTTAGATATAGAAGATCATTGAAATTTGACACATTTAAACTTCTAAAAATACTATTTCAATGCTAATTGAGAAAAATTGTTAATCAGATGCTGTAAAGAAATGGGCAGACTAATTTTCATAAAAGAAGAAAAATTATTTTTCAACAAATGTGATTTTTGCTAATGCATGTTTCCCTGTACATGTGGCCCTTTCCCCTGACAGAGAATGTCAGAACTTTAGGAAAGCTGAAGGATGAAGTAACTGTGTGCAGAGAGTGAGTGGTAGTGTAGGAACACAAGTAGTTCCTTTATAAAATCAGTTTTCCCTTATTCTGCTGCAGAAATCCCTTGTAAGCAAGAACTTGCAGGGAATTACATTTAAGGAGGTCTCCTTGTTCTGCTGAACTGCAATTGGAAGAGGAGACTGAGTGTTTAAAAAACGTGTAGAACTGGAGCTTAGGAACATGGTTTAGTGGTGGACCTGGCACTGTTAAGTTAGGAATAACTCAGTGGCCTTAGGGATCATTTCCAACCTAGATRATTTTTTTATTCTATTCTGTAATTCTGTGTTCAGTGGGACTTTTGCTTTTTTTAGTCACAAAACTCTTTGCAGATTTATTTTCCACTACAAAGAAAAGAATAGTACATAGGATGATTAAAACTGAGGCATTTTAAAATGTGTAACTGGTCAAGAGAATGCTTGAAAAGTATAAAAATGTATTTTTCTGATCAACAAGTGATCAAATCCTCCCTCCTATGACAGAGAACATCTGTCTGTCTTTGAAATAGGTGGTAAATTCTTCATCAAGGCTGTCCAGATTATGAGCTGTGTAGCTCTGAAAAGTGTCTTTTAAAATAAATCTTAATATTGGTGTTTGGACTCTAAAAGTAAGAACGTTTTAGAAAACATTTGAAAAACTCATTGTGGTTGATTTACAAGTCACATTTACTTTCAACCCCACTGACTTTTCATTAAAGTATTAACATCTCTTGGTCAACTTCTTAATCATTCCTGTTCTGTGTGAAGTATTTTATTTCTCTATCATGAATACTCATCTTCAATATTTAGTAAAACRTATATCATAATAACTCAGAAGTTCCCTGTACAAGCATTTGTTCCCCTAATTAAAAATTATTATGTTGTTTAATTTTTAAAAAAGCAAAAAAAAAAGTGCAAATATAGCATATGATATATGTAACAAATTTTTCATAGAGGAGACTGAAAAACATAACATAAAAATATATACTTCTTGGTTTTCACTTTTTTATGTTTATCACAATTTTAATCTTTATAAGTAAATATTCTAAAACTAAGTTCTTTGTGATTACCACTGGCCCTTTGTGATGTAACCCTATCACTCATGTAACTATAAGAATTAAAAAATAGATTATTCATTATTCCAGACTCTAAAAATTTACTCCGCCTCCCAATACTATGTTTTACTATATTCATATTACATTAATTACTATCATATCATATCACTCTAATACATATGTTAGATTRAAATTACATTATAATATATTTTAAYAGAATAGAATCTTCATTAAATCTTCTTCCAAACCATCTCAATTTCCATATTACGATATTGTCCCTTAGATGGCATTTTGATGATTTCTTTTGGTTCTGAGCAAAGTGATATGGTTTTTAAAAGCTGTGATCCTACTTAAGCATCTTGCACCTTGTGCCAAACTACTTAGGACCTGGAGTTAARCTTTGTCTCAGAGGCATATTGCAACATTTTACTCACATCATGGATAGGTTTGTGTTGTGGACTAACCAAGAGTGGCTAGACTTGTACAAGATCATTCTCTTGGAGGGAAGTTTGCCTGTTCTCAGARGAAAGGGGAAAGAAGGGCGCTAGCTCTCAGAGAGCTAAAATGACTGAATTTAAAAATATGACCAACCCAGGGCAATTCAAATGGGGACAGTCCCTTAAGGATACGATTAAAAAGCTATAAAGCTTATCTTCCCGGGTGTGATTTGGACACACAATTGGCATGATTCAAAAGTTATGACAAATTGAAATGCCATTCTAAGAGACAAATAAAAACCAAAACATGTAAAAGGAAAGGCAGTTTTTCAGTACCAATCTGGGTGCATCTCTAGTAGCTGTGCAGGATAAATTATTAACTTCTCAGAAAAAGGAGAATAAAACTATGTAATCTTTGCAAGATTTGGTAAAATCTTTGCAAGAACAATTGGRGAAAGAGCTCTCCCAGGTTGCTGCAGAACATAAGGCAACCAGAAGAGGAAGGGAAATGAGTGAGTTAAAATGAGTGAGTTACTCTGATTGACCCTACAAGAGCAATTAGAAAGACAGGAAACCCTCAGGAGGGAAGGGAATGGGAATCATGTACTAAGGATACAGGGAGCTCTTGCAAGATTTCAAATATCAAGTCCCTGTACCCTCCTGAAAAATTGGAGAAACAAAATATATTGCTCGGGGAATGATAATGAAGCAAAGTTGTGGCCCTTCATTAAAATGGAAACTTTAGATATGTTCAGGGTGGAGCTCTGCAAACTACAATGCACAGAACCCCTCACACAGGTGAAGCTCTAGCTCAAATAGAGGAGATGTACAGCAGAAATGAGACAGAAACTGAATGTATTTAGAGGGTATCCCTTATTGAGGGAGATCAGATCTTGTTGAGTGAAGCAGAAGCAAGGGGATGTTGGGGATCAGGAGCCTTCCCAAACACAGGTGGTAACCAAGAGCCATAATCCTAACCCGGAGGGCAGCACACTGGTTAGGAGGCTTGGATCCTGTGGAGAGGAGAGAATGTCATAGACCTAAAAGCCACACCATCGGTCATATACTGAAAAGTGTGCAGAAGGTGGTGTGTTTCCTGTTAATGCATACACAGTTATGGGAGGCTCAAGGTAGCTCTCCATGGGAAATAGAAGCTGATCATCTTCAGTTGCTATACTTAATCCAGGATTTGCTGAACACACTGAAAATTCACACCAAACACTTACCTGAATAAATGAAGTGAGCCCCCAGACCCCAAATCCAGAATGCACTTGTTTTGATTCATCTAGAAGTAGCCCAGGATTTAATAACATCTGGGAGATAACTGGAAGTTTCCAATAACACCGATCCAACTACCAAACAGTTGGTAACAGGGCTGATATAAGGAGAGTATGRAAGATCTGGAGACCTCCAAAACACCACTCATTCAGTGTTGTTTCACTCTAGTTCACTCTAAGGGGTTTATTAGGTGGAAACTCAGTTGCCCTCCCTCAAGAGCAACACACTGGGTCTGCAGATGGAGGCCTCATACTCTGGATGAGAAATTAATAAATTAATTTTTAAAAAGAGTTTAAAAAATTAAAAATAAAATTTTTAAAAAGCCWATTTGCACCATCCTTTACACCCTCCCAATGTAATTATGCCCTTTCCATCAATCCACAGAAGCAATCACCTGACTGAGGGAGGGTGTGGGAGGACAGCCAACTCCCAACACTTCAGCAAGCAGTCTGAGTCACCTTTCATACACATCACTTGTACTTTAGACCTGGCTTGGTTCCACTGCTGCCACTGAAATTTTACTGTTTGAACAAATGGTGGATGATTAGAGTACTAAAAACCCCAAACATTAAATTCTGTGTAATGACCAAATTCGTGAAGACTGGCATCTGTTTCTAATTTAAAAAGAGCAGACTTTGAAAAATAAATTAATCCTTAGGTATAGTTCTTCAGTTTCTGGGTGGAAGCAAGACATGCTTAGGCTCATTTTGAACTCTTTTTGGAAAAGATTCAAAAAGCATAGCTCATAATACAAACATATTAGTTTGCTTGGCCAGGAGACAAGTTCTCTATGTAATGAAATTAAATAAAGGCATTAAGAACATTTTGATCAGGTAAATTACTAGGTAGATTTGTAATCAACTTTGTCAAGAATGGTTGCCTAATTAGATATAATAGCTATAAAAAAGAATTTACGTCCATACAGAGATGCTGAAAGAAATATTCAGCTCTTAGATATAGCTTCCTTTTCAGTGTTTTTACAGTTTCATAGTTTTCACTCACCTCATGAGTAAAGCACCTTCAGAATTTGAAAAACATCTTGGCTGTGATTTCAGACAATAGTCAACCACCAGTCCAGCAGAACTATGCCATTAGCTTTGAAGATTGATATCATGATGATGATGATGATGATRATAATAGTAATAATAATAAYGGTAATGATAATAATAATAATAAAAGTTAATGGAAGGGGAAAAAAAATTCTCCTTTTTTGAATAGTGACCATAGTATGTTRGGATAAGAATAAGGTTATCTTCTTTCCACACTTCCAGCTGCAACATGATGTAAATGTGCTTGGAGATTATCTCTTCTCTCATGATGTCTCTGTTCCTATCACAGAGGTAATGCATCGAGTAAAAGTATTATCAAAAAGAGATTATTAGCAGAATTCTTTTCAGGTTTGGTGGTGAAACAACATGCAAAGAAATGCTTGTCAAGACTAAAAAGTAACTTCTTTGGGAAAATATTTTTTTCAGTTTACACAGTGAAGAATGCTTTCCAAATTCTGGTAGATTACTAGTCTGTGCTGGTATGCTCTAAATTTCTATTAGACTCCACAGTAACACTGAGAAACAGTCATATTATTAAAATGAATCTTATATGGTAATGTCAGATTTGTAGAACAATATATGGAGATTTAATGTAAAAGCAACTTGACAACAAGTGTCCCTAAATACATACTGCTTAAAGGTGATTATTTCAAATTTATATAAAACACAAAAAAGAAACAAATCATAATTTTTTTAAAGGAAGTTATATTTGCAASTCAATCTAATCTTTAATAAAAACCCTAATATTATCTGCTAGTTTTTTCAGCTGTCAGATTTTTGTTCGTTATCTCCCAAACAGCTCAGAATTTTAATAGATTATATATTTTAAATACAATGGAAGTTACCTACACATACAACCACTGAAGAAGTAAAACAGTGGCAGGAAAACCTTAAATAGCTGTGTCAAATTCTGTGTGTATTATAGTGATATAATTTACAGGACTATCCATAAATATAAAATTATACTTCTTCCTACTTCAGTTTCAGGCAGGAAGAGTCATAAACCRGTAAAGCCATTTTCTTTAAGAGTGCAAAAATGATAAGAATACATTTTTGAAGAAAATAATGCTGGCTTTCTCTTTCCAAAGTAAGAATTTTACAAGCTCAGCTGRGTAGGCAATGTTGCATATATTATTTTCATCTTCTTGAATGGTTATCGGAAAAGTACTGTTTGCAGTATAGTGATTTTACTGCAACCACAGCAAAAAATAAAAAATTATATATTTTAAATGCAGCTCAATAAAAGTTCAGTTGAAGAAAAGAAGCAAGCTTGAGAAACGTAATTATATTGGAAGTTTGGTAACTAGGAGCTTTTGAACAGGATGGGTTTCCCTAAGTATCCATCTGCATCCTAAGATGCCTTTATACATCATAAATGCAGCCTCAGTAGGCAGACTCTCTCAGTACAAGAAGAAATTAAGATTTATAGGAGAAGATTTGTTCAGAAACAAGTAGCTTTTCTTCATCCAGATTACTTATGTACATAGGTATCAACAACTAAAATTTAGGTCCAAACTATGCAGGTGAARCCTTGGGATTTTAGCTTTTGTRTTTTTCATATATTTGTAATCCAGCAATTCTTTAGTGTATGACTTGAAATTCCATGTAGAGTGTTAACTACTGCTTTCCTATTTTGGTCAGGCAAAACAATTCCTCTCTAGGGGTGGGAATCAAGGACACCTCACTGTCTCGGGCCCCAAGAAATGTAAACAAAAGTGAGTTGGGGGAGAACAAACTTGGGGTAAATGACTTCATGACCTGAAGCTGTAATTGGAAGATTAATCCCCAATATGCAAATGGACCAAACTTATAAAAGGGTGAAAAAACCCAAGACTCTTTGTCCATTTTTGGGTGTAGCCCCTTGGTGGGCTTCATCTGCCTGAAATGTATCTGAAGGCCCTTCAATAAATATAACTGCTTTTTATTCCCTTAATTTAGTSTGGCCTCTGTTTTTAGGTAGTCCTGAAAAGGCCTCACAGGATCTCATATTTTTGATTAAAATTTCCCATGATGTAAAGGACTATTTCTGGGCTGCCCGAAATTACTCATTCTTTGACAGGTGTTCCCTGTTTTGATAGAGTGCTTGGAACCTGTCCATCCATTTGGTGCATAGCAGTGCAGGTGAAGGTCACTGGCGTTTTAGAATAAATACTGGACTACAGAACTGGTAAACAGTAAAACATTTTGAATAACTGTGTAATGACCTAAAGTATGCTGACTTTTTATGTCATTTCAATTTATGTAATGCATAAATATAATTACTTGACCAAAGAGTGAAATAAGAGTGCTATTCCTCTGGAACTGTGGTTACTGCTGAAAACAGTAACATTTTCTCTCTCCTTCTTTCTTTCCAGTCTACTGGTATAGAGTATTCCCTGAAACACAGAGATCAATAGTAGAGTGCTTTTTCAGGTAGATATTAAAAAACAAAAAAAGTCAGTGTTGCTGACCTTTGTGTCACCCTGTGAGATGCCAAACCTCTTCAGTCTCTCCTGCAAGAGACTATAAGACTTCCTCCATAACTCCTTTTTCCATAACTGTGTATTGTGACTCACTATAGTCTGCGTTTACAGCACTGTGATAAAACAACTATGGCATATAACAGTTTCAAAAACAAGATACAAAGACTTCTAATACGTACCCCTCAGCACCTGCTTAGTGCCACAAGCCTTTATGCCCTCCAACTGTTTTATTTTTACAGGAAGCCTAACTCAGAGCCAGAGCTTTGAAAAGGCAGAGAACTATCTTCCACTTTGCTCCTTTTCATTTCCTCCTCACTCCTTAGTCTGAGTTTAGCACAYATATCAGTAAGTTTCAAGCCAGTCAAAAGCATTATTGATTCAGGAATGTATAGGTTGGGTGCCTGTGATCAAGATAAATTGTTAACCTTTTTTAACAAGGTACTCTAATCCAAAGAGCCACAAGAGTTTGCAGCACTCTGCTCCAAGGAACAGCCACTGAAATAAAGTATTTCTGAGAGTAATCATCCAGCAGAAATTGGAGACAGGTGTTATGTATATGCAGTTCTTGAGGGTTGACCAGGAGAACCTTTAAATTACATCTGGGCCTAGAATCAGAAGTAGTTRTTGGAGGAAGAAATGGGAAGTGTCTTAGGGTTAATGATTAATTTCAAGAACAAAGTCTCTGTCAGTAACTGACACGATGTTTTTTTTGTCCTACAGGAAAATTTTAGTTTGCTTTCTCCACACGACTGTAAGAGCAGAGAAATTATTCTTAAAATGAAATTTGAGAGAGTTCATAACTTTAATCTCTTAAAAAGTTTGAAAAGGACAAGTTTGAAATAGAACGAGTAAGCTAGTGCTGAGTTCATAAAAGATGATGTGGTATAGATTTGAAAGTTACTTGGGGAATTAGGACAGAGCACTTAAGGGACTTTTATAGTGCAACAGAAGATATTGGAATGATACTTTACTTTTTCAGGCCTAATAGCAGTGTGGAGATGCTGCATTACTCTACCTGCTGAAATAGAAGTGAGTGGTCTAAATAGCCTGAATATAGCCAGATACTTAGGGGAGGAAGGAACTGGATAACCATAGGGCTATAAACTTAYATAAATCAACCTGCCTGAGCTCCACTGAATCATATTAGTAGGGCTGCATCAATAAATATTATAAAAGGCATAAATTCCTGTCCCTCATCACCAGCACAATCAATTCAGGCAAACTGTGAAATATTTAGATCGTATCTCTATTTTTCTCCTAAATTGGCTTTTGAATCTAACTCCTACTATTCAGGTAATTCTTTTCTCTTARCATTTTCTTCTAAAGATACCTTATCCCTTCAGGATACTTGCTCATTAGATATTTGTCACATTTTGGTAGCTATAGCAGGAACAATTCCTGTCCTCTTGTAGGGCTGATTCTTTCTAATGATGTCACCTCTAATTTGACTCCAAAAAGAACAAGATCTGGACCTATTTCTTGTTTATGGGAGAAGGGAAAGTTCAGTATCCTAGTAACACAGATATTTATTTTTGTCTCTTCCTACTGAAACATCTGAAATCTTTTTCGGAAGCCCTGCCAGGCTGCTGAAATGTCATCAAAATGTATGCCAGATGGTCATATTCCCAAGAGGATTTCCCCTAACATGCCTGCCTCAGGGAGCCAAGACTCTTATGTCCTGCACTTCACAGTCAAAAAGGATSTGGTTATGGGGTTCTAAATATCAACATCTGTCCCTAAAATGAGTTCTATCATTAAAAGTACTAAATAAGTACTAAAGACTAAATGTCTTATCCAGGCCCTGTAAAGGTGAGTGAAAAAAAAATATCACACAGAAACAACTGAAGAGGATAGAGGTTAAGTAATAATGCTTATGGATAGAAAATATTAAAACCCAAATGAAAACACAACTGGAAGTTGACAAAAAGAGTGGATTTATGTTTCTGGTCTAGAAATATGTTTTACTATGTCATTAACTTAATACAGAATTATGGTGTTCTGAGAGTATGAAAGCTGTAATTTGGGAKTTAGAGAAAGTGGTTACACTGAACTCAGTTGAAAATAACATTCTAAATTAATAGAATTATTCAATAACTAGCTAAGGTACCTATGTGAACAAAATGTCCAGATTATGAATTGCAGTCTTCCCACAGAGTTATGTCGTTTCCCATGTCACACATGTAATGCATTATTCAGACTTCCATTTCAAGATTTCATTTCATAGTGTCAGTGGCTAACTATGTGAGATCAATATATCTGAAACTGTGTGGCAAAAAAGCAGCAGAACATTTAGTTAGCATAATCTGCATGTAASCTGGTTAATAATGCCAAGTATTGAGTATCAAATCTTCAGTGAAAAGAAAACCACAATTTGCAATCATCTCTTCCCCCTGAGGCAAACTGTGATTTGAATTACAACATTCTTCTCTTGAGATGTTTCTCTATCRGCTGTTGCCTCGATTTGGAGACAAGTTTAGGAAAAAAACACTCTAGAATGAGTGTTTCCTCTACAAAAGGTTTCCAGCAATCTCTTTTGRCCCATGAGAAGTTTGCATTAGTGGATAAAAGTTAAAAAATCCAGCCATTTATTGACAAACAGAGTGCCAATACTGCATGGGAAAAAATGGTGAATAAATGCTAGATATTGAACTGTCAGGTCTTGCTCAACCCTCCCACCCCACCCCCACCCCAAATCAGAACAAAACACCCCAAAATGCCAGACAAAGGGAAAAGAAAAAAGAAAAAAACACAAAGGCTGCAAGGTGATGGGGAGGAGGGAAAAAAAATGGTACCAACTTTTGCCTCAGGGAAGGAAAAACCAAAGGGTTCATGCAGCAGCTTTGGCACAAACAGGTGGGAACCTGGTGAATGTCTGATGCTGGTCTCCTCTTCTCAGCAGATGAAGCTGGCATTTGYTGTTCTTTCTGTTGTGGGTTCAGCTTTTTTGAGGGCTGGGGCTGGGACAGAGCAGCCCCTCAGCCTCCTGCTGCTCCACAGACGATTCTCCCGCCATTGATTGTCCTCTCTGATCTTGGACAAAACCAAACTGAGCAGTTCAAGAAAAAAAACAAAGGCCTCTGAAGGATTGGTGCTGCAGTCTTGAAAGACAGGGAAAGGAAGAGAAGACTTTTTGCGTAAGCCAACAAAAACCAAGCTATCCAAGGAAACTAAGAGAGCCCAGTCCTCCCGGCACCACAGACCTCTGGCTTTTAAAAAAGGCTGCACAAGAGCCCCAAGGGTTCCCCCTGCCCTGGGCCCAACTCAAATCTACAGCAACTATTTCTGACCATAGAGCAGATGATCAAGGAATAGAGGAGCATCATAAAATCACCCCAGGACAGCAGTTCTAGTCTTGATCTGGCCATTATGCTTCTTACCAAAGGCAAAACATTGCCAGCTATTTTGCCATTGATGCACTATGGAATAAGAAAATACAGTGGCAGAGACTTAATTTCTCTAGTCGCTGTGGAAATAAGAGGRAACAGGAAGCACCTGAACCTGCACTTTTTGAAAGCTTGCCTTTTTTTCCCCACTACTTTTTCATCTTTAAGAAGTGGGTAGGTCTAGCCTTGCCTTGCTCTACTCTGGACAGGCAATCTCAGGGAGGTTTTAAGCAAACACCACTGTTTTTAGATATTCCCAGAAGGCGAAATAATCTTAGGAGAGTATTATCAGTTCAAAAGAAAATTTATTATAGACAAGTGGAGGTTATTCTGTTGGATCTGAATCACAATTCCATTTTAAAAAGACCAGAAAAGTTCAGAGGCTATCATTACATGGTTAATCCCTGTCTGTACTCTGAAGACAGATAAGAAGTAGAAATCTCTCAAGCTATTTTTATTGGAGGAAGCTCTGTATTAATTTTGTTAGTGATTTATGCATGATGTCAGCTAATTTATCATTCAACTGCTCATTGTTGAGCTACTAAAAATGATTGCAAACAAGTGAAAGACCACTAGGACTGGAATTTTCATGTGTGCTGCTTTGTTCATCCTTCAATTCTAGTTTAAGTACTGTAGGAAAAAAATCACAGACACTGGAAATGACACCAGAATTGGTGTATTTGCAAGGAACAGGAAAACCAGTAACTTCTTAAATCAGGGTGCCAGGACTCAAATATCTTCAACATATATGTATTCAAATACAATGGGTTCAACCAAAAGCACTAAGAAAGAGAGGCTTAGAAAGAGCTAATTCAATTYCTTTTTCAAAATATTTATGCAACTAAAGAACAGAAAGATGTCAACTGCATAGACTTCAGTGAAATTTAGCAACACTTTTCTTATTTCTCTCATAGATAGATATATTGAAAAGGGTTAATAGAGCTGTGTTATATTTAGTTTTATAGCTGTGTAGTCATGAAGAGAATATTAAGGTCACAGTAAAAAATCTTTGCTTAAAAAATAAACTGACATATTATTAATTGATTGAAAATAATTCTGTTACAGAGAGTGCTATTTAAGTATTTCCTCTTGCTGTTATTTCTACTGAGGACCTGAGAAAGAGATTAAAGTGCAATATGTGGAAGTTAAAATCCCACAATTAAACTGAAACTATGGAAAATAAAATTATGTTTGTTGTACCAAAGCAATTTCATATATTATTAAAACACAAAGTTTTAAGTTGGAGTGTGAAAGAGTGATTTTGCAGTGAAAGGCAGTAATATAAATTAATTAAAGCCTATATACAACCCGTGTAGTTAAGTAGTCTCTCTGGGACAGATTTTTATTTAGCAGAGGCCTATGACACAAGTTCTGATGGAAAAGCAATACTTGGCAGTTAATATGGATTAGTTTTAGTATGCAATCTTGGCTATCCATACAGTAAGATATTGTACACTAAGTGAAGAAGAGTAGTCCTCCCTTTTCTTTCTGTTAAATATTTCATTGACTTTCTTAAAATACTGTCATGAAAAAGAGCTAAAGCTAACCTAATGACATTCTAAAAACAAGAAATTTATAAACTATGGTCATTTAGCTACATCAAATTAACTTTGTTTTAGTGTTGTTAGAATCATAGAATTATAGAATAACCTGAGTTGGAAAGATCATCAAAGTTCAACTCCTTGTCCTGCATGGAATATCCCAAGAAYGGCATCATGGGCCTGAGTACAAACAGTGCTTGAACTGTGCTATGACCACTGCCCTGGGGAGCCTGTTTCAGTGCCCAAACACCCCATGGGTGTTTTCTTTCTATAGAACCTTTTCTAATATCCAGCCGAAACCTCTCCTGAAACAACTTCAGACATTCCCTCTGGTCCTGTCACTGGTCACACCAGAAAAGAGATCAGWGTCTGCCCTTCCTCTTCCCCTCACAAGGAAGTTGCAGACTGTGATGACATCTCCCGTCAGTCACCTCCAGGCTGAACAGACCAAGTGACATCAACCTATTCTTGTATGGTTTCCCCTCCAGACCTTTCACAGTCTTCATTGCCCTCCTCTGGATGCTCTCTATTAGCTTTACATTCGTATATTGTATCACCAAAACTGGCCCCAGGACTCAAGGTGAAGCCACCCCATCCCAGAGCAGAGTGGCACAAACCTGATGTCCGCTTTGACAGGGTTGGCTCTCTTGGCTGCTGGGGCACTGCTGACTCAGATTCAGATTGCCATTGAYCAGGATTGCCAGGTCCCTTTCCACAGCAATGCTCTCCAGGATCTCATTCCCCACTCTATGTACATTCAGGGCTGCCCTGTCCCAGTTACAAAATCCAGCACTTGTCTTTGTTAAACTCTATACAGCTGCTGATTACTCATCCTCTGAGTTTTTGGAATCTCCCAGCAGAATCCCTTTGGCTTYAATGGTGTCAATGGCTCCTCCCAATTTRGTGTTGTTATATACCTGCTATCTATTTACTATATCATTATCATTAGTGAGTCCTGCATGCAGGTTGTTTTTGAGAATGTTGAGAAGCAGAGGGCTGAGGATGGAGCCCTGTGAAACCTCACTGGTGCCCAGTCACCAGTGTGATGTCGCTCCATTTGCTATAACCTTATTGTACCTGTACTGTCATCAAGTTGTTCACCCATAAGACTATGGATTAATCTAGCTGGGTACTGGACATTTTTTCCAGAACCACAGTATCATTCATCTGATTCTGCTTTTTTATTTTTCCTTCTGAGTAAACATATTTTGTCTTTTTTTTCTTGAAGTTGAGATGCAAAATATTATAGAAAATCTCTTACTGAAAGTCACTGTCATTCAGAATTTATCTTTTCTTCATAGATATGTTAGTCTCCTTCCTAAAGAATGTCTTGGTTTAGAAAGACAGGTGTCTGCTAGGGAAAGGCCAGAGCCCCCCACCCTTGCAATGGARAATGCAAACCTCCTCCCTCCGAATTATTATAAATTTGAAATTTTGGCKTTCAGGCAAAAAATGTGGGAATAGGAATAACAGTCCTTCACTAGGAATATAGAAAAAAATTAGAAATGTAGTAGTACAAAACACAAACGAAAAAGAAAACACTGACAGAGTCAGAATGCAATCTGGCACCCTGTTGGTCAGGGTGCTGGCAGCAGTCCAGTTAAGTCCTCCTGGAGATATGATTTTGTTGGGGCAGAGATGACCCTGTAGAAGGGTGTAGTTTCCTTCCAAGGGTCCAGTGGTGATGAGATGGGTCTGGTCTCTCTCTGGAAATTCAGTGGAAAAACCAGCTGTCCTGGTGTTGTGAGTCCCAGGTTTTTATCCAGGTGGGAATGCTTGGCTCCTCCCACTGAGCAGAGCATCTCACAATGGGATGATGTAATTCTTTCAGTCATGCAGTGAGCCTTAAATGGCTCTATTAACAGCAAATATCTCCCTGGAGGGAGGATGGGTCCTGGAAGAGATCACTGTCCCATCTCGTTTTAATAGCTGGGCCATTAACACCTCCCCCTGCTTGCCAGAGTTAGAAGATATAAATACCTACCCAACTGATTCCAAGAGATGGTAAAAAGAATACATACTTTTTTTTTTTTTTTTTTCACAACCCAAGACAAAGAAGCACTTTGGAACAGGTGGCTTACAGAAACAACAGGTTTTTTTATTCACATGGGGATCTAACAGAGAGACTAACAAAAACCAAACCAAAACAAAAACCCAAACAAACAAAAYCCCAAGCCAATTTTACTCAGAATGGGTCAGCTGTCAACATTTAAAGTTGGTATAAGAMGCACAGTAATGTTTCAGCACTGCACTGAGCTGTGATGTAGGGCTCAGCACAAGCTCCACAGGTGCTCTGAAATCCTGTGCCAGGTTTCTTATTTCTAATTCATTGGCTTTGAGCATGCCTTTAGGAAACCCTCTGTMTATGAGCATTACTGCATTTATCCTTTTCCCCCTGAGATTTACAATCCACGTATATAAAATGAACATAAATTGATGCATATTTATTTTCCTGCAATTTTTTTGTAAAATATATTTCAAAAACACAGGAAATAAGTGACCTAGAATCCTATTATGTTATGCACAAACCTGAAAATTAGCCCTGTCTTGAAACCAAAAGTGGTGATTGGACAAAATTTCCTCTCTATTCAGTTTGATACACCTAATTGTGTACTTCACACTCACTTATTCCATAAGTACTCAGATTGCCTATGTACAAATGAAAGAATTAATGAATGAAAGATTGAGTACATTTTCAAAAAATGCTGCCTTCTCTAGGCTCTTTTCAACTTGACTTCTTTACAACTTTCGTTGCATGCTTTGCTATTTTTATTTTTAATACTTGGGGGGATGATAAAATATTCTGCCAGCTTTGGATTTCTTATTTGAATGTTCCTGTTGAAAGCAATATCTTTCATATTTTTTTTTATTTCAATAAATTTGGATTAATTTGATTAGTTGATTATAGTTAATCTTACATGATTTTTTTTTACCTTGTTTTTATAAAGCCATGTTCKGTGCCTAGATTAAGACTGGAAATGAAATGGTCTTAGTTGGGTTTTTTGGGGAGAGGTTGGTTTTGAGATGTGGGATATTTTCGTGATAGTATATGGAAGTATTGGAACCTGTCATGAAAACATGTTAAAATACAAAGATGCAGCACTAATACAGATTACTTTCTTCAAATTTATTTTAACTGCTTTAGTCATAAACACTTTTTCTAAGGTGTGTTATGACTGCCTTGTTTTGCATCTATCTTGCACATTCTTAAATAGCACTCATTTGGTACTTGCTATCTAAATAAATATTATGTAAATATAAATGTATATTGAGGGATGAAAATTAAACTTCCTCTTCCAGTTATAGGGAAAGATTAAAGTAGTTGTATGTCTTATAAAGCTTTCAGTAACTCACAGAACATATTTTAAAATTGGCACTTTTTTTTTTTTTTTTTTTTNGATAGAGGTGTAATTCCTCAATTGTAAATTCTAAATAGAGGTAAATATTTTAAGTTACTTCATCTTGGAGAGTTCTGCTGGTATACTTAATCAGTCAAGAGGCTTTCTAGTGAGCTATTGACTACTTATAAATTGACTTGAGAATACTGATGAGTGTTGAGGTAGTCAAGTATCAGCATTTTGAGTTTTCTCACTGTTTTTGTTTTAATACACAGTGAATCAGTAGTTGTTTTAGTACCTTACTCATATACAGTATCTTTCAAATTGTTATTTTTGTCTTTCCATATTATATTGAAAATAAAGTGTAAATTTCTCCAAGAGAAGAATCACCAATGAGTTCCAGTGGGATATAATGTCATTTTGCTGCAACAATGCAAAATTTACAATTTATAGTCAAGAAGATGAAAACCCACAGAAGACAGGGTTATTCTAAATAATTTGTATGATGTTTCAATCTGCACTTGGCTTTAGAATGTTATGCCCAATAGGAATTAATGCCTACAAAATATCTAAAATATGGAGACATTTTTTAAAAAAKACTTATTTTTGCATTTAGTGAACCTACTATGGTTAGTTAGCAAGAAGCTATTCAATGAGATATCTCTAAAAATCTGTTTTTAATGGGAATTTTTTTCTTCTAATTTCTCACATTATTAATTTAATAAGTGTTTCGTAAGATTAACAGCATGCTTTGTGGATAAAAGCTGAACTAGCATCATGATAAATTTCAGACATTTGGGCTCCAGAAGTCTGAGTGCATATTCAAAAGAAAAGAACATTCAGCTAACTGTTTCATTTCTTGAATTCTGTTCCTAAAAATTTATTCCAACACCCATAGTAGCAATGTATCTTCTTTCTTTTCTGTCTCAGTTTAGGGGAAATTTGAGAGGAAAGTTCCAAAGGGGTCCCTCTAGAAAGCAAGGTCAAGCAGTCCCTCCCCCTACTAGTTCAGGAAAATATTTCCTTCTAGAAAAGTGGAACAAACTGTTTATTTAACAAACAAAGTATTCACTAGCATTAAAAAAAGAATAATATTAGACAATAAAACCTCTCGCTGTTCTGAAGAGATGGCAAATTCAGAGAGTCCTGTTCATGGGGTGTAGCTCAGCTCACCCAGTCTCTTATCAGTCCCTCCAGTGCTGGAAAATGYCATCCCAGGCCCCAGTGGRCCACAGGTGTGAGCTCCTGGTGTTTTTCTGGGTTTTCAGTCCAGAGCAGGTTTGAACAATTCCAAGAAAATATAAGCCATAGTCTGGGGAACTTCTCTGCCTCAACTAGCTAAAAAAACTAACTAAAAGCAAAGGAGAGCTCTCTGTCCCTGCTACAGACAGGGAGTCTGGGAGAGGGAATGCGGAAGGGGGAGTGCAGTTTCTGAAAACAAACTCTGCACTTCTTTTCCCTCCCTTCGCTCTCAGAACCAGTCTTAAAGGTGCAGCATAATATCCAATGTAAACAAAACAGATGACTGGGGATACAGGCACCATAAAGCCATCCTAGGACAATATTGTACATAAGGCAAATTAATTAATCTATCAGGATAATTTTCTTTTTCTATGATGTGCGATCATATGTTTTTATTTCTGAGGGCCATAAGAAATCCTAAATTTGAGGCCCTGAGTAAAATTTTGGAATCTGACTAAAATGTCTTTGTATGCAGTATTTGGCATTAATTTATTAGCAGGTCTCAAACTAAGCAAAGAGAGTAAATAGTAGAAGGAAAAATATAATTGGGTTTATGAATGTGCTTTTCAAAGTAATTTCATTGTATACAAACTCTTTTTATCACAGCTTTTTCTAGTCTTTCCTCTCATCCTGTACAAGATCCCTATTTTCCATATAATGAGTGTTTGCATAGCCTGTATGAAAAAGCAGTATTTAAAGGTTGAAGAGATTTTGGCCTGCTCCTCTTAAATTTTTTTCTTTTGACCTGTTCTTTTTTGCTTTCTAGTTTTTGCCAGTACCATAAAAAGAATATTGAACTACCAGAAGGAAAATACATTAAGGTTGGCCAAAGACTTTACATTTCCATTATGAATATTCAGGCGAATAGAAAATAAAATCGACTTGGATGTGACTATGTGTCAGTTTTGGTGACTGTCCTAGCAAATGAGTAGCTCGAAAAAAAACAGATGGAGAAAATAAATATTGTAATGTTTCTTTCAACTATTTTCTGTGAGAAAATTAGGGATTTTAGGTTGGCAACATACAGTCACATTCAAAACATGACTTTAGAGTAACTTGTACTGAGAATAGTTGACCCCAGAYAAGGTTTATGATCCAATATTTTACCACCTTTATTTTCAAAAGAAGAAGCAATTTGGGAAAATTAAATCTGAGACTTATAAACTGACCTGTTCCTTAAGTAAGATTAAAATCAAGAGTTTAATTGATCCAGAATAAAACATGTCCAATTACTTATCTGTTTCTTACTATAAATAAATRCTTTAGATACACACTAAGATGATACTTTGTTCAGAAAATACATGCTAAGCTTTGGAATTAAACATTTCTACACAAAAACACWGGCCCCAGAAAGCCTGAGATGTTTTGAGGCATGTCATAAAGGTCAACAAAGAAAATGCAAACGCCTGTCACTGTGGAATTCATCAGACTGAGCAAAAACATCCTGTGCCCATCACTGGGCTKCGTCAGGAAATATTTTACATCACAAAAGATGTCCTGGTTGAACTACTGAAAATGTAACCTCAGAATATAAAGCCACTGGATAAATGCTGCAGTACATTCTAGATACAAAAAAAAAAAAAAATGCCTGTGTCAAATGCAAACTGATTCTTGTGACATATGATGTCTCATCATGATGTTCATATTTTGGTAAATTCTGTTATTATAGATGAAATAATATTAGAATTATAAATTAATACCAGAAATTAAAAATTTCTAGTAATTTTGAAAACCTCTGGTGACAGAAATGCTTGGTATAAACCTTAGACCAATAGAGAATCCTTCACAAGAAAGGTAGGTAATTTTTCAATATGAGCTGTTTTTTTTAGAATCATGGATATTTGCACTTATGTTGTGAATTGTTCCTGGCATTGAAATTTACAAGAGGTTAATAAATTTAAGTGTGGGTTTTTTTCTTCAGTCAGCTTTTGCCCTGTTTACTTCTTTTTCCCTTAGGAATAACATATATATTTTTTATTCAAGGGCCTGTCACTTTCTGCATCAAGTTGCCATTTTTTAAAGAAGACAAAAAGCAGACTGTCTTCCTGGAAACAGAATGCAAAATTAACCAGTAAAACAGTAACATTGGTTTGAAAAACGAGGGAAAGTGGGCTTGTCATTCAACATGGTGCAAACAGAGTTTTGAACTGTCGCAAGAAGAAAAAAGCATTTTACTGGAAGGAATATGTATCTGCTCAACCAAAGTTATTTTGTCCCATTAAAATTTCTGTAACTCCGTTCAAATCTCTCTCTCCTGAACTTTCTCTCAAGAAGAATTTTATACTTTTAAATAATTTTATAATTTTATATTTTAAAAGTACATATTTTAATCATATTTTGCTATGCAATTGCTGGAACGAATGCTCTCTTTATATTATATTATATTAGTAAATTACCTTTTCCTAAGTTTTCTTCACTTTCCCAATTCCATGTGTTTTTTGAATTAATATAGTTACCTAATTTTTTTTAAAGGGAAAAGAGCACAGGTGATAGGTTGTCCTAGGGTGACTTTATGATGCTTGTATCCCCAAATCGTCTGTTCTGTCTGTGTTAGGTATTGTATTGTGTAGCTTTAAGACTGCTTCCGAGAGCAAAAAGAGAGAAAAGTGTGGAGTTTGTTTTCAGAAAAGCAGCTCACTCCTCCGCATTCCAGTCTCCTAGACTGTTCATCTGAAGCATGGACAGGCGGTGGGTCAGAGATCTCCTTTGCTTTTAGTTAGTTTTAGCTAGCTAGGGCAGAGAAATTCCCTAGACTGTTTTTTTTCCTTTTCTTGAAACTATTTAAACCTGCTTTTAGACTAAAAGACCCACGAGAGCGAGAACACCGGGAGTCCACACCAGTGGGCCACCAGGCCCAGGCYGGCATTTTCCAGCACTGGAGGGACTGATATCAGGCTGAGCGAGCTGAGCTCCCACAGCAAGGACTTTCTTAATTTTACYAAGTTTTATTATTTCATGTTATTATTTCTATGTTTGTAAGCACTTTGATTATTAAATAAATAGTTTTTTCCACTCATCTCTAAAGAGATTTTTCCCTGAACCAATAGGGGAGAGGGGCCATTTCAGTTTGCTTGCCAGAGGGACCCCCATTTAAAAAGTTTCCTTCCAGATTTACCCTAAACCAAGACATAGGTTGAGTTCTGTTTCTCAAAGTCAATGAAAAGTTTGAAGACTCAGAATAAAATGTTCCTTAGAAAGTCGAAATATCAGGCCGAACATCTCTTTTTATGGGACTTTCATCAATGCTTTTACTTTAAAGTGATGTATTTAATATATTTTACTGCTGCACATGCCAGAAATGACAGCAGACAAAACTGTGATGGCAGGYGGGAAAGGCAGAGGAAACACAAGATACAAACTTGTTTCTTACTGGATAAGGCTCACTAGCTTTATTGTTTATTTTTTTTATCAATAAGAGGAGCTAAATAATGGTAAACATTGTTCCACTCTGAGAAGAAGAAGWGGCTTGAACTTCAGGACTGGATCTGAAACGTAACCATCAAGTTTACTATAAACTAAGATAGAAATTTGATTCAATATTCAAATTAATTGTAAAGACTTTACCAGAAGCRACTGCCTCTTAAGACCCAAAAATTAATTTACTTATGTTAGAAGATAAGAAAAATAAGAAATAAAAACTGATGTTATCCCTCATTTACATTAACAGGACTTTAGGTTCCCTTCATATTCATAGATGATTTTGAACAAAAATGGATAAAATAAACTTGTGAGCATGAAATGAGTACTACTTCAATCACTAATGACTTCTAAATGGTGTTTTAACAAAACCAGATATTTTATTAATATCAATTGCAATTAATGTGCTGAGTATGTAAAATCTCAATTTGTAATGCAAACCCAAATCAAAAAAAAAAAAAAAAGTAATTTTTAAGAGTGTATGTCTTGAAAACCAGAACTGTATGACAACCAATTGCTTGTCATTTCTAAAAAGCCAATTAMGTAACTAATTATTCTGAATGAAAAATCTCTCCTTTTGGTGATGGCTCCTAAATGTGATATATATGTCTAAAAGATCATTACAGAAGAAACACTGTACCAATAGGAGTATGACTTTCTATGGGAAACCAGAGTATCTCTCTGGTTCTCCTCGATGGGCAGGAGCCTGGACGGGGGGGTGGATCCTCCCTGGCCTGTGCCAGAAACAGTGGTAGCTTTTGGTCTCAGCCCGTGGGAAAGCACTGCCAGGGCTGTCTGAGGATTTAGAGGTCACAAGAGTTTGATTGGTGTGATTTTTCTTATGTCACTGGGTGAGAAATAGGGTTTTTAGATTTTGCTATATAGATATAATGGAACAAGATGGAGGCAGATCAATGTGATAAAGTCACATTTTCCTGTTTTTCTTTTCCCCTTCCTCTTTGCAAAGGGTGATGAGTTTTTAAGATTAGTAAAATTTCACTGCATGACATGGGTTTTAGTTACTAGTGTTTAGAGAAAAACGTTAACATAGTTTAGATTATAAAAGTCCAAACACTGTCGTGGGCAAGAGAGAAACCATCTTTCCAGCTGCTTGTGAACTTCACRCTAGACRGAAAGAACTTAAGAGATAAAATTTCTAAAATACACCTCTGCAGTCTGCAACCCAAACATTCTCTGATTCCTTCTTTCAAACACAAACCAGYGAGAAAGAAAAATTTACACTGCCAGAGTTAAATCTCAGAAGAGATAACTCCGACAACTTTCTGTTTTCTAATAGCTGCTGAGGTGAAAGTGAAAAAGGGAATTTGTACAGGTGCAATGAATGTTATCCTTCTGTCACAAGCCCTTATTTACATGTGCACTATTGTGAATGGTAAGGTCTGTGCAAAGGAGGGCTTGAAAGACTGGCTGCTGTAATTGGCTTGAATGATTGAGCAGTCATCAGGGTCCCTGTAACTCTTGTTCACATTCAAGAGATTTATGCTGTGTGAACAACAACCAATAGGTCCCTTATGGCCCTGGCCTGACCTCAGATTTTAGAAAGCAGTGACCGTGTTTTGTAAAGAAGCTTTATGGCAACTTTTCAATAGCATTATTTTCACACCATTGTTGCAGAATTCTTGGAGAGGGTTCATCAGTTTTCAGGGCCAGAGTCCTGGTCTCATAGTACACACAGTGAATTATTATATTTTTTGTGGTAAGTTTGCAGCTAGATTTCAGTATTTTCTTTTGTAACGCAAATATTTGAATAGAAATAACAGTGAACATTCTTTTCCACGTCCAGCATTGTCTGTTGACATGATTATTCATGGCAATAGAAGTGGTAGGTCAGTATTACCTCTCTGTGGATATGGTGTTAATATGTATGTTGCAGGCCTTGTGAGAAGRTTCTAAAGTAAGTAGACACAGGTAAAACTTATTAACCAATTTACCTTTTTATTTAATTTACCATTATTTTCCCATTAAAAACATGAGATTTTGTTTTCTGCCTGATCATTTATTTTTTACAACATTGAAGGTCAAGTAGCAAGATAGTAGTTTCTCAGCTACCTAAAGAAATGACTCTGTTGTGCAGAGAAACCCCATCCTATTCAAACAAGCTTCCATAGCAGGCCTTGGAATGAAATCACTTGACATTCAAGTGCAGGCTTTAATCCATGAAGGTCAAGTTTGGTTGTTCCTGAGAGAATCAGCTGGAGTGTGGATGACAGGGAATAAGGAACCAGAAGACTGACAGAGTTATTCTTAGACTAGATTGCCTTCCATACAATCTAGACAAAAACACAGAARTAGCATGGTATTATCGGGGTACATGTGAGCCTTTACAATAGTTAACCGTGCTCCAAATTAAGAAGGACTTTAGAGAATTCTAAAAAAAAATATTTTTAGACATTGTCTAGAATTTTGAAGATTTTTAATTTCTTTGATTTAATTTAATTGATAATAATTGGTAACACTTATCTCTCAAGTCTAAAGTCCAACAGAAAAAACATTGACTAGTAAAACTAGTCAAGTGTACTGCAAAAAGAATAGGCAGTGGTTTTGGTTTATAATAGAAGGCCGGCTCAAGTAAATACCCTACTTTCATTCAGTCCTTTCAAAAGTTGTAAGCCAGATGTAATACTTACATAAGTGAGTTTTGCTACAAAAATGCCACATAGTCTGAATTCCCCTTTTTATCAGTGATACTATCTATGATAATAAGCACTTTTATATTAGTATTTCTTAATGTCCTCTGCAGTGGTCCCCCCCTTCCTGAGGGTCTCCCTCGGGCGAGCCCGGCTGTGAGGTTGCACCACAGCAGCAATCAATGGGTTGGGAAGCACCCCAGATCGTGGGAGTACTCAGAGGCAGGAGAACCACGATGCAGCCACCGGAGTAAGAGACTGACTCCCCTGAGGTCTAAATCCAAGCTTTATTGGAGCTCCGAGGAGCTCAATTGACTTGAACAACGACTTGCTCAGGAGAGCCCAGAGCATGTCTGTGCAACACTTTATAAACCAGGGAGGGAAAAGGGGAGGAGAACTCTTCACCACCAATCGGGACACACATGGATGGAGTAACCAGGAAGATTAACATGGACAATAAMGAACCAGGAGGCACAATGGGAGGAGCCCAGGCTCACCAGCCTATCACTCAACGCTTCTCTCAGAAGCTTCTAGAAAACAAGAGGTGGCTTCAGGTGATAGGCAGTGAGCTCTGGGAGGGGTCGAGAGGCTAAGGCAACACCTTGGGGGCTGTCTTTGGGAGGGGTTACCTTGGAGGGTGGACCAGGATAAACTAGCATAGGAATAACATAGGGGGAACAGGAACAAACCATGACAACAGAGTCCAGGGGTAAAAACATAAACCCCAACAGTCCTCCATGGTTCCATATTTAGAAGGCCATAGGTACTAATTTGCCAACAGATTTCTCAAATAAGCATTTCATCTTTCATAATGACAAGTTTTATACTTTTATTATTAATCCACAAGAAATGTTTCAGCAAGACAAGACTGATTATTAAAGTGGATTTTCTTCCCTTGGTTGTTTGTTTCATTTTGCTGACATTTCTAAATGAGAAAAAGTTTCAGTTATGATAATGAGATTCTTTGTCAGATCAAAAACTGAAAACCAAAAATATTTCCAAATCTGGACAGTTGCAGTTTAAAACAAGAGAAAATAATTAGCAAAATTTAAGCTTTAGTTACCTTGTTTTAAAATTACTAACAAGATAAATTGAAATGGAATGGTTCAACTGCCAGCAAATTTATTTAAAATAATTGCCTAAAACAGTTTCAGAGTAGTCAAAAATAAAGCATTCCTTCCCATGTCTACAACTTGCTGCTCAAATAAGATTTATAGCCCATTCTGTATTGGTGATGCATGCGAAGGTAAAATATGACACTGTTATCCTTTCCTTTCTCCTGCATACTTGTCTAACTGTACCAGAATACATCTGTACRTTTGGGTCGTGAAACACCCCTTCTGAAATGCCACACTTGAGGAACTTTGGAGAATATTGGCTGTTGGTTAAATTCTGCAAGTTCTCCTGTGTTGGGGGTTAGATTTGGGGTTTTTTTTCCTTTGGAATYTTTTCCCTCAAGTTGCTAAGACACTAAGGATTGAGTGCTTGTTGGTACTTAACCAAAAACAAAAGAGGCCAGGGAAGAGAAGACGGAACCTGTTTACACCTSTGTTATTTTTCTTTTGYCTCTGTGAGGTTTCCCTGGGAGGGGAAAGGTAATGCGAGATTTGGGGCAGCAAAGGGACGGGGCTGGGGGGCGGACACTCCGGTCCTTGGCACTTGGAGGAGAGGACACCCAAGCTGTTTGCTTGCTGCGGGAGGAGTTTCACTGTCACCCCCAACCCCAGTCCTTGGAAACCTGTCACCATCTGCTTGTGTGCCTGGGGATTCTGAGCTCTCCTCCTGCCCTATTGGAGCGGGCCCGGCCCTGTCCTGCCACCGCCATCTCTCCTGCCCTGCTTGGAGGCTTTTGGCTACACTGACCTCGCACCCTTGCTCAGCCGGGACATCTCTGCTGCTCCAGCCTCCACTGCAGAACTGCCCATCTRCCTCATCACCAGCTCGGGATCTTCCACCGTTACAGCCTGGTGCCTCAGAGCTACCAGGACTAGACTGCCCTGGGCTTTTGTGGAGCAAAGCCCCTTGAYGTTCTTGGTTCTATCTTATTATTAATGCTGTAGCTGTTTGTTTGTTTTGTTATATATATATATATTAGTAAAAAAATCTGTTATTCTATTCAGAATCACAGAACTACAGAATTCTAGGTTGGAACAGATCTTTAAAATCATCGAGTCCAATCCATGTTCTAACACCTCAACTAGATCATGGCACCAAGTGCCACATCCAGTCTTTTTTTAAACACATCCAGGGATGGTGACTCCACCACCTCCCTTGGCAGATGATTCCAGTATTTGACCACTCTTTCCGTGAGAAACTTCCTCCTTAAATCTAGCCTGTATCTCCCTTGGTGCAGCTTGAGACTGTGTCCTCTTGYTCTGTCTGTTGTTGCCCAGAGAAAGAGACCAACCCCCAGATGACCCCAGCCACCCTTCAGGAAGTYGAAGAGAGTGATAAAGTCACCTCTGAGTCTCCTTTTCTCCAGGCTAAACAACCCCAGCTTCCTCAGTTCGTCAKACGGCTTSTGTTCCCACATCTTTTTGCCCRAAAGCCCCTTAATTTCAAATTTATTATCATTTGGAGGGAGGGAGTTTGCATTCTCCATTGCGAGAGGAGGGCTCCAGCTTTTCCCTAGCAGACACCTGTCTTTCAAACCAAGACATCCTGCAAAACATTTAGCCAAAGAAAATATCTCATGGACAATTACCTTGTTTCTGAACAAAGACATGTTCTTGACTTTGTCTTCCTTTTTATATTATGTGCATCAGGCTTCATCTCATCCCACTTAGGTCTCTCCATTACAATCTGAGATTGTTCTCTTAATTAACAAATGTGGTGTATTCCATTGATGTTCAAATGAAAATAAAAGTAAGAGAAAAGCCTTTTCAACTTAGGCTTAGTTTGCTTTTTTTTTTTTTTTAGCAGTGTAATAAATTGCATGCAATGGTGCAATGGCTGTGGGATCTTATGATGTCAGTATTCGTACAAGTCACTTAGAAAGAAAAAAAATTTAGTCTCTCAATATAGATCTAGAACCTATATTGAAGAGCTACATGTATTTTCATAAGTATATTGGGTTGTATGTCTACTTTTAGGAACAAAACAAATGGTAGCACAAATGGTAGCACAAAGAGAATAAAGATGGTCAAATCAGAAATAAGCACTGTGAGGTAGGGTTTGCAAAGAAAAGCTGTGCCACCTTCTCTCTAAAGGAGCTGCATCTTGAGGCTGTAGTTGCAATGATTTCCTGTTGGCCAACAGAATGAGGATTCAGACAAAAAAAATACCCTGAGGTTCAACATTAGGATTTGTTCATACTTTTTACGCAGCTGATACAGCACTGTGGAGACAAGATGCCAAATTGATTTCACCATTCTCAGATACAACCTACTAAATAGCAGGGCCTTCACTGAGTGTGTTTTATGACCCTTAAATGGAAAGAGATTATATGGCTTTCTGAGGCCAGTAATTGTCATAAAAAATCATCAGGGAGACAATTTATATACTAGAGAATGCAAAGACATTAGATAAACATGTYCATTTTGAGATAGCCTTGCTTTATTCAAAGAATATTCATTCATGCCAGTGATCCTATCTTAAAAGCCTTTTTCAACCATTTGAATTGCATTTTATGAAGACACTACTAACACTGCCAGAGCACATATTGCAAATATATATATATATATATATATATATATTTACACACAAAGGAGGAATAGTGGAACTTCAAATTATCTGCACCCCTCACCCCAAAATATTCTATTTTAAATCAATCTTCATAAAGGCAAATTATGGATATCTTTAAGAATATTTTCTCTGAAATTTTCAATTTTGTCTTTTGGGATGTGGTTAAAGCAGAAATCAGCCTCTGCCCCTCCTCTTCCCCTCACAAGGAAGTTCCAGACTGTGATGAGGTCTCCCCTCAGTCTCCTCCAGACTGAACAGAACMAGTGACCTCAGCAGCTCCTCATACAGCTTCCCCTTAAGATCCTTCCTCATACTCATGGCTCTCCTCTGGACTCTTTCGAACAACTTTGGAATCTTCTTATATTGTGTCACCAAAAACTGCCCCCAGGACTTGAGGTTAGGCCACCCCACTGTAGAGCAGAGCAGGACAATCGCCTCCTTTATCCATCTGGTGATGCTGGGCCTAATGCCCCACAGGACTCAGTTGCCCCTCCTGGCTGCCAAGGCACTGCTTCCYTGTATTCAACTTGCTCCCAGTTCCCTTTTAGTAGTGCTTTTTTGCAGCATCTCATTTCCCAGTCTGTTCATACATCCAGAGTTGACCCTCCCACGTGCACAATCTGGCAGTTACCCTTGTTCAACTCCACATAGCTCATGGTTGTCCAGCTCTTATTCATCAAGGTYTCTCTTAGAAAGCTTCTCTGCCGTTGAAGGAGTTGCTCCCAATTTAGTATCAACAGTGAACTTAATTACCATACCTTTGAGTCCAGCATCCAGTTCAATAATGAAGGTGTTGAAGAGCACAGGGATGAGGCAGGAGCCTCGTGGAACCCCACCAGTGACAGGTCAACAGTCTTACTTCACCCCAACATACTACAACCCTTTGTGCCCAAGCCATAACCCAGTTGCTTACACATTACATTATGTGTTTATGGAACTCTTGATATTTTGTCCAGACAGATACTGTAAGAAAGATTATCAAGTATTTTGCCGATTACATCAGCTTCCTTCCTTCCTTCCTTCCTTCCTTCCTTCCTTCCTTCCTTCCTTCCTTCCTTCCTTCCTTCCTTCCTTCCTTCCTTCCTTCCTTCCTTCCTT
>CADDXX010000222.1:336585-377334 GCA_902810485.1 Alauda arvensis
CTGCCTTCCTTCCTGCCTTCCTCCGTCCCTGCCTTCCTGCTTGCCTTCCTGCCTTCCGAGAAATTTAATCTATTGGAAGCACTGTACCTTGTGTACCACATGTAACAAATGCTAGTAGATTAATTTGCAGGGAAAATAATATCTGAAAATCTGAGGAATATTATTTGAACATTTGTCTTAAATTACTTGGATTTGAACAAAAATGTTTTTGCACTGCTTTGCAGTATATCATCCCTCTAAGATTATTTAATTGCAGTCTGGGAAGGCTGGAGGCAAACCCTAACCTAAAGTATATCACATGGACTTTGTTATTTTCTAAGTGGCTACTTGTCTATTCCCCATATATTCCTCCAAGTCCCTTATTATTATCCTTGAGCTTTCAAGTTGAAGCTCAGMTGTAGAAGCACTATATAATCTCATGTTCTCTGCCTAAGGAGCATTGACATTTTAGTACTTAATGCAGTGCCCCAAGGCTGCAGTCTAGCATAATTATGTGTATTATACAATATTGCTAAAGCATGTAATTAGCCATGTTATACAGTAACCAAATATTTAACTAAATGTAGTGGGTAATAACATTGCAGTACTATTTGCTTAGTTGGCAAATACGTTGATTAAATAAACTCATCAATTTAATTAAACTATGTGATAGATACTCTCATTCCAATACAGTTTCCCATGGGAATTTCACGGACAGGACCATTCCTAAAAATAAAATATCTCTTCAAGGAACCTTTCAAGAGAAATCAATATAAACTTTTCTTAAGTAGAATTTTCTATTAGCTTTTATATTAGCTAAATTATAGAGAGTTTATTCTTCTATTTATTATACTTCATTTAAGAAATAAAAAAAAATATGGGTCAAGAATAGTTGTTATACATGGAAAGAAGATGTTTATATATATATATATATTTTTATATATATATATATATATATATGTTCATGATTCACTGACCACAATTTAAAATGTCTGTCTTCATGTATAACTTAGCACAGGAGAAAAAATTGCTGTAACCTGCTGACAGCATGGTGGACAGAGCATGGAATGATATGATTCCCTCCTTCTCTTTTCCTCTACGGAATATTCTTCCATTTTATGCTGGAAGATTTTGAATACCTGGAAACTCCCTCACTTCTAAAACCTTTTTTGCCTCAGGATGAGTTGGGACTGTATCTAATACATGAGAAGCAGTATCTAATCAATCATCATGTACAAAAGTCTGCAAAACTCTCATGCTTTGAATTAATCTTCTATCAGTGGCCCAAGTTAATTTGAAGTTCAAATCTCCTATATTTGCCATTTCATTCAAATAAGTGTCTTCTAAAATGTTTAAAATTTCTCAATGTCATTTATGTGTTCACTTCTGCAGTAATGTTGTTCAAAATGCTAGCAGTGCCTCACATATAAAGAAAATATTTAATTGTGCATTCCAGGGTATTGTCAAATGATTGAAGTGAGTTCAGTTGGAAAGATTTAAAGGATTAGGAACTCCTCAGGTAGAGATTATTGTTTCCTCATTTGAAGAAAAATGGTTTTATTATTGAAATAATGCAATGCAACAAGACCAAATAAGGAGTGGGGCAATACAATGTGCATACCATGGGTTTTTCAGCTGGATTACTGAGAACTGGTTAGCAGCTGCAGATATTAAATATATGTCTAGTGTTTTTGGAGTTTAATATTTTTTATCCTAAATGAGACTACTTCAAGGGTCTAAAGCATTTTGTGACTTGAATCAAAGCATATTAGGAGGCAGTAAGGATATTTTTGCCTCCTCCAGCTGATTCCCCTCTCCCCTCTCTACTTCTTACCAGCTGCTGTAAGAAGCATAAAAATACTTCGATTCTGGAAGCAGGTATAATTTCAAGATCTCTTAATCTGCTGTATTTATTTTTGCTGCATACTTTCTGCTGTACACAGCTTAGCATGAAAACCAGCTCTCCTTCACTTTCACTTAATGTTCTTGCTAATATAGTGCTGTGCCAGTAAGACAGAAGTGAATGCCAGTAAACTAGTATCTGATGATATAAATAGTTTTGTGACTTGTAAAGCCAGAGTGGCAGTAAAACCTAGGCAATGGCTCTACCTTTTTTATCAGATAGAGAAACATATATATAGCCCTGAGTTGTAGTGACTCTGTTTCCAAAAGTAAATTGTGTTAGAATTTGAAGACTCTGTGATTGAAATGCAGAATATTTTCTGTTGTTTAATATGATGGGATGAATTACAATTTTTTATCCTAGGTGATAACTGCAAGTGCAGCAATTCAAATAAGAGGCAGAACATCAATAATTTACTGTTGTGACTATATACGGTAGGCCACATACCTTGCCACAAAAAGAAAAAAATTACTTGGATATACACAGTTTTGGCATTTTAGTAGTGATCAGCATCAAYGGAAATGATAAATTTTCAAAGCCATTCACACAAGATTTCTCATTTACTCCTTGGTGCTGTGTAGTGTAATCAAGCCTTTAAAGTGAATTTTTTTTKCCCACTTTGCAAGACTTTTTTTTTATATTGCAATAAGGTTTGTAGGGGTCTGTTTGGAAAAACATAGTTATCTTGGGAGATGATTCGCAATTTATTTCACCTTGCCTGGAGGCTTTCCTCTTAATAAGTTTTCAACCACTAGGTTTTAAAAGCTAATAAAAATTGTGGAAAGCTTTCTTTTTCTTTTTTGAAAACCTGCAGTTTATGGCCACCTGGAAGTCTAGCATAGAATAAGGATGGTGGAGCTACAAACAACAAGGATTGACAGAGTTCTGTTAAAAGTTCCAAAATATACTGCCCTTTGTCATTTTTACTGGTAGAAAAAGTTCTGAAATTTGTAACATTTCTTATGGCCGTAATGGTCACAGCCTTCTAAAATTTTTARTAGTTTAGTTTAAGCACTGATCACAGATGATGTCTTGAACTGCTATTTTGAGACCTATGGTTTACTATATAGGAAATTCTTTGAGAAATAAAATGGGGTGAAGAAATTAGATTTTTGATAATTTGTCAATTATCAACCAACGTAAAGTTTATCAGAACCCTATAAGTAACTCAAAAGTTGAATTTGTAAACTAGAAGCCTTTCATCTCTGTAGCTTCTTGGATTTGCACTTATTTTTCTTTGTTTCTTGGTCAGCTCTGATACCTAAGGCATTTTGAACAGGTAATACCACATTAATCTGGGTTGGTTTTTGCTTATGAAATCCACCAGATTTTAATTTTTCAGAGATTCTTTCTCYAAAGGTTCTGGTATAGGGTTATTAAAATTGCCTCATGACTTCTAGCCTAAATGTATAGCCATTACTGCAAGAACTGAGAATTCATGTACTCTGATGCAGGGTAGTTGGCTAAGCCTTGCAAGAATTAGAGCTATTTACAAAAAATGATGATGTGAACTTTGTGCACATTCCCTGTTGCTGCAGGGTGAATACTGATACTTCAATGTTCCCTTCTGCTATTGCAAATATTGATAAATTTTAGAGTGTGTACCTTACCCTTATTTTTAATCTCCTCATGATGCACCAGCTCTGTTTTGATGAATTCTGCAAACTCTGCCTGAAGCATATCCAGTGCTAAAGGTCTGATGCTCTCAAGGTATTACTGATATYTGAGAATGCTTCAAGAAGAATATGTCTGAATGTTAGGGAATTTTAAGGAAAATTATTTCAAGGATAAACCATGTCTATCCTGACATGTCAATGAAGCAACTATCTACTGGCTGAAGGTCTCATTCCTAGAAATCCCAATGTCAATATGAAAATATTCCTACCTGTGTGCTGATAAATTACTTGGGAGCAAAAGATACCCTTTCAGGCAAAACAGATGAAAACATGTTAAAGTGATGCTGCTTATGATCTTCTTAAACATCCAATAAATTATCTTGTAAACTGTCCAGTAATATATCGCACTTTTTTGGGGTATGGATAAGCAAAAGTGAAAGTAAAATTAATTGTAAGGATTGTCAGGGGAAGGAGCAAGCAGGAGCATCACTTTGCAGCAGATTGTGCAGCATATTTGCCTCTAACAAAAATTTTTCTTTTATGACCTGTCTTTCACTAATCATTCAGTAACAAATATTACCTTTCCAATGTTAGATCTGAGAAAATGAAGACCAGGTCCATGAAGACATACTTTACTTTTCAGAATGGTAGGAACAGTAAGTAACTTCAGACAGTAAGATGAAGGTGAGATGGAAGATTGAAAACTGGCATAGGCAACAATATTTTGGGTATTAAAGGCACAAAGAGGTTGGAGTACTGCATTCAGCTCTGGAGTCCTTGGTACAAGAATGACATGGACATGTTGGAGAAAGTCTGGAGGCAAGCCACAAAATCATCAGCAGGATGGAACACTTGTCTTATGAGCAGAGATGGAGAGAGGGATGTTTAGCATGGAGAATAAAGGATTCTGTGACAATCATACTACAGCCTTTCAGGGCCTTACAAGAAGGCCTTTCAGGGCCTTACAAGATCATTCTTGTAAGAAGATGTTGTGCTTTTAAAAACTCTTTTAAAGAAGTTAAAAGAGTTTTTAAAAGCACAACAGTTAAAGATTTTAAACTGAAAGAGGGTTAGACATAAGGAAGAATTTTTTTTGGGGATGAGATTGGTGAAACACTGGAAAACATGTCCCAGAGTGAGTAGCTGTGTGTGGGGCTTAGTTGCCTACTGGGTTAAACCATGATGTTGTGTTACGTTTAGACTCAATGATCTTGAAGTTCTTTTCCAACTTAGATGATTCTACAATTCTATATTTCTATGAGGACTCAACATTTTCTGCTGTTAATTTGACTATTTTCATGCATCAGGAGAAAGGACTGCTGTTCTTTCAGCATGCTCATGCAKAAACTTTCAGGAAATACAAAGACTATAACTTTCAACGCTGAGTTTTGATCTTTGCTTAGAATGCCAAGCATGTTGCATTGTGATTTATGTCCCCTCCATATATATTCACTACCAGCCTATCGTATTTTAAGCCTCCTTCTTTTGTTATTTAGATTGATAGAAGTGTGAATATAAGTGAATAGGGAGAAGGAGAGGAGATAGAGAGAAGAGGACATATCAGTTCCATATACAGGCAAGTGGAAGAGTTGCTAATAAGTGAGTTTCAGAGCTGTAAAGGTTAGCTAGGGTCATAAAGGCAAATAGGCATCTGTCATTTGCTGGCTGGAATGGGAATGCTCTTTGGAGTTACAGTTTGAAGTTGGCTGTGAGAATATCAGAGTACAGACATCAGATATTACATCCTGTTTGCTGCAAGGACACATGCTTGTCTGGCATAAAATTACACTCCATCAAGAAGTTCAGCCATTGAGTGGTTGTATWTCTGATTTAACTTAAGAACAGGTAAAAGCTCGTTCAGTGCATTAACATAACTACAGCATTTTTTTTTTTTGTTTTAGGAAGAATTCCAAGAGTCTTCCTGAGCATGGGAAAATCACAAAGAGAAATTTCATAAACTTTCTATGCCAAAACCAGAAAACTAGAGAATGCAAGATGCCATACACTCTGTGAGATACTGCAATTTCACTTCCGACTTTGTTGATGCTCGTTTTTACTGACTCACACGTTTTTGTTACTGAAGGTGAAAATCCCATTTTGAAATAACCATGTAATAAAATAACTAATCAGTTTTCATTTATGAGATTGCTTGGCTTTTTGATCATTTGTATTTTCTTTAATGCATGCAATATAATAAAATCCTACTTCTCTTTATTTATTTACTTATTTATTTATTTTTATTCTGGAGTGCTGAACTATATATTAATTAGTTGTGGGGTTTTTTCCTTCATAGTTACACTGTATCTGTTTATTTTCTAAAAGTGTCTCTTCAAACAATTTGAAACATTACTACATAGATACTTAAGACAAACTGATGATATTTTACAACCTTTTCTGGAGAGGGAGAAATTTTATCCACCAGGCATTTGCTGAATTAGTTATATTATGGTTACAAAGTCAGTATATTAGTTTTGGCCAGATTTGTGCAGAAACTGATGTTTTATCAAGCTAGATTAATTAATTTTTTTTTTTATTGTCTAGGTTACTGCATATAAAATTCTGGAAAGAGGAGAGAAAGAGAGAAAGAAAGTTGAAGCAACTACTTTGCATTGATAAATTAATTCTAATAAYGGGGCTTTTTTGTGTTCACACTTATCATTACTGCTGAAGTGATTTAACTCTATGCAGTCTGCAAAATGAATCTGGAACTTCATAAGCATCCAAAGCCACTGCATTCTGAGCAGTGAAGCTAGTGTTAGGCCCTGCCCAATAAGTCCAGGACCTGGATTTTACTTTCTTTATCCTTGAGGCAACACTCACCAGTTGTATAATTTCACTAAATAATTGTAATAATTAAATGTGTACAAAAATCAAGCATATGGGATAGAATGTTGAGGGTATGGAAAGGCTAATTTCTGATGGAATGAAAATAGAGTGCACTGTATCTTGTTCAAATTTAAATTTAACAGCATAGAGTTATTCCATAATCATGTGTTAATCCTTTTTACACATTTTCTGTACGTGTCTCAAGGCCTTTTTCTTTCATACAGAAGTTCAGATCAGACCATGAGTCTCATGCAGGGTTATGAACAATTCCTCTTACTCTTGAGGACATATGAATCTTCAAAATATTTGTGTTAAATCTGTGGAAAGAGGATTAACAGATTCACACAAAAGAGAAATTGCATTGCATGTGAAAAGTACTTTATAGACTACTGTAACTCATTGTCTTGTTTGTGAAAAGAAAGTATCCCACTGCACAGAGAATGAGAGAGGCCTCAGTAACTAAGTAGGAAAAAAATCATGCTTACAAAGCATGATGTATTTCTACAGAAAAGTAATAGCTGACTTTTAGCCATMATAATTCATACTTCCACATCAATTCCACGATCAACTATAGTTTAATAATACTTTTCCATATTTAAAGCATATGAAATTGCACTGCAAGTACACTGATACAAATATTGATACATTGTTTTGGATATGTAGGACTATTTACTAAAAACATTTTACCGTGAATATTAGCTAAGATTTTGCTGTGAAAAAGGGCTACATTTTGCTTTATTTAGAATCCATATCACTGCAGGAAGGACTAAACTCAGGTGATTTGACACTTTGACTTGAATTAATTGGATTTTAGCTAAAAGGTAAYACCACAATGTATAGCAAATTCAAGTTAAAGAACATAAGGATTTGAAAATAGATCATTATTGAATTTTAAAATCGTGGGAAGGTAAGCATTTTTTTAAAATATACAAGAGTTTTTACAATTTATTTCTATTTTTTTCACTCTGGTAAAGCTGAGCTGAAAAAATGTAAAATGCCTTGGGTGATTTTGACAGGARTTCTATAATGCATGGCAAATGTAGTGAGGTGAAGTGGTGAATATTTAAGAAATACTCAACAGACTGCAATTGAAATCCATTCCTGTTTAAATTTAAACAGCATAAAGGTTGCAAAAGGCCAACATGATTAAGTAAGGTGATATAAAGAGCAGTTGAAGCAAGAAGTGAAGGATGTTAAAAATATATACATATGGCATAGTAAAGAAAAATATGCAGAAGAAAGTTAAACCTATAACTGCTGGGAAAAAAATGGAATACTGAAAGCTGAATTACCATAAAGCTGAAATAAACAAAGGCCCCTTCAAATACAGTGGCAATAGAGAGTTTGAAAAAAGAGAAAATTGCCCTTCAAGAAAACTACAGGATAATTTTGAGACTGGAAATGTGAGATTAATCAGTAATCTTATTTTTAGCTTGGTTTCCTGAGAAATATGTTTCACATAACCATTTTGTCTGTCAGTACTTTTCAGTAACTTTTGATGAATTAACTGTTTCAGCCATATTTGACAGTGAATAGGAGGTCTTTTAAAACACTTGCATTTTTTTGTGTTAGCTGGCAACAGTTGCTGCTGAAAATGAAAGTTTATGATGTGCACTGACAGCAGCTGTTTTMACCAGATGCTTGTTGAGATTTCATGTACTACCTGGTTACTCTACAGTCAAACCCAGACTTCCATGAGCCATTTCTTGCCAACCAGGAGACAGAGGATAGAGTTGACAGCATTTTGGAAGCAGCTGGGGTAGAGGCAGGGGTTGGGAGTGCTGCAGCAGAAGAGGAAGCAGGTCACAGCAAGAGTGTGTATACAACATATGTATGGATCCAGGAGCAGATGGTGGAAGGTGGTTGCATCAGAGAGCTCCGCCTGGTTCCCTGTCAGAGGCTGGTGTTATGAACCTGMGACATTATTCTGTGCTGAGGGAAGAATTAACTCCCTTTCCTATCTATTCAGAAAATTGAGTATAAGATATGAGATGCTGGATCGTATTGTTTTTGATTGTTGTGAATGGGTGAGAAAAAARTTTTACTCTGTGTTGTCTTCTCAGRCAGAAAGTGAAGTGACTCATACATTCATTAAGGGGTTTTCTGGACAGTAAAGTTGGACTCTTTTGAAATTTTATTTGATGCCACACATTCTTCAGAAGAAATGCACAGCAAATAACAATCATCACAAAGTGTAGTGGTAATTCCTGATCACCTGTTTTGTAATAGAACAGCACCCAGTCACGTACTTCTATCCAAACTGTTGGGTGCTCTACCCACATATTCTGTTCTGATTCTTCACACTGCTTAAATGCTATTTAATTTTTGACACTTTTATTTTTAGCTGAATAATTAATAGAAAGAAAACTGACAACAGGACTTTAAGGGCAAAAATAGAGGGGGAAAAAAGTACAACAAAACTCTGTCCTAGAACTGCTTTACTGCAGTGTTTGTGTTTTTTCTCTGATATGAAAACTTGAATAATTGAAATTTCTACAGTTTTTTTTCATATTTCACATAAGATAATAGAGGGGAAAACCTTGCAGGAATTTGCAATCATTTCRTCAATGGGATATAAATGAGAACAGGATTAAATCATCATTTGGAATTTCTAGAAACTTCTCTGCTACCATTTAGTCATACTAATTTTTTGCACTTCCSTGGAAGTTGGCTATTCCAGGTCATGCAGTTTAGCTTCTCTTATTTGAGGTAACAATCTCCTATAACCACTTACACAAACTGATGAAGCTAACATCTTATTGTATATGTGTTAGCTCATTGGACTCATTACATTTATCAGAAGTGTGTGGACACCTTGTAACAACCAGCGTAAACAGATGGGGGCTTAGGGGATGCTATTTTATGTTCTATCATGGTGGTATAAGTGTTTCTTAATAAGCAACTTGGTTTAAAAATGGCTTGTTTTCTGGATTTAAATTTCAATAGTACAATGCAATGGTAATTTAATGAAAATCCAAAAYTGTCAAAATTAATGTTTAGAAGATCAATCACTATAAACTCTGAAACATTAATTCARAGGATGGTACGTTATTATTTCCAAAACATTGAAACTGCAAGTACAATGATTTAACTTCATTTACAAAATAACAACTAAATTCATATTTGGTTTCATGATATAGTAGTTCTAAAAAAAATAATTTAAAGTTCTGCAAGGTAAATTTTTCCCCAACCTTAAAAAATTGATTACTAACTGATAGTAACCTTGCATTTCAGAATTTGTGATGCAACAGCAGACTGTACAAAAATGGGTTGAATTCAYAGCAGCTTTATTTATTTCATTGAGTTCTACTCTGTCCAATATYTATAGAAAAACTCATATTAAACAACGTACTATGCAGAGTATTATTTTCTATATCAGCTTTGTATAATTTTCCAACAAAATATATAAAAGCCCCAAGTCTTATATTTTCTTGATCTGTTAAAAGAGAAATCCAACAAATCCTGCTTCTTATATAAGAAATTGGCAGTTTATTTGTTTTAAAAGAATGTACATTTTTCCAGTGGGGAACAAAGGGACACGGATTCCCTCCCTACATCCAAAGGAGATCAGTTACTTGTAGAAATTTCACSCTTTTTATACCTTTTATCTCTACCCTACATAACTGAAATCAAACCGAGACCTAACAGAACTTAGCAGAAGAAGGGCACCCATTGGCTGGCCCAGTTGCAGTGCTTCTGTCCACATGTCTTCCCATYGAATCACCTTTCTTGTCATAAACAGTCCACACGTCCCTCCAATCAGAATCTCACTTCCAGCTGTCAGTCACCTGACTCTCTTCTCACCTCCCAACTCCCTCTCACACCTCAATGACCCCCATCCATCCATCCTGCAGCTGTGTCTTTCCCATAGGACCTTCTGGCGAGAATAAGCATTAAACACTTCTACCATCACAACCCTGTATCCTACATTCGGCTGTATTTTTTTTATTGGGAATTTTTTTATTGGGAACTTTGGTTGTGTAGTTTGAATCTCTTACATTTACATTTCTTCTTAATAGTTCTCAGTGTTCCAATTGTTTTCCATAAAAGTTTTTGGCAGCGTGTGGGTTTTTTGGCCAAACTCCAAATGAGAGCTACCTGAGCTGAATTCAATTACTGTTGACTGAAACAACAGCTTTGAAAATCTACATTCAGTGACRTCTCAGTGTTCAATTTCCTCTAAGCAGACCAATTAGAGTTTTGTTTTTGGTTTGGTTTTTATTTTGGTTTTGGTTTTGGTTTTGTTTTTTTTCTTTGGGGCTTTTTTTGTGGGATTTTTGCTTGTTTGGGTTTTTTGGAGGTTGTTTTGTTTTTTGGTTTTGTTTGTTTGTTTGTTTGTGTGGTTTGGTTTGGTTTTTCTTTTTTTTTTTTTTTGGGTATACCATTTAGGAGTACAGGAAGGAAGGGCAAATTTAGGCAGCACACAGTCAGAAGATAACTTGGAATTGTACTTATTACCTTAGCCTTTCATTCAATCTCCCACCCAGTTCATAATCTTATGCTAGTAAGAGTCATACACCTGCTTGTCCATGAATGACAGTTTAAATCACAGGAAAAAAAAAAGGGAATGCCCTGTTGTCTTAGATTTTACACTGAATGCCTATTTTATATTTTTGTTTCTGTATGTAGCCTGGGCCATTCCTCTTCATTGGCAAGGCTTAGATCTTATAACACATTCTGTATATCTTATAATGCATATATTGTAGAATTTAAACTGAAAATGGGGTTTGCTGTATTTTTAACACAGGATATTAAAAGGTATTGTGTGAAAGTGACTTTGTCTATGTAGTATACTGTTTTTACATTCTCTCTTAACCATGTTGTTAGTATTAAATTTTTACATTAAATTCCATCTAATGAATTTAATCTAATCTAATGAAATTGTTTAATGAAATGACCATGTTCTGGGCTGCAAGAATAACAACAGAACAAAGCAACTGCTAAGCAAAAGAACCAAGAACAGTAAAAATCAACTGATTCTTTTACATTTCCTAATTCTTTGCTCCTTCTTGAATTTGTGATTTGATTTTCCTTTTTTTTTTTTTTTTCAACACAGGGAGTAATTATATGAAATTTCTCATTATATGAATATTCTCAMATTTTCATCATTTTCTTGTTCTGCTCAGAGGTAACCAATCTAATCTTTTCAGTCTGATGTATTTTTAATTCAATTGTATTTGGCTCAAAAGAGCATTTGAATGGCCCAAATGAGTCACATCAAAGGTTATCTTCTCTTTATGAACTTTGGAGATATAAATCTATGTCTCTTTTCAGGCAAGCAGTTAAGCCCAAGGCAGTGCAAGGAAACACATTAGGATATTTCACTCAAGCAACCTCCTAGTCTCATGTAARTCAAATATGTTTTAATGTGACAATGGAAATTCCAGTAATGTTACATTTGATTTACCTTTATATAAATAAAAGCTTCAAGAAAACGGGTTATTGCAATTTTTCTATTGTAAGATGGTTTGAGCAATAATCACCTGAATTTCTRTCATGAATGGCTCCTGCCTTTCTGCTATTTCATCTCTGAACTTCTTTTCAGTAATAGCTCTAATAATCCAAAAATATCCATGGAGGTATAATATTGAAACTTTTCTTGGAAAACAGTAACATAAACTACAAGTCCTAGCACTGCTAAAAATTATAGAGAAAATAATCTAAAATATTACTAAATCTGTGTAAATTAAGTAAACGCAAAATAGTCATTTATGCTTCTAAATAAGTGCTTTCAATTTACATGCCTGGAATTTCATAAGTGAAATATTATTGACACCTTAATGAAAGGATGGGAAGCCATTAGAAGATTTATTACTCAGACAAACATCAAAGGTGGTGAGACACTAGAGAAATAACAAGTCGGCCATGGCAAAAAGTAGTCACCAATTTCTTKGTTACAAGGCAATATTTAATATTTTGATCCAATGGAAAGTTGCCACAGAGTTTATTTTGTTTTTCTAACCTATAACCCTTACTTACTTCTGTCACACTGTGTCTGTGTTTCAGCCAATGYCCTGCTCCCTCACATACACACACGTGTTTCTATTATAACATCTAAACTCTTAGCTTACTCTATAAAGTTACATTACTGCTCTATAAAACTCTTCACTTCCTAACAAATACAGCTTCTTACTCATYTAAGGCATACTCTTATTTGCAACTACAGAAACATAAGTTTATCCTTTCTCTGCTTAATGTCTGTGTACTTCTACTATCACATCAATCCAAGCCTCTCTCACTGCAAAACAAAGTAATTTTATTTCAAATTCCAGCACTTCAAATGAAAGTTGTAGTCACCTGAAATGAATRCAGCCCACAGCAACAATCCTGTGTTCAGCAATCCTGATAGATTACAAAATATACAAAATTACATGGCCCACAATAAATGAAGATTTCCTTAAAGCATAACTTCAAAACATAAAGTATTTGCATATATCTGAATAACACACTCAGACAGTAGCTAAAGGAGCAATATTTTATTATATACTTTACCTGTAATACACAAGATTTTCTGCATGAAGATCAGGTTATTTTAGGCATATCATTTTTTTGAGAGAATGAAACAAAGAATCTAAGAACTACCCAAAGAAAATTTTTCTCAAGCAGTATTTTTTTATGAAGGATTAATTTAGAGTGAGTTAACATCCTAAACGGCTAATCAAAGGAGATTCTGGAGTACTGATTTCTTCTCATATTTCTTTCAATTAGTTAAATATGGAAAAAATTGTGCAACAAACAAACAACCAAAGTAATTCAATATTTATTCACCCCATAATCAAAAATTATGTGAGTGGTAATTCGCCCCCTCAATTCATTTTCACACAAAAAACATTGACATTGTTTATTTATTGACTTACTTATTTACTTATCTGCTTATTTATTTTTCCTCAGATCCTGGAATCTTTATCAACATAATGGTCCAAAACCAYTCCAAAAATAATCATCTACTGAAAAATCCACAAAAAACAACTTAGTTTGAATGCCTTGTACATTCCTAATCTAATAAAAATTACTCCTTTTGTAATATGGATTATATCAGGTCTATACCATTCCTTTCTTCTATCTACTTAGAGCAGTAAATTTCAAAGGCAATATTAATCTCACTGCTGTAAAAACTTTATTATTGTCCTACATATATTGGTATTTCAGATGAAGTCCTTAGTTCTAATAATTCTAAATTCATATAATTGCTTATAATTCATACCAGCTAGGTATATATACCTGATATAGACCCACCCCACCTCATGGTCTGACCACCATGGGGTTTAATCTCTCTCCCCCTCTCTCTATGCTCTTGGTATCTGTGATTATTAAAGTGTTTTCTATAAAGTGGATTTGTTTCAACATAATGAATGTGAGAGGAATTAAATGGCCTTATACATCTTTGGGTACTCTCAAGAGGTAAGAGATGATATTCCCATTTCTGCCTACAAATCCTACAGACGTGGGATTTAAAATTGTTTCTGCTACCTCTCCTGTGAATGCTTTAAGCACAAAGCTGCACTGTATGTTTAGCTGAAACTCTGTAGAAATAGTTCTGTCAAGAGAGATTAGACCTTTTCTATGGTATAATATCCCAAATAATAAAGAATGATGACAATTACGAATATTTAGGCTGATATTAAAGATCCAGTATTCCACTCTATTTAATACGTATCTCTGTATTTCTATAAGGTGATGGAATGCCCACAATTATACTCTGCATGATCCTATAGGATACAAAGTGTGTATTCATCATTGCAGATGGGATACAGAGACCTTTATCCCTCCTTGTGAAAATATACCTTGTGCCTGACAGACTTMATAAATTCCAATTTCAATTAAAAAATAAATTTGTAATTAACATATCTATCAGTAATGAGAGTGGGTTTATTTTCCTTTTTCYWTTTTCTTTCCTTTTCCTTTCCCTTTCTCTTCACATTTTTCTTGTGAGTCAAATAATTATTTTTGCTAATAATTGTAATGATTATGTTACCCTTTCTTCTTGTGGAAATTTGGGTGCCTACTCGGCACTCCCAGTACTTTTGTCAAATAGCATATATTCAAGTAAGAGGAGACTATTACTGKTTTCTGGAGAAGAAAAAAGGACCAGTGAATTGAAAAGAACTGAAAGAGCAGCATTACAGAGATAAGTACTCTGTGATGGTTAACCAGTGTGCAAGTGCATATATTTACTTTCCAATTACCTTCAGAATTTATGAGAAGTCTGATTTTAAGGTTTATGGAAGAAATGCATCTAGAATTGCAACTTTAATTAAAAAAAAACCCCAAACTCAAACAACCATAACATTAAAAAACCAAAGTTAGTGCTGGGATTTGTCACGCTTAGCTCTGGCAATCCTTGTGTAGMTAAGCATTTTTTCCCAAACTACGTCATGATGTATTTAGTCATTATATAATTGTCTCAGGTTAAATATATCTTCTTTGTGTGATGTCTACCCTAATTATAAACCATTAGCAAGACAAGTATGCAGAATCTTTTGAGATTGCCTGGAAAGCTCAGTACTCTCTCTATGAGATAACCATCTTACTCACCCCTCTCACTTTTGCCTTGCACATAAACTTGCCCATTTGTCTTGCACTTCTTCAAAGCATTTTGAAGCATCCGCAACAACCATGTCAGAAGACAATCACATATTACAAAGTTCAAAAATAAAGCATGTATTCAGCAAAGAAAATACAGCATACAAGAGACATAATTCTGTATGTGTTTCCCAGGGGTTTGGAAAAATTACTCTCTCACTTACCCTCATGCTGTCAAGGACAAAATAAGTCRGTAGATAGGCAAGTAGTTAGGCATGCAGACACAAGCAGATGGAATTCTTTCAGCAAACCAGAAAAAAGAGAGGAGAAAAAGGGAGAAGACAGAGATAATCTCTCCACAGAACAGCTGCAATAACTGTTGAAAGACACTGAAAGTCTAAACACTGAGCACTTTTTGACAAAAATTAATTAAAAATTAGTTATTGCAACTTTTCCTATTATAGGTAGAGAATAAATTTTCATTCAGATAATTGCTTTTCTTCTGGTAGCAGTGTTTCTTGTTAGTTTGTTTCTTTTCCTGGACTTTTTTCTTTCCATCTATTGATTTAGTTTGTAGAAGCTAAGCCCATATTATTCTGCTATATATAACTCAGGTAGGAAGAGATCTAAAKCCTGGCAGGAACATCTCCAGACAGGTTTCTTTGATACAGGAGATATTTAACAACTAACATAATGAAAGATGATAGCTCTTTCGGTTATACTGAAATACCAGAGCAAACACAGAAAATATGGGATTGGGAAACATACAGCACAAACAGTTTTACCCATATTTATATCAACACATRTCATGGTATAAAATCAGGATCACAGAACAGATGATATTGGCAGGCATCTCTGAAGAACAATTACTCTGAATCCCCRCTCAAAGCAAGGAGATGCCTAGAGCAGACTTCCCGGGATTATTCCAATTCACATTTCTAGCATCTCCAAGGTGGAAGATTTCACAGCTTCTCTGGGTTACCTGTGCCAGTGCTGTCATCCAGAGAGTAAAATAGGGCTTCCTGATCTTTGGATGGAGCCACAAGGCTACATTGCTGGCTCATTGACAAATTGTTGCCCATTAGGACTCTCAGGTCATTTTTCTGCAAAGCTGCTTTCCAGCTGCATAGCCCCCAGCCTCTGCTGGTATCAGCTTGTTACTTCCCAGRTGCAGGACTTTTCACATCTCCTCACTGAGCTGCATGAGGTTCCTGTCAGCTCATTTCTCTAGGGTCTGAATGGAAATATGATCTTCAGGTGCATAAGCTACTCCCAATTTTGTATCATCTGCAAAATCCTTGAAGGTGCACTCTATGCTATCATTCAGATCATTAATRAAAAGGTTAACAGTATTGCCCTCAGGTACTGATCACTACAGTACTAGAGATTTTGTGCTGCTGATCACAGGCAGGAAGTTCAGCCAGTTTTTAGTTTACTCACTGTCGATGGCCTAGACTGCACTTCATCACTTTGCTACTGAAAATATATGATGTAAATACTGTAAAAGTGTAGCATAGTTTACTTATTCTGTTGCTTTTACACCTCTGTCTTCCTATCTCCACCATTTTTTCAAGGCTGTAAAGATGAGATTGCAATTTTTCCATATTTTCATGATATATGAACAAGAAGGTAAATCAAATTAATCAGAAGTTACAGATTTTCAAGGGAATCACAGAAATAAGATTCTTGCCTCATATTTATTTGTTCTGCTATAGTAAGTATATTCTGCCAWGTAATCTAATTGTTGTTCAGCAAAATTTTTGAGGATTAAATATGGCTTCAGATCCTGCTACACAGAAGTTTAAAAATATATCAACACCCCCATCCTACAAAAACACAAAAAACCCATAGTATTTTTAAACATTTTTTCTATATACAGAATTTTAGCTTTGACTCAGCTGAGTGTTTCATCTATYGCTCTATCTATGACAAAATACACAAGAAAGAAAAGAAAATATAGAAATAAAAAAACCCACATCATCAACAAGAAAACCTGAAAGTTATCCACTTGAGGAGAAACAAACAAGCAAACTCTACTAAATTATGTCTTGTGTATGTGTATATAAAAGACAAACAACATATAATTTTGATCAATTTATGAAAAGTGCCTTGAGACACCTGGACAACAGAATTTCCTTCCATCCACATAAGCAGCTGAAACATGTTTCCTCATGATGTCTGCCCACAGATCTCAACTCTGACATACCATATCTACAGTATGGCTCATGTAATGAGACTAAGAAAAAAACTTACAAAAAATTTGTTTGTGTAGATCACTTTTCTGATATAGAAGTCAATAACATATCATATAGTCACCCTAATTACTTTTAGCTGATATTAACAACAGCTGAATTTGAACTAGTGACCCACAGGTGAAAGGCTTTTCTCACTCATCCCTCCCCAAATTGTGCCTCAACTACTGCTGATCTTCCTTTAACTGTGCAGGAAATGTTTTGATGAGTTTGGAAAGCTGCTGGATGCCTGAGTCAGAGACTGAATTCTGCAAGTYAGTGTATTAGGCAGTGCTCCTGCTCTGACAGCAAGAAATGTTAACATTAAGAAGTCTTTCTATCACACTGAATAAAAACCAACATTCATAAATTCATAGAATTATGGAATCATAAAGTTTAGAAAAGATCTTTAGGATCATCAAGTACAACCCAGCACAATGACCATGTTCACCACATCCTCAAGTGCCACACCCAAATATTTTTGTACACTTCCAGGTATGTTGTCTCCACCRCTTCCCTGGGCAACCTGTTCTGATGCTTTACAGTCCATTCCGTTACTTTTTTTCCTAATAATTAATTTAAACCTTCTCTGGTGCAATTTGAGGCCACTTCATCTCTCTTGTCACTTGTCTCTTGAGAAAAGGGGCTGATCCCCACCTTGCTACAACCTTCTTACAATTCAGTGTACAGAACAATAAGGGCCCTCCTATAGTCCTTTTCTGCAGGCTAAACATGCCCAGCTCCCTTTGCTATTTCTCACAGGACTTGTGCTCCCACCCCTTCCCCAGCTCTGTTTCCTTCTCTGGACACACTCCAGCACCTCAAAAATGATTTCCACTTAGAGGTCACTCCTCCAAGTCAGTAGCCCTGGTTGGGTTGGAAACTTTCTTTGACAATGACCAAATAGTAAATCTTAAYTGTTTGGGAATTTTTTCCATCTTAAAATGGAAAGTGACTTCTTCTCCAAAGTATTCTCTTCAAGGAATATTCTACACTTTTCACACTTCCTGTTAGCTCAGCCGTATACCATTCTGCCAGTCTTTCATGTGAGCATAACTCACTGTGTCCCTGAGAATATCACGTTTGTATACTTACTGTGATGTCATAGACTGAATATTTGTGAAATAGGGGAATACCTCCAGCAAAGCATAAGTGAAAGTTCTGTGTATGACTTAAAATCAGCATCTGAGCTATCATGGATTCCTCTGGAGCTTTAACATAGAGGTCTTGTGTTTTTCTGACTTTTGAATACTATCTTATGATTTATAGCAGCCAGACACTGAAACATTTGAGGTCCAACATTCTATTAATAATTATGCATGTTAAATTTCTGCCCACGCAAACATCAGGAGTTATAGCTTATGCATTCACACTTACTGAAAGACTTGATTACAACCAGATGGTTCTTTAAAAGTTTGGGGAATCTCTAAAATAAGTGACAATGCTGGTAGAGGGTGGTTTTCCKTCTGCTGATCATAGAGATAGCACATTAAGGCTTTCAAACTCCTGCTGTTTGTGTCACAGTATTCAAAATAGCTGAGAAAATGAGCAAAATTCTTATTTTATGGTTTCATTATGAGTAGTTCTTTACAAAGTACAATTTTATATTATTTTTATTTTCCAGCATACAAAGTGAAGTTTCCTAGCAAGTTTCAATTCAACAGCAATTGCCAGTATGGGGAATAATTTTTTTTTAATTTATTTTTTCCATTTACAACTGAAGRATTCTATTTTGTCAGCACTGCCAAGTGCATTTTCCCCTGAACTTGCCTTCCCATTTTTTTTCTGATCAACTTACTGATTCACAAGGAATTCAAGAGAGTGGAAGTCACTTTTTATTCTTAACCTGGGTACAGTTATAAATTCAACTGTCTCTTTTTTCTGGGATCTTTTTCCACAATATAATGCTAACCTGTCAAGCAGTCAAGAGTCTTAACCACTAACTAATACCTTGTGTGTGATCACAAGRTTTCACATATTCTTCTAAGGTTCATACTTCTCCATGCTACAGGCAGCTACCAAGACATGAAAAATGGCATACCAAAATCACTCTCTCAAAATAACCATTTAGGCCACATTTCAGTCATTTCATTCACAYGTCGGAAACCAAAAGTGGGTGGCTGGGTACACAGTGACTGGAAAGTGGCCTAGCAGAGAAGAACCCTGGGGATGATGCTCAACCACAGTTGAAAATGAACCAGCTGTGCGCAGGTGGTCAAGAAAACCAACAGCACCTGGACTTTATCAGCAACAGTGTGGCAGCAGGAGCAGGGCAAAAGCCTTCCTGTGCTGGACACTTCTGAGGTCTCACCTTGAATCCTGCGCTCAGTTTTGGGCTCCTTGTGASAACAAAGACATTGAGGGGCTGGAGCATGTCCAGAGAAGGGCAAGGGAACTGGTGAAGGGTTTGGAGCACAAGTCTGATGACTTGTGAAGGGTCTAGAGAAGCTGAGGGGGCTGGGAGTGTTCATCTTGGAGAAAGGAGGCCTAGCAGGGACCATATTGCTTTCTACAACTGCCTAGAAGAAAGTTGTAAGCCAGGTGGGGRTTGATGTCTTCTCTGAGAGAGCAAACAACAGGACAAAGTGACACAGTCTTGATTTGCTCCAGAGGAGTYTATGGTGGACATTAGGAAGGATTTCTTCACAGAAAGGGAGACTAGACATCAGAATGGGCTGCCCAGAGAGGTGATGAAGTCACCATCCCTGGAGATGTTTAARGAAAGACAGGATGTGGCATTTAGAGCCATAGTCTAGTTGATACGGCAGTGTTCACTCATAGGTTGAACTGCAGGACCTCAGTGGTCTTTTCTAACTTAATTAAGATTCTATGTTTGATTAAATTTGTCCAGTTCGGCCATGGGTTTGTATTATTGTTGAGGGTTGGGTTTCTTTCTTTTGTTTCTTCTTACTTGTTSAATTTTTTTCCTATTGAGTTGCAGGGAAGCACTGATGGCAGGGTGCTTGAGGTGGCAGGGAGGTGGCTAGGCCTCAGGCATTTGGTGGCACTCCTCTGGATTTTATCTTGGATGGGCAGAGGTCCCATGAGAGTTGGGCAGGTGGGGGGCAGGACTGGGGCAGCTGCCAGCTCGCTCACACTYTTGGCTTTCAAAGGAGGATGGTTGGAGTCACAGCTTGGKAAGATGCTGCYGGCAGAGCCCAACCCAMAGCGGTTTCTTCTGCTGTGAGGTGAGCTTTTGCTGGTGAGAGCAGCCACTGAACTGGGACCTTATTAACACCCACCTCACTAAAAGAGGGACCTATCCCCATCTGCTCAGGTTCCCGGTATCTTGGGCTGTCCCCTCTTTGCCCTGCTGGGAGCCGGGCTGCTGCTCTCCTGCCCCTGCTACTTCTTCAGCACCACTCCAAGGTTTTCCTTGCACTGCAGCCCCGCACCCCCTGCCTGCTGAGAGGCCCCGTGGTTCCAGCCACAGCTCCAGAGCTCCTGATACATCTCATCCACCACCCCGGGAGTTTTGCTCATTCCTGATGTTCCAGTTTGCTGTTTCCAAGGGTCCTGCAGGGGAACTGGGATTGGCTGCTCCAGGGGTTTGTGAAACAAAGCCCTTTTTCCATCCCTTCCCACCTGGGCCCAGCCGCCATTGCCGCGCTCCCCGAGCCCGCGCCACAGCGCCCCCTGCAGGGCATGGGGGATCAGCGCACCCGCCCTGCCCGCCGGGAGCCACCAGCGCCCCTGGTGGCCGTGCCTGGAACTGCACCGAAGGGAAGTGCCTGCAGCCCAGAAGGGGTCACTGGACCTGTGGTTCTGGATGTTGTCACTGCCAGGGTTGGTGTTGTTTGTTTGACTTGTCACACACACAGGTAAAGAAATGTTATTCTCATACCTTTTCCTGAGAGCCCCTTAATTTCAAAATTATAATAATTTGGCAGGAGGAGGTTTACATTTTTCCATTCCAAGGGAGGCTCCTGCCTTCCCTAGCCGACAACTGTCTTTCAAACTGAGAGAATTATGATTTCATAAAATCTCATACCTGACAGACAGTTGAGCTTATTCTAAAGCTCCTTTTCAACATATTGTGCCAACAACTATAGCATTTTTCATTTCAGTTTTCATTTCACCTTCATTTCACCCTTCAGATCTATGCATAACATTCTTTTGGGAAGAATACTGTAACTTGAAACTAAGTCTTCAGTAGAGTGCTAATCTGACCTGTTTAATTTTTTTTAATGYCTATGAAYACATGTAAGTAGRAATGTTSCAAATTAAAAATGAAAATYAACTGAATGCTATTGTGCTAGCAGYRTCCAGGTTTTTCTTATTCTGAGATATCACAGTAATGTGTTTTTTAAAAGCCATTTGGAAAACAGATGTTTCTTTTTTCCCATATTTGATAATTCAATGGCCATTCTAACATCTCTATTTACAAAGTTACATTTTTCTTCATTTAAATGTTGCTAATTAAATATATTAATTTTACAAGGCAAAATGAAAGTGTTCTTTTTTCAAAAATTCARGAGGAATTCAAGGCAGTATTTTGTCGAAGTGCAGTAGACCAAAATACAAAGGATGAGAGAATGGCACAACAAGAGTATTGCTCTGCTCCTTCATATGCGATCCACAATCTGGGTGCTAATGACAACCTTGACATGTGACAAACTAATATATATATTTGAGGACAACCATAAAAAAGTGGTTTTAGGCTAAAAAAAATCAGATTTGGTTGTAGTCTGCCTTGTTTATTCCATTTARTTGGATAGTTCAATATGATAGCTAGAGAAAAATAAAAACAAAAGTTATTCTGTGTGGGGAACCTGATGTGCAGCAGAGTTTTKTCAGCATGATGAAGTTGGTACCTTTGTAGAAAAGAAACTTACAGCATCATTCATTTAGCTGCACAGGGCACAAATTTTATTTATTTATTTATCTCTTAAATAAACACCTACTTAATCTCTGTAGATTTGTTAACCACTCTTGAAGCCTTTTTGGTAAGACAGTGGACTATTGTTTTATACATTTTTWAAAAATCATATGAGCTGAGAGATCCAAATGTAAGTTTTTGATGCACAACTTGGATACATATTTAAACCATATAACAGCAAATGCATTAGCCTACAGAACAAGGAAAGGCCCAACCCCATATAAATCATCCAGGGTTAATTCTAGATGATACTTTGACTAATAAAAATTATCTTCTGAGCTAAGATAAATTTCTCCATGCCAGCTTGAAAAAAAAACCCCAAAAACCCAAAAAAGCTCATCTTTATATAATAGGAAACAATATTTAAAACCACATGTTCACCACAATGGAAAAGGAACAGGAAAAAGGCACTTAAGTACAATGAAGGGAAAAAAGGAAGGAAGCTGGAGGTATTTGAGGGTTTAATTTATAAGATATATTACTAAATTTCAATGTAAATTCTTCTCTAGTATTAGAATTTTTTTATCATATGTTGTACATAATTGAGGAAGGTCCAACATTTTAGTAGCTAGAAWATGTTGAAATTAAAAATGTTAAAGAKGTTTCACATCTGAACTCTGACAWAAGAAGTCAAACCTGATGCAACGAYTGGTGAAATTGACTGCTAGAGTGGGGTTAAAAGTTATTTTTTAATTCACAGGAGCAATTACCACTCCACAAAAAGGAACTAATAATCTTTAACTTTAAATTCCCTTCCTGTGTTTCTCTTCTTCAGTCATTGGTTCTGGGCATAAGTGCTCTGCATTCTTGTGTGSTATATTGTGCTCAGATGCTTGATTAGTTTTGCTTTTGACCTAATATTCACTAAGAATGGAGATAAAATTGAGTTCAAACTTGTGTTTCAGAGGTCTAAGACCAGAACTTTCCGTATTAACTAYTCAGTCCATTGTTTTTCTATCACTGGAGTAGCACTGCCTGCACTACTTGGTTACAGAATTTTTCGGCAATCACTGAAGAACAACCCTACAAAGAGGTTATGGGCTCTCTGTCTGCAGAATAACACTGTATTTTGGAGGACCATTGCTAAAGACCATCATAGACTGAAAATTTCTAATTGTATTAATATCTAACAGATATTAGGACATCACCAAGTAGTAGAATGAAGAAAAGTACAAAATTGGCAGCATTTTCTAAAAAAACTCCAAACAAACAAAACTAAAAAGTAAAAAGAGAACCTTTTTATGGATCAATGCAAACTTAATGTGACCAAACCTGTGAAGAGAGTGCATTTCAAAAAATTTGCATATTTGTTCTGCTCTACTATAAGAATGCACAAGAAACCTCAATAAATATGCCTTAGTTAGGTACCTGCTCATATTTTCCATAGCTTATATTTAAGCAACATAATTTTCCAAGAAAGAAGTTTACAACATAAAATTTTACCTTTAAAAAAAACTAAGATGAGAAGAAAATCTGAGTGTTTGGATTATAAGGCTGGAAATTATTAGGAAGAATGAAGTGCAGAGATGTTATAAAATGATTGCAGCTTTTAGGCTTGGATTTTTGAGGTACATCTAATTTGAACAAATTCCTTCTGCAATACTGAAGTATTTTACCTCATCTCACATTTAGACAAATAATTTTACACATTAAAAAGAAAGTTACTCAGAAAGGGAGATATATTTAGTTTTGTAGAAAGTTGAAAACTTTTTTTTCTGCATAGGGAGTACTATGATTTCCTTGATAAATCTTCCTTCTAAAATCCTTTTTAAATAATTTTATAAAAATGCAATTTTTCCTATGATAGTGTAAAACTGAATTACTAAAAAGTACAGCTAAATAATTATCTACTATGAGTCATTGACATCTTTAATGACAAAATTGCTATATATTCACTTTTATACTGGAATTCACTTTTGATTCCCTGGAAATTTGTCCTTCCTATTCATTTAAAGATAAGATCTTTACTAATAATGGGATTTTTGTATTCTAAAATAACATTTATTTCCTAAGGGTCTTGATTTTACCTGACACATTAAAAAAACAAACAAACAAAAAACCAATACAAAACTAACCAAACAACAAACCAACCAAACAAACCAAAACCAAAACCAAAACCAAAACCAAAACCAAACAAAAAAAACCCTGTTTGGGGTAAATTTGAATCTCCCCAAGCAGGAAAAACTTTGCTGAACAATTATATGTTTTCTAGAACTAGGTTTAGAATGGGTAACTCTTCATCAAAAGTTTATATATAATTTTTTATATCTATGTAAATTTGAAATATAGATAYAGTTTTCAATCAAGGTTAACAAAGGACATTTTAAATACATTCTTCAGCAGGTTTTGCTTTTTCATCTATTTAGGTAGATTCAAACTTAACAAAGTAGATCTAATCTCACTGGACTCTGTAATGAAAAAAATAATTTTTTTCATTATAATATCACAAAGTCTAAGCCATTAAAACTTGTGAGAGAGATAACTTCAAAAAAACTCAAAGAAAAATAAAAAATCCTTTATGCAAATATCTTTCAGTAGAGAAAATTCAGATGAATATTTTGCATTAYTTAAAATAGTGATATTTTTATACATTGCTTTAAAAATAATCTTATATAATTTGATGGCTTGCTAATGGAAAGTGTTAACTGAATCCAGTTTCATGAGATGGCATGCATTTAGCTACTTTCCACTTTTTAACTAAAAGCAATCMCACTGCTGGAATCTTCACACCAATTGTTCCCTGAGCACAGTTTAAAATTATTTTTCTTGGCTAARCATAAATCAAAATCCATTCAGTATTAGTACACTACAAACCTATAGCTGAGATGCTTGTAATAAAAATGCATTACAGTAAATAAACACCAGTTTTTGTCAAKAATATTTGCATGCAAAGTTGGCAACATTATGTATGCCTTCATTATATTTTAAATTGTTCTATTGACATAAGCAAAAARTATTCCAAGACAAAGAACTTTTCTGAAGGAGACACTGCTGAGAAAGAAATGAGAGATCACACACCGTTGTGATTGGCATTTCACTATAACTCAGTGATTACAGCACAGAAGATGGATCAGACCATAAGTGGGGTTTGCTTCCTGCAAGCCTATTGAGGGAATGAAGGAAAAATATATCCATATTTATCCCTCCCWGCCACTCGGGGTGTAAATTATGACGTGGGGTAGAGAAAGAGGAGAAATACTCCTCTATGACCTGTGGATTTTGTATTCTTCTTCATATGTTGCTCTACATCACAGGATAATCTTGCATGATAGGAGCTCAGTTTTTCCTACACTTGTCTGATATTTGCTGTACTGGCTTCTGGGACAGGATGGCTCTAACCAATAGCCAAAGTGGAAATTAGAAGGAATATTCTTTTTCTATAGTACTCATCAGGCCTGGACTGAAAAGTCATTATTGGTTTCACAGTTTTATGCAGGTATGCCTGAGCTAAAAAGAGTAAGAATAGAYTTGGGAGGTAATGAAGAACCTGAGGCTGTTATCTGGTGAAGAATACAATATTCAGTTTAGGAAGTCAGAATTTTTGTAGAATTGAAGCAGAACAAAAAGGTGTCTAAAGTAATCAAATTTATGAACGTTCCTTGGAAGTTTTGCCTGTCATTTCAGAAAGAGCCAACAGTTTTAAATTATGGCAGCCCTGGAATCAAGCTGTGCARTACCTCTACACAAATGATATCTCAATTCACAATCCTACTGCCTAATGAACATTAAATGTGCTGCTTTTAATCTCTCACTTCCCTCCTCCATTGAGTTACATTCACAGTCTAAYGTGAATACATACACATAGCCTTTTCTCAGGCCTCTAATGTTGMTAAGTTGTAAGAGCAAAACAGCTAGGATGTAGACTCATATGTAACAACACTTTGGGGTCAGAAGCAGGTAGCCTTCAGTGGTTGCTTCAGCTCTCAGAGCACCAGGCCTTTGGCTCTCCATTCTTTATACCACCTGCACGAGAATCCTCCTGCAGTAAGCTCAGGATTTTTCAAAAGTGATTGTGACTTTGCCAATGGTACGAGAAATAAGCGTTTTTATTTAGAGTTGGTATCACAATGTGCCACTTGTTGCTTTGGCTGTTGGTAACCCACATCAATAAATGATTGACACTTCAATGATTCAGCGATGAAAATTGTAGATAATACTGGACACTTTATGCAGATTGCACAGTAGCATCTTATCTTTAATTCTTCCACATCCTGATTGTATGATCATATACAGGACTCTGATTTTTAACAAAAAATTTTGCTTCTTCCATTAACTCTATCAATTCTGAGAGGAAATGAGCTATGAGAGGTGGGAGTAAGGTTTAATTTATTAAATAATAGAAGCAAGAAACAATATTAGCTAATGATAAGTCAGTGTGAACTAAAACAACTAAATTTAATGAGACAAATATTTGGGAAATCAACCAGTACAAGCAACTTACTTGCCAAAGAAGAAGAACTGGCTTTTAACTCAGCCATAGTTATTGAATCATATTTTTAGAATGGCTTTCTTGGCTTATACATCCCAATTTGTGCTAAAGTTTTCTTTTTCACRTAGTGACAGAATTCATGTGAGAAAGAATTAAAGGGGTTTTGAAAAGACAAAAACTTTAAGAAGAAAATTATGTTACAAATAGTCTGGAAATCATGGCTCATCTTAGCTTCCCTTTTTTTAGTAATGTTATATTTTAATATCCTGCAACTCTAACCTGCACAGTCTCCATTACGACCTAAATTAGAAATATATAAGCAAGATGAGTAGTCCTGGAAGAAACTAAATAGCAGTCAAAACAAGGCTAGATCCATTAAGCCCCCAAAGGTTACAAACACATTATTTCACTTTTTTATCTGTAATTTGGATTGCATTATTACAGTGTCCTGCAATAACAACTGAAAATTAATGATGTGCTATGACACTGAAAACAAGGTGAAGTAAATCTGAGGAATCATTTAATCAGCAGAGTGCTTGGCTTTCCTTTTTTTTTTTTTTTTTTTTTTAAAGAATTCTTGCTGTGATATGGCCTCAGAAGGAAAAAAAAAGGAGAAATATTTGAAAGGAAATGGAAGGTAGCCCAATAATGTTGCAGGTCTGATAAWGTGAGCTATAAGAGATGTGAGTACATGCAGAGATAGTAAACACAGGTAATAGAGATGAAACACATAAACATTAGGTGAAAGAATTGGAAGATTATTTAAAGAATCCATTTTACTCGGTGATGACAATTACTGTAGAAAAAATAACATACAGTGATGTGAGGATTTTGAATTTACTTCTTGCATTAAGAATTCAAACCAAAGATTTCTTTTAGTTAGAGCTTGAATTGTAACACTAAGGAAAAAACAGAAAATCAATGAAACATAATGAGATGGTYCCCTACAAAAAGGTAGTCTAAGGAAAACTTAGAACTCTAAAAATAAAATTACCTTAATAATAAGAACCATCAAGTAAATGTGAAAGGAATACTTCTTTCTCATARGGAATCTGATTTAAAATGAGATTATTTATAAAATAATTAAAAAATTATTTTATAATTATTTTATAAAATGGATTATTTATAAAATATAGCACAATGCACCACTCCATCCAAGATTAAAGAAGTTAAGTAATTTATCATGYAAATGGCAATATGGGAGTTTTTTGTTCTTATAAGTTCTGTTCCATGTTTCAGTCCTAATCAGTGAAATACAATGCRTAGAAATGGGGAATGCTGAAATCTTAAAACCTATTCACTTAATTTGCTAATTTAGGAGCAGATTTTCTTTGTGATATGTGTAACATTATGAAACATAAAAGTCTTATTTAAGGCCCAAATTATGCAAAATATGTGTGATGTAGGCTATGATTATCTGTTGCACCTGGATATTGACCTCTGTGTATACAATACTTATGCACTGTGCACTTGGAACACCAGAATTTGTCCTGTCAGGGAAGYTTATCCATTTACTATATTGTCATGATACAGAAGTAAATTTCCTCCTTTTTCAATGAGGCAAAGTTTCTTACCCATGAACCTAAGCTGAGACCAATTTAATACTGTTTTTGTGATTCCCTTGTCTTAAAGCCAGTAAGATTGCACCCCATGTAGCCCAAAGTTCCTAAACCTTGCCCCAGCCGTGGGAACACTGAACACAAGCTCACAATTTGGTCCCAGAGAAGGATTCTGGGGGAATCAAAGCAGCTGAGCATGTATCAGGCACAATGTAATTGTTATCAGTTCAGTCTCACACTGCATAATGATTGAGGAAGGAGCTCAGAAAAACAAATTACCATATCTTGTCTCTGTATGACCAATTCTTTTTCTGCCCTCAGGTATAAGTACAGCCTGAAAAAAACACAAGATTAATGGTTTTGCATGTTTAAAACTAACAAAAAACAGATAATACRTCATCRAATGGTCTGGTGGTGAGTCTTTGTTAGTCTCAGAAGCAAACTGAATTTCCAATTTCTTTGGAAAATCAATGGGATTTTTTTGTCTYCTTTGTCTCTTTCCATCAATGGATTTTTGCCTAAGCTGTGTTTCTTCGGTCATTACTAGTTTGACCTAACTCTGCAAGATGCAAGAAAATTAYATTTGAGACATTTCTATTACCTTACCAGAAAGAGAGATAAGGACGACTGATTGGAAGTTCCCCATGTTGTAATTTCTATCTATTTGGRAAAAAAAGATGCAATATTTCCTTTTCTGCAAGTCACTGGGAACTTCACTGACTACCACGACTTTTCAAAAGGCATCAAATGTCTGCCAATTAAAATAAAAAAGTTAAACGATTTTAAATGTTCAACCCGGGAAATATCGCTATCTCTGTGTTGAAATTCACATACAGAGCAGTATTTATTATTGTCTTCAAATTATTTGAAGAATGCCACTCAGAGAAGTGGACAAAATTTGGACTTGAAATGAAGGGTTGTATTTTATTGTATCTATGAAATTATTCAAAAGTTGTARGATCTCTTCTGTTTTAATTTAATTCATGTTTAAAGGAAAAACAGTAGATGTTTGGCTTCACTTCTCTTTGGTATAAGATGTGCAAAATCATTGGAGTAACATCAGAGACTAATTTGCTTCCTCTCACTCCTACAAATCTATAAATGAGTGAAAGAGAACTGCAATTTGGTGAACAGYTCCTGATGAGCAAATAAAAAGATGATGAAGTCAGCTTTTCACTGAGAAGCCTCTCAAGGCAAGATAGCTTTGAAGCTGATATCAGTCACTCTTCAAAGCTATCAATATCAACCGCTTTTTCAAATTGAGACCTCTTTTCTCTCCTTAACCTACTTTAACCTTCTCTTAGAAGGAATATAATCAAGAGTCAATACAATGTGACATATTGGAAAGACATGCTGGAGAAGAGAAAAATCAACATTTCCTGAGATAAAAACTCTTTTTTCCTTTTGTTATGTAGATGGCTGAAAAAAGAAGAGAGAAGAGATCACAAATGGTCAGGCTAAACCGAATCTGAACAGAACATCCAAATGGAAGAAACAGCCCCTCTCAGAAGACTTAGAAGGCAGTGAAGAAACACATGTATATACAAAGTTGTCTAGATCTGTCAGGACTGGCTCTGGCTGATATGTGCTACTTATCTTGATTCCTGAAAATGACAGCACTCCATTCTCAGAGAGCACATAGCAATTTTACTGCTCCCCTAATAAAAGTACAGACCACTCTGTGAACTCACAGCACATGTTCCCAGACAGCACTTTATTTTGAGCAAAGAGGGATATAAAATTTATAGGAGGGTTGAACACAAGAACACTAAAATGATTCTTCCTAAAATTGTACAGCAACCTGTGCACAGCCTAACCTGATACACTCTTTTTAAAATGAGAAATGGGATTAAAATGCTGGTAAAGACTGTATGACTTTGCTGTTATGAGTTTACTGGCAGAAATTTTCCTTTATGCTTCAATTAATTTTATATTTCTGTGTGACCCCTATACAGCAAAGAGGGGTTACAGTATTTCACCCTTAAGAAAGAAGTGCAAACACATCTAAATTAAAAGACAAAGGTGCTACAAGAACATGTGAAAGTAGACTATTTGCAGGCCAAAAGGCACTAGAAATAGAAAGAAAGCTGAATTCTCAAAGAAAAGCTATTCTAAAACCATCTTTAAGTAGATGTATTAGAAACAAAACTAACTAGTTTTAAAGAGATTGGTCACTAAATGAAAGAAATTGTAGTATTGKGTGTATAATCCCAGATGCCTGTGTCCGACGGTTATAGCCACACACTTCCATCCTACTCTTAACCACTCTGCAGAATCTTGAAGTATCTTTGTAGGAATCCAGTTGTGTTCACACTGTACCTAAACCAGTTCATAAGGCACCTAAACATGCTGCATGCTTACCCAGGCCATTTTGTCACCCATTCCATGATGCTTTACTTTTTTTATATGATGGAATCTGACTCTAACAGTATATATAAGCAGCGGTCTCTCATATTTTTTTCTCAGCTATTGCACACTTCCCTTAGCATATGTATTTCCCTATGAACAAGCTGGAGGAAAAGAAAGGATGTGATGTTGGTTCATTGTGACAGCACTATATATGACAAGAGTCAGGGTGAGTCCATCCAATCTTTGCAATAAGTAATGAAGGAACTCCTATGGCATGTATTCATTGAGCCTTTGTGGAAGAAAACAGTCCAGTCAGTAGAAAAGCTGCATACCTTTTCCTATACTGTGTTGGCAGAGAAACCAGACAGATCAGATTTATGTGAGGTGAGAACTCCTCATCCTTTATCATCGAAACTCCTGAATGATTTTGTCTGTCTGTCTTTTCCCTTATTTCAGACTTGTCTCTTTTGTGAACATTTGCCACTATAACACTGTGGTTATCTGACCACCACGTGAAAAATACAGGCTGTTTCCTGGCATCTTTCCAACATGGTTCAACAGCATGAGGGGTCACAACTTGGCCACTTGTGGATAGCAAGCTGAGAATTTGTATCAGCCAGGATGCCACTGGTAAAATAAACAATCATTTCTTAGGAGAAGTGCAAAGATCTAGCTAGTCAAGTAGAAGGAGGACTCACAGGCAGTTTATCCTAGTTCTTACGACCAGTGACTGTGATACTTGAAACAAACGTTATTGTACTACTTTTGATGATCTGGAGGTTTACCCCAAATCCCAGAGATGTGTTACAAGAGACTCCACAATGTCAGATTCAGTGCAAGGGCTATCAGTGTTGATTATTTTGGTATGTGTCTGGACTAATATKATCTTTATGTTCCCAAAATATTTTTAAATTAATATCCTTGTGTTAGAARTCAGTAATAAGTTCATTGTCTACTTCTTAATTAACATATTTTGTTCTAAAATGTATTTATGGCAAGGCTTAAGGGAAAATATTGTAAAATGGTCCAAACAGATTGGAAGTTTTATTTTGTGGAGAAAAAAATTCATTGGAGGATTAAATGTGATCATTAAAGTGCTATTAATTAATTCAAATTTGTAGTTAGTATTAACCATAAAAATCCGAGGTTTTAAAGCCCTGTGTCATCTAATTGCTTTGAGCTAGCTGTTCACATTTGTGCTTATTGTTGCATTGCTATGTGTCTAAGCTTTCTTGCAAAGGTGGCAAGGTGTGAACAATCTAAGAGAGATGGGGATCATCATTTTTATRAATCCTTTGTGGAAGAAAAATTCASCTTTTAGTCATYTTAAAGTATCTCATGTTCTGAGTGCCCTATTGTATGGGAGAATGGTGAATAATCCATCTATAATTAGCTATGTTATGATCTTTCTATTACTCTATTACCCTAATACATTTTTCTTTAGAGCAAAGAGAGAATTGCGCTTTCTCTCTTCCTCRGTGATATACAGCTTTGTTAAAAAGCAGCTGGAATATTTTTCTAACCTTTCTCTATATCTTCTGCTGGAGGCTAGTGTATTGTGTAACAAATTACTTGTGGCTCTGGGATGGATGAATTTGCAAGTATAATATGCTCTAGACTGAATAAAAATGAAACCATTGAAAAATACTACCAAAAGAATTATGATGTTCTAATGCACTAACTTAAAACAAAACATTCTTTTTCCAAAGAAATGTTTGCATGTATGCAAAGACCAATATATGTTTGCACATTATATACAGACGGAGAGGAAGAGAGGACAGAAGATCAGAGTGAGATTTTTGAAATCCAGTCTAGTGCCACTGATTACACCAGTTACTCATTTGAGCCAAAATGAGCTATTTAGTGAACCAGCATCAGAGAGGCCTAAGTGATGAAGCAGAATACATCTTATGAGCTTTAATGTGAACAATATTCCCAATAATGTTAGCTGGGTAATAGCTCAGAAAAGAAGGAATTTTCTTCATTCTCTTCCTGGATACATAATTCACATTACAGAATCAAATAATGGAGCTAATGTATGAGAGAAGATACAATGAAATTCTCTGCAAGGGAAGCATAGAGAGGCTCATACTTAATTACGAAAGGCCTTGCAAAAAAAAAAAAAAAAGTGGGGATAACGGAAAAGGAAAATGTTTTTGGATGTGAGAAGAAACTGCTAAATTTCTGAACTATGTGTAAATCACACCATCTGTCACAAGTTAATTTTCTAGTGAGTGAAAGCAAAAACCCATCTGCAATCTAGAAGTGGGTTTTTTTTAACTCTGCTGTAACTATTTTGATATAATAATACTTTGAAAAAAGTGAAACTGTATTTGTTAAGTACTGTCTCACTTCCCTCACAAATATATGACAAGTCTTCCAGACAGAACTGGTATCTATACTTGTCATTGCCATTACCCAGCATTTCTTACTACAGAAGGTTGTTCTGCACGTAGTATACATTACCAATTTTTACATTTGACCTGAAAGCATAATCACTACGTATATCTCTACAGGTGGTATGTCATGTAAAGTGTTTTAGCATTTCTCCCATAAAAAGCTGAACAATTGAATTTACATTTTGGAATATTCTGTTAAAAATGTATAAAATTTAGTTATATGTTCAAATCTTATTAATCAATGTTGGAAAGTGAAAAGACAAGCAAACTCTTGAAAAGACAAGACAGAAATATCAACACAGAAAAGACTTTTCTCYTTAGTAGTATTGGAAATTATATCCCCTTGATGCATAATATCTGGTACATATTTTACAGGCAAGGCAATGCAATTGCAAATTTTAATTTCTTTGGACATAATAGTTAGAAATAAGAGACACAGAGAATCATACAGACTCTCTAAAAATTATCTTCTTTAAAACATGAGGAAATTGCTTCTTCTGAGCTTTCTCATGAAGAAAGTAAAAATAATACCTTAATTCACTTTGTACAAGAATTTGAATTATTTCACACATTGCAGTTTCAATAATTGGTCCTTGCCACCAGAATTCCTTCGATTTTTTTTTTTAATTTGTGTATTTTCTTTTCTTTTTTTTTTTTTTTTTTTTTTTTTTTTTTTAGTTTTTTTTTTTTTTTTTTTTTTTTTTTTTTTTTTTTTTTATTTCCTAGAAGGCAACTTTATTGTCTCTTTATTCTAGTTATTATGGGAAGTCCTTCCAGAGATTGTGGTTTAATCCCAGAAGGCAGCTACTACACACCACACAGCTACGCACTCACTATGTCCTCAAAGAAGTTGGAAAGAAATTCCACAAGCCATCTTTTAGTAGGATATGAATGCAGCCCTGCCAGGGGGATCAATAGAGTTGGTCCTCCTCAGAGCATCAGTTTGCAGTTAGCACTTTCTCTGTAGTAACTCCTCAAAGAATTGTAGCCCTTGTCTTTTTGGGTGAGTRATTATTCATTCTGGGCCACTGTCTTAGGTGAGTCATGTAGTGCCAATACCATTTGACATTATTAATCTTTATTCAAATGTAGATGGAGCTTTCATTAGTTTAATTGGTTTATTTGTTTAACTAGTTTATAAAAAAATCTCATTTGATTATATTTTTTGTTTCAGCTTTATAAACCTCCAAGGCATTTTAATTGGTTTAGTGAGCAGAATGTCAATAGAGGAATTGTTATGGAGGCATGACTGCACTCTTTTTCCTCCAGGAATTAAATGGGTAAAGGTAAAATGGGTCAACATGACTGCAGAAGTAGAGAGAAAAGAACAATGTCACAAAAGTAATTGTGATGATAGAAGCAAAGGAACTATGTGTGCCATCCTGGGAACATGCCTAATCCAGGCATAGAAGCATTTAAAAGAACAGCAAAAAATAGATGTTTCAAAAGGAACACTGAAAAGAGAAATGGAGCAGACATATCTCTTAAAATAGAAGACTGAAATCATGATACAACACACAAAAAAGCCCCGATCAACCCCCTGCATTCTCCAAATCAAAAATAAATCATGGGAACAGATCCAAGGAATTGGGTTGGGAACATCTGGGGARGGTCTGACTAAAATGGTTTAGAAGATGAACCAGAAGACAGGGATGTGCAGCCCCTTATAAAGAAGTGGAGATCCTGGGTCTCCAAGGTGGTCAGGTCTCTATAGTGCTCTCCATACTGAGATATGTCCACATTGATATATGTCTGTGAACAGGATCAGAACTTGCTGAACTGCAAGTTAAATTCTCCTGTAAAGAGGAGGGGAGCAGAAAATGAGTATTCAAAGGGAGTTTCTGTGTTGTGCTTGGATTGGATAATTTTAAGTAATGAAGAAGTGACTGGATTCTGTGATGTTCTCCGTTTCTCATGATTTCTGATCTACACATTGTGATTTGTCTTAAGCTTCTTTCCTGATCACATACTGAATTCCGGAAAGGAAATATAGAACAAAAGTTTTCTTGCTGAGATTAATTTAAAGGAAGGTGGTGTCTCAGTGACATTTTACATTAATTGATCTTGTGGATATGACATAATACTCTTTAGAAGTACTTTGCCCGTATTTTTAGACAGCCTTTGCTGAAAGAATTTGGGTATAATCTAAAATGGATACAGTCTTATGTTCATTAGAGGACTTCTGGTGAATACGGTTTGTAAACAACAGAACACATAAAAATATCTGCAACAGTCCAGATATAACTTCATTGGCATGTGTGATATTAAATCTGTTACTTGCTTAATTTTCTGTATCTTATAAATATATATTCGATATTTATTAAAATACATTTCCTCATCATATCAAAAGCAAAAAAAAAAAAAATTTGTATCTCCTAGGTAGAGATGTAGCTGTATATTTCTTTTATGTACAAGTGTTAATATGAAATTACAGTACAAGAATCCATATTTAGATTTGGTTGTTGGCTACACTTTCCTTTAAAATACATAGACAACTCTAATCATGAATAACTCAAAAGTCATGCATCAGTCTTAGAGAAATGCATAAAAACAACATAAATTATTGAAAAGATTTCATTTACATAAAGAAAACAAAATTCCTTTAAACTGAAAATGTATAATATGGCATAAATGAAATGAATTATGGAGAGATGTGACATCCTGATGAAAAATGGGACCATTTGAATACCCTTTAGAATGACTTAGAAGAAACAAAAGGAGCTATAAAGCATATATGTAAACCAAAACAGGATTGTGTCATTGGGAGCAATTAGCAGATTCCTGCCTTAGGATGCAGGAGGGTTTTGGCAGAGAGTGTTGATGGGGGCTGGAGAAAAAYAGGCAGGCATGCCCAGGCAATCCCCCAGTTGTGTAAAGATGAGTCAAGAAACCAAAAAAGGGTGTGGGCAGGTGACAGAGCCACACATTTGGGGAGAAGGTGCTACAAGGACCTGCTAAGGAAAGCTCCAGTCACCATTGGGAAACTGGGCAAAGGAAAGAAAGCCCCAGTCCAAGAGGGCATCTCCCTTCTTTTGGGASAGCCCAACCCAAACCTGTCCATGTTTCTAGGCCTGTCTCATGCCACAGTCACGTCCGGGTGGTATTGGGTGGTGCCGCGGTGGTCCCTGGAGGTGGCCTTGAAAAAGTCACCCCTGGGTCCAGGCATGCCGGTGCTCAGGGGTGGATTTCAGCTCTCTTTGTGAGCAGCCTAAGCTGCAAATCCCAGGGAAGCTCAGGGGTGGTGGAAGAACAGGCAGCGCAGGAGAGAAAGGCGAGGCCGGTTCTTCAGGCAGAGGGTCTTCTTTACTGGGGCTCCTGGCTCCGAAGATCTCTGGGTCTGAAGAACCCAGAGCCCAGGAGAACAGAGACTTGTATATGTTCCAAAAGGGGTGGGATTTACAACTTGGGCCAATAACAGGGGGTTACAACATAACTGGTAACTGGGGCAACCAACTGGAGGTGAAACATTAACATACCAGGAGCTGTCCAGGCCTCTGGGAGCGAACATTCCAGAACACTCTGGGAGCTCAGCTCACCAGGGCCTGTTGCCTAGCAACAACCTTACGGGGCAGGTGAGACACAGCGTGGCAGCTTGAAGCTACCAATAGTTGGTGCTTAGAGAGGCTCATATTAAATCCTTGTGTCTCCAAGGCAGGGTAGCCAGGCTTGGGGCAGCCTCTCGGCCTGCCACAGTCTCATGTCCCCTCTTTTGGGGCCAAGTGTGGACAAATCACCAGCCCCTCAAGAGCTACCCTTGAGTTTCAGCCTTGGCCTATAGAGCCAGAGGCAACCTTCTGTAGTTACTAGATGATAAATTTCATACACCTGGTTACCTAACACAATGCTTATTTCCAAAAACTACTGGCCTGTGGAAACAATGCCCATTGTGGAAGAACAAGACTTGGAAGCTCACCAATCTCATTGTCTTAGTGTCCTCTGAACTGACCCAGGTCATCTGGACCTTTGGAGTTTATAACCACTGTGAACATCCAGAGAGGCTTTCAGAACAGAAGAACCTATGCATAAAGGGGAGGTTAAATGTGTTAATGATTTCAGGGATATGATTATCACATGTATGTTTAGTGTGGGACATCCAATGTATATATATATGTAGAATATAGTATATTAACAGAAATTTCCCTGTACTCAGCATGCCCAGCTTTGGGAGGTGCAATCCCCGTGTGCATCCAGCTGAATTAAGTATTCCTGCTTCTTGATGCTACTTTATAAAGGAGTTTTTTATTTTTACTGAATTTTTGATAACACTGCTACTGGTGTGAGCTCTGTGAATGCAGCCAATGTGCTGCCTAAGAAGGTCAGCTGTGGGCTCTTCAGCAGCCAAGAGCACAGTACAGCCTCGTCTGATGGACACATCTGAATGTTAAAATTGACTGTTTATTGGAAGTCTTTAGATTTAGATTATACTAATTACTTCAAGTTGAAGAATCAATGAAAACATTTTTCAGGCTTCTTTTCTTTCTCGCATTTTACTTATATGAAGCACTTATTTAAGGTGAATGAAATACTTTGACATTTTCACAAATGGCTTTACCATGACCTTACTAAACATTCTCCCCCTTCTCTAAGGGAATGCATGACTGGAGTGCTGCAATGGAGGCCAGAAGGTCTTCAGATGKGACAAGGAAGGAAGAAGTGGCGCTGTAGTACCTTTATACATTAGGGAAGGTTTTGACTGTGTAGAGCCTGAGGACAGTGACAATAAAGTTGAGTGCRTAGGGGTGGGAATCAGGGGAAAGGCCAACCAGGCAGTTATCCTGGTGGCAGTCTGTTAAAGGCCACWCAACCAGGATAAACTCTACTATAAGTGGCTGACTGATGTTTCAAAATAGTGTTGTTGTTGGAGGCTCCAGCCTGCCAGATACTGGCTGGCTACTYAACACAGCAGAGAGGAGGCAGTCTAGGAGATGTCTGGAGTGTGTGGAAGAGAACTTCTTGACCTCCTGGTCAGGGAGGTGCCCCACGGGACCTGCTGGCTACAAACAGACAAGGGCTGGTGGGAGATATGGTGGTCAGAGACTGTTCCAGGCACAGCTACCAGGAAATGAGGGACTTTCCAGGACTTGGTGAAGGAAGGAGAGAGGTTTACCCTGAACTTCTGAAGGGTAGACTTTGGTGTACTCAAGTCACTGCTTTGAAGAGTACCTTGCAAAGCAGCCCATAAAATCAAAAGCGGCCCAGGAAAGCTGAAATTTTGAATGCARAGGAGCAGATTGTGCCTGTCATGCTGAAAGATGAACTGGTAGGAAAGTAGACTRGACTGGCTGAGTAAGGATCTTTCCCAGAATGTCAGGGAAAAAGGAGTGTGCATGACCTTTGGAAAAAGGGACAGGAAAGACAGGAAGTGTTTAGGGATGTTATTAGGTCATGTAGAAAGAAAGTTTTTACACTACTTTTTTTTAGATATTCTTAGCAAAAGCACTACCATTTTATGTCTGACATTTTATTCACTTTACATAAGTCAATCATTATTTTATTTGCTCTTTAGCAGTGACTATGAGTCTAATTTTCTGTGACCCTATCCATGAGTTACAGCACATTTCTATGAGAGAAAAGAAAATAAGTCCATTATACCAACTACAAGCAAAATAACAAATAAAATACTTAAAAAWTTTTGAAACATAAATGCATTTCTAAGAGCAATAGGTGAGGTTTTCAGGGTTTTTTTTGATGTTAAGAAACATGAATATGCATTGCTAATATTTTTTCATGCATTTTAAACCCATAAAGCCAAGATATTCTACTTTTATGTAATAAAAACATAATGATATCATGTTCTATTTATATGAAAATTTATGCTTTATATTCAAAACACCATATATTTTCAGTATTCAGGTTGGGAAACAAAATTTCCTGTATTCAACACACTGTGTCTAGTTTTTTAGACAGTTACTTGGCTATCAGCCCTATTTTGGTTTTTTTCAGTCTTTTCTAAACTGTTTCACTAATTTGAGAAAGTTTTGATTTATATTTGAATGCCTACAATATGTTCCAGCATGTATTGTTACAGAGCCTTGAATGGCTTGTGAGTTGTCATTTATACTAGGTCTTCTCAACTATATAAAGAGGCAAATCTTATTAAACAGTTCCATTGCAGGTTTAAGTTTGGTTTTACTGTGCTGCACTCTCTTTCAGTGGATAATTTGCATTGAACAATAGAAAATTTAGTGGCTTCCACAGGGTGTCTGCATCACCACCATGGAAGCATACACWATTAAAAAAAATATTAAAATTATCTACTATGAAAGACAAAAAATTTATGTGATAAACCACTTACTACAACTGCGTTACTAAAGCCAATGCTATGCTAGAGAGAGTCAGTAATGAGCCACAGAGAATTATTATATTATGGCAACTCTGTAACAGGATTTTAGGCACTGCCTTAACAATCAGAAGCCAATTTATTTAGTGATGCAAGAAAAACTTTGAACTCTGAAGCTTCTTCTGGCATTGCTGCTTGTTTTGCATGAATAACAATACATATGATATTAATTGATAAGCACTAGAATGTTTCGTAATTGCTAATAAGCATGCTACTCGATTAGGAAAAAACCATGGGTTTTGTATGTCCTTTTATACATTTCTATAGAACTTTACATTCTTCATTTAATATTTTACAAGATTAATTTAAAGACAATTCATTGTTTTATATAAGGTCACATTTTAAAAAGCTTTTATATCAAATGGACCATGACTACTCAATATGCCTATTAAAATCATAGATTTTGTTTATTACTGAGGARTACTCATTACTCTAATAAAAAGACACCCTTATTTTTTTCCTATTAAAACCAAAACTAAACCCCCATGTATATCTACAAAGAGGTTAGCAAGAAAATAATCTGTATAACCATASAGCAATACTTTCTATTCATTCCACATCCAACCTCCCATTAAAATTTGGAACAGGGTTTCAGCTCTTGGATCCTGACACCKTATGTGGAGTGAAACTCTAAGAAGTATGGTCTGTATTCATTCTGTGTGCAAAATTGCCACAGATGTCAGCAGAAGAAAACAAATGAGTTTAGGATTTACCCCACTAGTAAAGTCAGACTAATAAGTCATTTAGAAACAATCCCAGGCCCTTGAGCATCTGTGGACTTAAGGCAACTTTCTTGTAACCTCAGGGGAGAAAGTAACTCCTATCTTAAGCTTATGCAGATGCCTATATTTCCCTTCCCTTCCTAATCATATTCACACTTTCATTTTGGTTCAAACGCCACATATTTGTCTGAGAGGGATATAAATGGACTGAGCGTACACAATACACCAGTGAAATATCAGGCAGAGGAAGTGGAAAGTGATCATTCTTCTACTAGCTAMGGGACAGGTACCTTCAGTTCTTCAAGGCTCTCTAATATTTCCCAAATGACACCACAAAATACAGATAATGAGAATTAATACCTGCCATAACAGAAACAGCTACTGTTAAGCAGATTCCTCTTTTTCTTCCTTTAGTAATGAACCTCTGAGGAGCATATAATTATTTACWGATTACAAAAAAATATTGGAAATAACTTGCAGGAATCTATGTTTATGTGCACAAACAACTCCAATATTCTCTAGCTGTTTTAGCCACGTTTGGTCATTGTCACAACCTCAGACTACAGTAACTCTTACATCTCCTATCAGTTGGCCTTGATCAGTAATCTTTCCTAGCAGCCAAAATGCTGACATGTCAAATTTTCACTTTGACTTAAAARTAGCATAAGAATTTTGATCTATCACTTGGACTGCTTCTTGGAGCAAGAACTAAATCAAATGAGTATGGATATCTCTAGATAAAAGAGTGGCAATAATACAGTTTGGTAGGGAAATAAGTGTCAAAAAATACTTCATTCACATGTGTTGAAAACTTCACCTCTGCATTTGAGAACCATCCAAGCACAAACTACTATTAATTTTTGCTTCAAAAGTATTCCACCAAGATTTCCAAATGCTATACTAAATAACAGATCCCGAACCAAGTTCTTGAACTGCTGACTCCTCTCTTAAAAAAAGGCTGATCCAAACCAACCAACCAAACCGAACCACCCAA
>CADDXX010000222.1:377344-481633 GCA_902810485.1 Alauda arvensis
AAACACTCAACCACCCTTAATCTATGCCTCTGTAAAATCAAACAACAAAACAAATAGAAAAAGACACTTTACCTGACAAAGGAGAAGTTACTTAGCACTATAAGATCAAATATAACAATAGGACAGAGATGTAGTTATACAATACAATTGTAATTCTTCTAGACTATGAAGGAAATAATCAATCTGAGCTAAAATTAATTTGTGGTTGCTGTGATTTGTTGCAGAAACCATAGACCATGGTAACTTTAAAAGTTATGATAAAGTTCATAAGCTCACCAGGTGGGTTACTGATACCAAGTCGAGTGTCAAAATGCTAATAAAAATTTAATGCGCTTTTTGAATCATCTCATATAACCAGATAAGTTGAGTTTGTCTTTTAATATCTATTGTTCCTGTTTTGTTCTGCAAAAGGAATAGGCTAAAGTGACTTATCCTTTGGCACTTTAATGATTTAATCAAGATTTAAAAAAAAACTGTGAATGAAAGAGTTCTCAAAGATACAAGGAAGTGGTATTTTCTCTGGGGTATACTCATTTAAGGGAAACACCTTTATATGGTCAGCACTGGAAATGAACATGTAGCTAATGAAAACTTGATGAAAACCTATTGTGAGTTTGCCCTTATTAAACATATTATCCAGTATCATCATCTTCTTTCTTCTTCTTCTTCTTTCTTCTCCTCCTGTTATTTTAGAAAATTAATTTAGCAATGAAGAAAACCATCTTTATCAGTTTGTAGTTCCTTCAATGTCTCAAACTCTTCTGTTTCTGTTTATATTCAATTTCTACTTCTCAGCTAGCTAATGATTTTCTTTTATTAAGCACGGATGTGTTTTCAACTGGCAGTCTGACAGACAGAATTTTTTCTCATATATTTCAATCTGCTTTTAAAGCTGTAACTTCTAAAGCTATGATTTTTGAAAATCCTTCTTGAAGGGTTAATAATAAGTATGTGTTGTATTTTTGATAGAAATGTTATATTAGTACACWATACTTGCTAGAGAAATTTACAATAACTTCAGTACTGGCCATGTACTGAACACCTGAAGTACTTTGGGGGTTTTTTTGCTTTCCTAAAGAGTTTAGATTTCCTGTTTGGAAGCATCATTTGACCCTTCCATGCTCAGGATAGGGTCAAACAGTATAAAAACCAACCTGTAATCATGCTAACAAGACCAAGAAAGCCTTCATCACTTTTTTCTTCATCTCATCTTGCTCTTTTCTTCCTTTGTACTCCCATARCACCCTTTAGAATTACTTGGCAAACTCTGTGAAATGAAAATCAAAATTGACAGCATCTAGAAAGGAACACTCTACGCTTTCATATTTTTCATCTGAATGCTTATTTTAAATTATGAATACAAATATCAGAATATTAATATAAATAGAAACTTTAGTCATCCACTTGTGTTTAGGTGAGACACAAAAAGCTTCCCAGCCTTCAAGTACATTTGATATGAAGTATGTTTTGCTCTTATCAGAGACTCTCAACATGGACAGGCTATCTTAAAACCTGATTTCTTGCCATCAAATACCACTAATGTGATTTTTGGTTTATATTAATCAGATTTGATAGAGATTCTGTTCAATATAATTTAAGCTTACAAATATTCTTGTAATAGCTCCCTGATATTATTAGAACTGAGAGGAATAGAATAAATCTACACAGGTGAGAAAGTGCAAGCTTAAACAGACATGCTTTGGAAAAGATATATTTTTTTAAAGACCCACAACTCTTTTCCATTTGTTTGGGGCACAGATTATGTTACATACTGTTCTCATGTTTACAGGTTAGAGGAAAATAATGTAAATTTCTTCTTTTTTTATTTTTTTAACTGTATTGAAGATGAACAGAATTCAAACATGTTGATGATGGCACATCTGCAACAGAAGTTGTGGTTTGGACCCTTTGAATTTAGAGATATACACTTGCTTTATTTTCCTCTATTAAGAAAGGATTTACCTAATGGGCTGTTTTTTCCTTCCCTCATCTCTGGGTTAGCAATAGGACAAAAAAAAAAAAAAAAAAGACACGGAGAGCTAAAAAGAAAGATTCCACCTGTTAGTTCACAAAGTAAGTCATGTTCCAGGTGCCAGGAGCACCTCTGTTAGGAGATGTCAGCTCTGTATTGCTTGGTTTAATGGTGCACTGGGATAGAACATAATTGAAATATTCAAAAGATGATATCTTAACAGGTTTAAGCTGCTAAAGAAAATTAAGTTTAGTATATGTAAGATGGATACGGGTTTTTTTGTTGTTTCTTTCTTGTTTTGATGGGGTTTATTCTGAGCTGAGCACATAAGGGTGGACTCATCATTAAAATAAAGAACATTGTACCTCTGAATTTCTGTGTCAGGTTCAGATTCTTTTTTGAGATATGGTGCCACGACTGCTTTTAGAAGGGAAGTTCAGCAAAAATGTTGATAAGATAGAGTATGCTGATCAAGCCTTTTTCTTTCCTTTATTAAACTTTCTAGMAGAAAATCTTCATTTTCTTTTTGCTTAAAAACATTTGGAACAATGTCCCACAAYGGAAAATGTTAGGTCTCCAGTTACTTGGAAGTAGCACAACTTGTTATGCACAGAATATACTAACACAGCTTTTTCTCTTTATTAATATCTACACTGAATTAATTTATGTCGTTGTTTTCTTACCAATTAAATCTCTAACTATAATTAGGAAAGTTGTGAACAAAAATACCCTGAAATGATAATCACATCAAACTAATTTAATTTGGTTTGGAGAACTAAATTCTGCTAGTCTTTACATAACCTTTGTTATACATCAGTTCCAGAGAGCATATCAAGAAAAGAAATAATTTAATAAATTTTGTTACAACTTCATCTTGCTTAGATGGTGGGGCATAGGTCAAACTATCCTACCATTTAAAAGCATCTCCAAGAATTAATCCAATATTCTTCACTGGCAAAATATCAATCTTGCATTACTTTTGCTCTGGTGGCAATTAGAAAAATCAATACCCTAAGAAAAAAAGTATTATTTCTCCCCACTCCTTTTCAGAAACTCACAAACACTTAGACCTATGGAAGATATTGTTCTCTGTATGCATACAGTTTTAGAGGTAAATACATTAACACTTATTTTGTAAGGAGCCATAAATATCGATTAATACCTAAAACTAACTGGCAAACAAAGAGCTACCCCGTTGCAAGTACTTATAGTTCTGCAGATGCTTCTTGTAATTCATCGGTTAGGCTTCAGAAGTAGACTACTTGTCTGGAGGATATTAAAAAACTTCATTGTCAGCAAGCATCATGTCCTAGGTTGCAATGTAGGATGTGCCCAAAGGATGTATTCTTTCACCATCTTCATGAGCTGTTGAAACAAGGTGGRGCAGTGTTTTCCCTGCCCCSTCCCTCAGGACTATCTGCTGTTAATGGCCCATCARTGCCCTGSCCAATGRCTCACAGGTGACTCCCCTCAGGAGCCATYTCTGCTTAATGGGCAATCAAGGACCCATTGTATGACTCATAGAATGATATCAGCCATTGTGAGATGCTCTGCCCAGGGGGGAAGAGCCAAGCATTCCCACCTGGATATAATCTGGTGTTTCAGACAGCACAAGCCCTCATCAACTGAATTCTTAGAGGACAGGAGCTGCCAGGTCTTTCTATGGGATCAGTGTTTCAACAAGAACCCATTATCTAGACTGCTACGACCACCCTAACAAACCGGGTGTCAGATTGTATTCTGACTCTGTCAAGGGTCTTTCCTTTTGTTCCTTTTTTTATTACATTTATTTTATTGTTTTCCTATTAACTTGTATTTCTGACTTAGAGTCTCTCACTGGTTTTCTTTCAAACCAGTACACATCACAAGCCTCATAGGAGAGAAATAACCCAGCAGCTGGGAGTAAATAAGCATGAGTTTGTTAAGTTGGGACAATACATCGAGTGGTTTATCTCCATTTTCATTCTCTAACATATATATGCTATAGAAAAAAAACCTGGATCTTATTGGACTGGATTCATAAATAGACATAGATATCTATATCAAGATATCAGCAAGTTTAGAATCAACTGAAGGATAGCACAATACCATGCACAGTGTGAAATCACATCCTAGGGACTGTCTTATTCATAAGAACACTCCCCACCTTTGGAAAAACACATTTTAAGTTGGTTTTCAGGTTTATGAATTAGGTGCTGGTGCCTATGAAGTCCAAGATCTTATCTTGGTTGGTATCTAAAATATAAGTGTTACTCCTTTGCTGTTAGGATCTAATAAAATTGCTGTATTTTGAATTTTTAGAAATTCTGAACCAAATGCTATACCTTAATTTACTTTCTTAACTATTAAGTATTATCAAATGCAAAATGTGTTGGAGGTTATTGACTAACAAGGACAGTAGCACAAAACCACAAAAACCACAAAAAATTGGTGGTGATTTACCACCAATTGTTTAAAGTAATTTAATTTAATTGTGCTTAATAAAGTAACAAAAAATTACTCGTCTCAATATTTAATTTACCTTCAAGGAAAGGCCAGAAAGGGGCATAGAGGAATTGTCTTCCATATWAAAAAGAAAAATTGACTGCAAAGAACTGTGTTTGAAAATCCATGATGACTGAATGGACAGTTCTGGGTAAAAATTACGGGCCATGACAACAAAGGAGACTTCATGGCTGGTTTTACTACAGGTCACCTGACTAAGGGGAGGATGTTAACTGGAAGCATCTTGTTTGCAAGACTCTGTTCCTGCTGAAAGGCTTTAATGAACCTGACAGAATCTGGAAAAGAGGCACAGCAAGATGTAAGTAGTCCAGGGAATTCCTGGAGTATGCTGAGGATAATTTCTAATCCAGGTGATAGATCACAAGATTGGAGGAAAGTCTTGTTGCTTAACAACACACATGATCTAAGCAGAGAGGTCAAGATTAGTTGAGCCTGGGCTTAAAGTATCATGACCTGCTAAAATTCACATGTTTGAAGTACATGGACCAGGTGAAGACTCAGTAGGACACTTAATTTTCAAAGAAGATCTTATCAATTGTTTAAGGAAAGGGACTGCCTGTAAGATTGGTCTCAAGACAAAAAAGGCTGAGCAGAGCTTGCAATYCTTTAAGAAATTTGTTCTCAAAGCACAAGAACTCTCATTCTCATTACCACATATTACCAAATGTAAGAATAAAACACAGGCAGAGGCAAYTGGGACATATGTCCTGTGAAATACGTAAGGTAAGGAAAAGGAAYGACAGGGCACAGCTGGAGTTTAATTTTGCAAGGGATACTAAGAATAGTAATAACAGTTTTGGTAAGAAAATGAAGATTCAAAAAAAACYCCCTCATGAATAGGATATGAGAACTCATGATAATTGACAGGGAGAAGGCTGAGATACTCCACAATATTTTCTATTCTGTTTTCAAGGGTGCAATCTCTTCCCACATCTTGAGTTCCTTAACATCAAGGTAGAGAAAGGACAACAAGCATGGTTAGATTTGGGGGTATGTGAGTCTCCTGAGGCAGTTGTCTGATGTATTTGCCAAGCCACACATTTGAAAAGTCATGACAATCATGTGAAATCTACTCTTTCTTGCTAATATGTAAAAAAATCCTAAAAGAATCTGGGAAATGTTTCACCTGCCACACAACCTCAGTTCTGTGTTGACAAAATAACTTGTTTCTCTCTGCTTCTCCCTTGAACAGTCTTGAAAACATAATTATTTAGAACCCAGAAAGGAATTTGGACTACGCAATACTGCTTTGTATCCTTCTGAAATGGTTTCCCTAAATACTTACAGATTTGTTGTAATTGATTGGAAAAATTAATTATAGCTTTTTCTGTAGATACTAAAAGTTCTCTACAGGAAAATGWAATCCCTTTTAATTAAAATGTTAAAAAGAAAAAAAGTAAGAAATAGACAAATCTAACTACCTGCTTCAAGATTATCTAGATGGAAATATTCCACATATTCTAGTCAAACTGCTATGTTTGATTTCATCATACCCATTCAATGTTTCCTTCTGCTGACGAAATGCTTGATAGAATCAGTGTTTCATTTGTGTCATACTTCTCTCATAATGTCTAGTCATCCTGTAGCTGGAGTACAGCTACTGCAATATAATGCCAGCTTCAGCACCCTGAACTACTGAAAGGCATCAGTGTATCCCAGAATTTATGAGCTGGCTGAGAAGCATCYGTTAAAAAGAAGAATGTGGTTTTGTGGCACCCAAATGACAGCCAGATCACACCTAACWCTGCAACTCCACTGAACAGTAAATAAAGTTGGATCATTCTGGGATATAGGGTTTTAAAGATACATTGAGCAAGGTGAAATAAAGTATTTTTTATTTCAAGACTGTCAGTGTTCTCTTTTAGTGTACACAAAGGAAGGCAAAATTGTTTTACATATCTTTGATACCTCTAAATGTCTGTAGGATCCATACATTTTAGAAAGTATTTGAAAATAATTAATAACTTTATTATCCGCTTGCCATAATATATGCCTAATTATAGCTGGAAAAATAAAAAAGGATATCATGATGGGCTTTCAACAAAAATATGTTTTGGAATTAATAGGGGAAAAAAAAAGGTTACTATCCTAGTTATAAAACAATTTTATGGGAAAATATTATGTACTTAAAAGCTTGTTGAGCAATTAGATTTTTCCTGCAGGARAGGATATGCCCATCACAGAAGTTATCTACTGAGAATTTTTCATCTATTCAGGTGAAGAGCATATTTTAAATATATTCAGTAGCTCAGCTGTTTTAATACATTGGTGAAATGAAAGCTGTCCTGCTAGTACTTGTGCAATAATGTTTCTGTAGAGAATATAAGGTTATTTGAAGTCTATAAGATAAATGGGTTTACTGATAGGATAAAACTTTAATTTAGTTTAGCATCTTCTTAAAATTGTTCTCAATTACTTTGCATGCATAAATAACAGATACAAAAAATAAATTAAAAAAAGGCATACAGGCAAAGAAAAATATAGAATGAAAATAAGTAAAACAGGTTTGGAGGGGAATTAAACATGTATCTGCAGATGGACTACATTAAAACAATATAACTTGAGGATTTGAACAAATATAATGATACATAGAAAGCAAAAACAACCCAACAACAACCCCCCCCAAAAAAAACCTCACCAAAAAAAACCCACCAAAAAACCTAAAAAAAATATAACCCCAAAAACCAGGTGTATTACCCTTTTTGCAGGTAATTCTTTAAACTGCTGAAATGGATTTAACRTCTGTTTGGAGATCACTTTTGAATTGATAAATTATTTTACTTATTTATATTAAAGTAAACTGGGGTAGATAATTCTAAGAAAAAACAACTCTCTTATACATATACATGTGAACATTTTCTAATGTTCTTCACTGCACTGTTTTTTTGTTTTTTCAGTTGCTGCAGAAGATACTCCATGGCCTACTCCAGATGATACTGAAAGGCAAAGTACTGTTTCACTTTGATATGACTGGGATGGGACAGCTGTAGTAATGTGGTRGCGTAAGTCTGATTTGACAGCTGCTGTTACAGCAAGTGTGAAAATTTTGAATTTAATAATGAGGGAAATGTTAATGCAAATTCAGGAGTAGCATCAATTGTTGATGCAATAACCTTAAAACTAATACCAAAGTCAGGAGTTATGTCCATAAGTGCCACCTTTGCAGGTGTAGGTTTGTCCTCTGAATGAAAAGATGCAAAGAGTGTGAAGAGCTGAAGAGCCATGAGCAAATTGAAAGCTGTTCGTTGCTCCAGAGACTGAGGCAACAAATGGACCCCCATGGTTGGTGTCCACTACAGCCCCCTGGCAACTGGGGAGCCTGTTGACAAAGCTTTTTTGCTTCAGCTGAGGAAGATGGCAGGCGCCAGCCTCATCCTGCTGGGAGACTGCAACCATCCAGATGCCATCTAGTTCCAAATGAGCTCTAAGGAATCCAGGAGACTCATGGTAACTTCTTAAGCCAGGTAATAGCTTAACCAGAGGGATGTGATGCTGGATCTGTTGGTCACCAACATTCTGAGCTAATCAGGAACACAAAGACTGGAGGCAGCCTGGGCTCCAGTGATCATGAATTGGTCGAGTTTGCATTCCTAGAGGGATATGGGTCAGTCAAAGAGTACAGTCAGGATCCTGAATTTAGGAAAACAAAATTCCAGCTGTCCAAGSAGATAGTCAATGGGACTTCCTGAGAATCTGTTCTTAAGGACTAGGAWGGAGAAAATACATAGGAGGTCCTTAAGGACATCTACCACTGTTACAACAACCAGTGGTCTGGAGACACAAAAAATCAAAGGAAAGCAAGAGACTGGCATGGCTGAGTTGGGACCTGCTGGTCATACTTGTCTTGGTTTGAAAAAGACAGGTATCTGCTAGRGGAAAGACCGGTGCTCTCCCCTTGCAATGGAGACTGCAAACCCCCTCCCACCAAATTATTATAAATTTGAAATTAAGGGGCTCTCAGGCAAAGATGTGGGACTGGGAATAACAGGGTTTTTTTTACTAATATATATATATATATATATATATATATATTGAACAAAACAAGCAAACAAAACAAACATACAACTACAGCATTAATAACAAAACAAAACCAGGAAACCTCGAGGGACCACAAATCCCAGGGCAGTCCAATCTCTGGATCTGAGGCACCAAGCTGCAGCGGTGGGAGATCCCGGGCTGGTGATGAGGTAGTGGGCAGTTCCCGCAGTGGTGACTGAAGCAGTAGAGATGTCCTGGCTGAGCAGATGGTGCGAGGTCAGTGTAGGCAAAAGCCACAAAAGCGACGGCGGGGACAGGGTCGGGCCCACTCCAGTGGGACAGGAGGAGAGCTCAGAAATCCCCGGGCACACGAGCAGATGGTAGGTTTTCCCAGGAGCAGAGTCGATGGTGACAATGAAAAACTCCTCTCCCAGCAAGCGAACAGCCTGGGTGACCACTCTCCTCGAGTGCCAAGGCAAAAAGTGCCCAGCCCCCAGCTCCCCTGTCTCTTCAGTCTTTCCTTCCCTGGTTTCTTTTGTCTTTGTTAAGTACCAATAATCACAGTCGTCAGTGTCCTAACAACTCGAGGGAAAAAATTCCAAGGGCAAAACAAAACAAAACAAAAAAACCAAATCTAACCCCCAACAATACTTTAGGGCAATAAGCAAAAGTACAGGAGGTAGAAGCAAGGACAGGTATCCTGGGAAGAGAGTGGGAAAGATGTTTGGTTGTGTAGGGATGGAACGAGGAAGCCAAGAAGGAGCTGCAGCTGAACTTGAAAGGGAATAAAAATAACAAGAAGGATTTCTACAGGTAGGTTAGATAGAAAAGGAGGATCAAAGATGTACACCCACCCATGCCCACTCTCAAAAAAGAAGGTTGTCAAACTGGGAACAASAGATGAAGAGGCTGAGRTACTCAGCAATATTTTTGCCTCAGTCTACAATGTCTCTTCCCATACTTCTTGAATGGGTGGATTGCAAGACAGGAACTGAGGGAACAAAGTCCTTCCTACTGGAAGGGAAAATTAGGTTWGTATGTACCTGAGGAAGCTGATAGCATATGCATTTATGRGACCTGATGAGATGCATCMTAGAGTCCTAATGGAACTGACTAATGTACTTGCCAARTCACTCTCCATATTTGAAAATTTATGGCAATCAGGTGAAATCCCAGTTGATTGGAAAAGGAAAACTTAGTACCTACCTTTACAAGAGGTAGAAAGGGGGACCCCAGGGAACTACTGACCTTTCAACTTCACCTCTGTGCCTGCCAAGATCATGAACAGATCCTTCTAGAAACTATACTAAAGCACGTGGAAAAGAGGGCATGGCTTCACCAAGGTGAAGTCCTGCCTAACCAACCTAGTCATCTTCTATGATGGAATGACTGCTGAAGTGAACAAGAAAAGGGCTATGGACTTCTTTAAGGTCTTTGACGTGGTCCTACACAACATCCTCTCTAACGCAAAGGAAGGATTTGACAGCTGGACTGTTCAGTGGATGAGGAATTGACATCCAGAATTACTGTGCCTAATTACTGTGTTCCGATGGGCCTTGTGACAAGTGGTGACCCTCAGGAGTCTGTATTGGGACAAATGCTTATTAACATCTTCATGCGAYGGTTTTATTTTGCAACTGGACAGAAATAACCAYTTCATGTAGTGGCTTCACATTYRYCAATTTCTGTTTTCCAAATGCAGTGTAGTAGCCTGAGTGTCTCCTGGAATTATTTACTCTTTTTCCCTCTGTGAGGTAGGATTAGGAGAAATGCAGAGCAGGCTCAAACTTAAAAGATATGAAGACAGGTTTATTAACAAACACTAAAAGAAGAKAATGAAGATCAAAATTAAACTTTCAMAACACTTYCYCCTCCCCCACAAACTATTCACTTTCTCACTAACAACATAAAGAGACAAAACTTGAAACTCTAGATCAGTAACACTTACAAAATAGTCTTTCACCAGTTTTTAGGGAGAGGAGTCTCTCTTAGAAAATCCCATGGAGACATTGCCACAAGAAAAGACTAGTCCTCTGGTGGCTCCCATGTCATGAATCTGCAGCTGCCCAGGGAATTATGCACATCATTAAGTCYGTCCCATTTGGCAGCTTTCCYRCTAGCTGCGYTCATGGGTCATATCAGTTTATTTAGGATACTGTTTRAGGATGACTCTTCTAATATAAAAKAAAGATTCTCTTCAGGTATCTCTAGAATCATCTTAATCTCAAGAAACAGAGGTCTTCTTTTCCCTAGGGGCAGAGARCTTCAATATCTCTTTTCTCTTTATCTTYCTCTGTTCAAAATTCTCCATTAGATCACAGCCATATCAGTCCATAACTATGACTAGAATTTTGCRTCTCCTTAAAAAGCATTCTACAAAAGTTACAGGGAWATTTTAGTCCATTCYCCACAGCCTCACAAGAGAAGTCCAGCCCAAACTAGGCAACTCCTCAATCTTCCTCCCACTTAGGATTGTTACTCTCTCTTCACTGACTGTWGTCTCATGCTSTGTCTCTTTACATGTTTCACTCTGGCTGTTTCTCTCACTCAGAGAGGATTCAATGTTTTGCAAGTTCATCTGCGCAAGGAAAGAGTTAACATCTCGCCCAGGTCTTTCTCTTGGGCTGTGCCTCACAATGTTGGCTTTCAAAGCAACTACTGATGGCGGTGTGGGTGGGGAGAACTCACACGGAGAGATCTGAGTGGCTCGGGAAAACAGTGGTCAGGAATCTCAGTAGCCAGACTGGTGCATGCCTCCTGCCTAYCCCTTGGTGACATCGGGTGGGCCTGGCCCAGCCTTGGCTAGGAGCTGCTGTCAGGGTCTGGGCAGACACTTCCCTTTGCCAGGCCAATGGCAGGGCAGCCTTAGAGTCAGCTGGAGGTTAATGGTCATGGCCTCCCCTCTCCCTGCCGACAACTGCTGGGCCCGGGGGCCTGGCCAGGCCAGGCTGGCTCTGCCAACACAGTGGAGCACTGGGGCCTGGCCCACTCCATGGAGCAGCCATGGGGCCCGGTTGTTACATGCTCCTCCGTCCAGAAGGAAAAATAATTTTCCCGGGATTCTTCTGATTTTTACCCTGTGTAGCCCAGAGGAGTATCCTTATATTTAATTGGTTMATCTGGCTGTCAATTTCAAAGCCAGTCACTAATTAGTTTTGCTCTTTGATAAAAATCACTTCCGTATTAAATCAGCACACTTCATTAATGTCAGATGAAGAAATTGAGTGCACACACTTAGCAAGTTTACAGATGACMCCAAGCTGAGTGGTGCAGCTGACACTCCTGAAGGATGGGATGCCATCCAGAGGGCCCTGGACAAGCTCGAGCAGTGGCCCACGGGAATCTCATGAGGTTTAACAAGGCCAAGCGCTGGTGCTGACCTGGATTGGGGCAGCCCCCAGTGCCAGCCCAGGCTGGGGATGAACAGATGGAGAGCAGCCCTGCCCAGAAGGACTTGGAGATGCTGGGGCTGAGAGCTGGGCATGAGCCAGCCATGAGCACTCCCAGGCCGGAAAGCCAAGTGTGTCCTGGGCTGCATCCAGAGCCCCATGGGCAGCAGGAGAGGGAGGGGATTCTGCCCCTCTGCCCTGCTCTGGTGAGATCCCACCTGCAGAGCTGCCTCCAGCCCTGGGGTCCCAGCACAGGAAGGACATGGAGCTGTTGGAATAAGTTAGGAAGAGAGCCACAAAGATAATTAGGGGGATGGAGCACCTCTCCTTTGAGAAAAGGCTGAGAGAATTGGRGTTGTTCAGCCTAAAGAAAAGAACAGTCTGGGTTGACCTTAGAGCAGCATCTGAAGAGGGTTTATAAGGACACTGGAGAGGGACTTTASAAKGGCATGTAGTGCTAGGACAAGGGAAGGATGTCTGTAAACTCARAGAAGGTTGGTTTATTTTTACTTGCTGTTCTGTCTGTATTTTTCTCAACATTTAGACATTCCTGCATTTCTATACAATTATGTAATTTAGTTTTCAATAGTAGCTGATAATCACAGTTGGGTTTAGAGYTTCTTACTCCAAATCCAACCAGTATTCTYCTTAYTGCTTGTTCTCTAAATGTTTCTTTGTTGGAATAACTGTTAAACTTATCAGTAAGAAGTAATGAGGTACTCTAGGATGTGCTGAAAAAATCTATTGACTTTGACAATTCCTGATTCTAATGTATGACAATATGCTTAAACAAGATGAAAACTTTACTGGAAAAGATTTTCTAACGCTTTACCCAGTCAAACCTTCATAGCTTTGGACATTCTACTTGCAAAAATAATAAATGGATTAACATATTCTACTATCAAAGAAGTGTTTCCTAGCAYTCAAATATTTTAATTTTCCAACTGCTCAAAAATGAACAAACTCCCTCTTGTGTTTAAAGTACACCTTGACTAATATTAAGATTTCTGTCTCTCCCTCATTTTCATGGCTAATTTATACATATTTAWCCTTCCTAATTTTTTTCCTTTATGCTACTTTCTCCATCCTGATGATAATTTTATGTTGTTTGATAACCTTCTTAGAGTTTAATTACCTCTCTCTTATAATGCAATGTCAAGGGCTGAAGAGATTTCAAGAGAGCTAGAGACAGAGAGGAAAAAAAATTCTTACTTATTGTTTTATTCTACATTTTGATATTACACACAAAAATTATATTAAGATCACCTAAGAAGCTGTATAAAGYATCAAAGTTTTAAAGTTTTCTTGCAGAAGAGTCAAAGCAAAAAAAGTATGAAAGAATCATGTTTATCCTTCAATGACAAATACTCAAAGTTGAAGTGAAGCTCAAAATTAAATCGCTAATTCAAGCTACAGTTCTGTGTCCTTACTACAGAGCATTTTCCATTAACATCTATCCCGTCATGTTCTGACCATACCTAAATAGATCTGCCACTCAGTGAAATTTCTGCAAAGTTGCAAAGGAGTCATGACTTCTATCAAGTTTGTGACTTCGTTTTGAGAGTTTTCCRGAATCTCGTTTGCAGATCTCTTTCCTGTAAGTCAATACAAAATTGGAAAGTAGTAAGAATCATCTGATCCTCGAAGCATTAAGCAATAATTTACTAAATTCTAGCCGGAGAAGATCATGCTTGTTATAGAAATGATGCTGTTGCAATCTTTCTCAACCATGATTTCAGTCYATCTTCATGATATAAATTTGCTTTCAAAAGGAAACTAAAAATTGAGTCACAGAAATATAAATGAGAATGGCTAATAAAATCAGTTATGCCATGCTGTGTGATTAAGAAACATCTAATAAAATACCCAAAATGTGCTTTTCCAACATTCTTTCAGAAYGTTTTTCTTGATATGTTTGTTCTGTTAATAAACAGAACTGATTATCTTTCCCCTCAATACCAAATCTTATTTTTATAAGGTTTTGTGCAAGGTAAATACTAAATACATAATWTTTAAGATTATTGAATTCTCTAAGTCATTCAGATTCGAATATTGAACTTTGGGGACTAGTAGCAATAAGTATGCGTCTGAACACAATATTTTTTTCTCCATTTGAAAACAAAAGAGAATTTCAATTAAACTTTTTCAGGGCAGAAAACTACTTAACTAAATATGCTACATTTCTTAATCACCAGTGTGAACTCTGTAAATTAGACAGAGTAACTAAGAACGAAAAAAAAAGACATAATTTCCAAGGTTGAATAATACTTCATATTGCAAATGGTGCAAATGTAAGACTTTTATTAGGCATTTAATATAGCTGGATCCTACTGTTCCATATGGTCATTACCAGTTAAATAAAGGATGTTAATGTTAAGACTGACTATTTAGTTAGCACTATCTACTTTATGATGAGATGCCAGCCTACCAGCRGCAAATGAGTTGTGAAGATGATATTCAAATAAAACAATTAGGTTGTCTCATAGAGCTTTGAGGCTGACATTTAGGCAGGTTCTTGTCACCATAAAAACTCTGGATACACATAGGCAGAGCACAAAGAGGGTGATCTAGCCATGAAATATATATTTMAACCAAAAATTGTTTTGGTAAACATGTTTGGGAAATTTTGTGATCAAACTCAAGRTGAATTAAACACATATTAGTGCTTAAACATAAAAAGAAGATTTAACTACCTGTATATTTTACTTTACAAACTAGGCTGTTTGACATGAAGTCTACCAAGATGTGTCACAGTATCCTTATATATGCTTCATAGAATCAATTATGGAATCATAGAATGGCTTGGGTTGRAGGAGACCTTAGAGATCATCTCATTCAAACTCCTTTGCCATAGGCAGGGACACCTTTCACTAGACCAGGCTGTTCAGAGTCCCATCCAACCTGGCTTGAACACTTCCAGGGATGGGGCATCCACAGTTTCTCTGGGCAGCCTGTGCCAGGGCCTCACTACTGTAACAGTAAAGAATTTCTCCCTAGTATCTAAGTCTATCCTCTTTCAGTATAAAGCAATTATCCCTTCTCCTATCACTGCATACCTTTGTACAAAGTCTTCAGCTTTCATGTAGGCCTTCTTTAGATATTCCATTCTCCTTCGAGGCTGTATTAGAGCTTGTAGTCACCCCAAGCCAGGTTCAGGATTTTGTCCTTGTCCTTGCTGAATTTCATGAGGTTCACATGGGGCCAACCCTCAAGCCTGTCAAGGTCCCTTTTCCTGACATTCCTTCTGTCCAGCATGTGGATTGCACCACACAGCTTGGCATTTTCAGTAAACCTGATAAGAGTGCACTGATTCCACTGTCCATGTTACTGCAAAAGAAGTTAAARAGCCTCTCCCAATATCAAACCCTGAGGAATGCCATTTACCATGGCTCTCCACTTGGACACTGAGCCATTGACAGCAGCTCTTTAAGTGCAACCATTCAGGCAACTCTTTATCCATTGAATGGTCCATCTGTCAAATCCATGCYTCTCCMRTTTAGAGACAATGACATCATACTTGCAAGCAGCACCGATCCTGAAATCAGTTTGATGGGGTACCTCAGCCCAACCATGGATACATCCCCTGGACCAGCTCTCCTGCCTAATAGTGGTCCTGGAGCTTGGAATCCTGAAAGCYCCCATTCCAGGATGACTACAAGACAATGCTGACAAATTTTATTACCTCARCATCAAAAGAAACCTCATTCCCTTGCAGGAATCTGTCCTGCCTTTGACATCCTCCTTTAGCCAGTTTAATTCCTTGTTGTAGCTTGGCCTTATTACTGTCAGGTCATTTGTGCCAGATCACAAATTCCCACAACTGAGTAGATGCAATTAGAATTTCCCTTTCACTCTTCTTGGAGAATGTTACAAATGTTTAATACATATTACATCTTTTCAGAAAAAGAGCTGTCTGACAAATAAGGAGCCTGGTGTTCGATGATTTTTGAAGAGTTTAATGCAAAATTTACAGAAGCTGAAGAATCTCAGGATAAATTCCTCTAMGGAAATGCTTAACTGACTTTGAAAAATCCCTCTGTACCACAATGAGTTACTAACTTCGGCAGAAGATTTGTTTACCTAATATAAGAATGACAACTTACCTCACTATAGCACTGCTYATTGTGGCTGGCAAAGGATGTGCAGTGCTGTAGTAGAACTAAATATAAAYCAGGGTATTGTCTTTAACAGGGCATCTTTTACCCTGGTAGGACACAGTTAACTGGAAGAAGAAACAGGAATAATTCTGCATCAGTAATTTCTTCTGCATTTGAGATTTAAACTCAAACGATGGAGATTTATCAAAATTAAAATTTGATGCAATCTATTTTATTTCAAAACCTGCACTATTAATTTTTTTGTATAATTAAAAACATTTCAACTAAAAAACCCCCATAACCTAAGTTACACATATATTTGGTCTGAATTGTCTTGGTTTGCATTGAAGTCTGTCAAGACACTACCATCTCTTAAATCTTCACATCTCATATTCTATCCTTTTTCTTCTGCATTCCTAAAATTAGTGAAAAAAATTCCTAAATTTCACAAAAAATAAATAATTAAAAATATAATAAATTATATGAAAAAGAGTACATTCAYTGGTTCCACAGCGTAATCTTTCCATTGTATAGTGCATTAGTCAACTCCGCCCACTCCAACCCAATTTTAATTTAGATTCAAATCAATTAAGCTAAAAATTTAATTGGAAAGTGGTAAAATAGCTCATCATACAACAAAATTTTGTTAGGATGAAAGTGTTATGTCAGGTTGCTTTTTCTTCTTGTCTCAGAGTCATTGGTAGTACATTTCAGTGATGGAAATGTTTCTTAAAGGAGTTTCCCATATGGGGTTGAATTTTTAAGTGTGCAACCACCGGGTATGTGCCCATTCTGAGAGAGTAACAGAAGGTTTTTAACACGAGAAGACTGAGGGATTCTTCTCTGAATGACATTACAGTTAACAGTTAACCCTTCTTAATGTCCTGTTGTCACATAGCTGCACGAAATAACCACACGACCCACAGTGTTCACCACAGGAAAAAAGCCCCTTTTACTTCTGAACCTCAGATATATATTCCAAAAAGAAACAGGCAAAGATTGGTGAAGAAAGTTTCCACCTCCACACTCACAGTGGCTAATACAAATGCTTGTCAAGAAAATCCATCCCACCAAAAAGAATGTAAACATTAAAGCTMRCTGGAAAAACAACACCTGTTGTTTACATATAGRCCATGAGAAACTGACTCTAAATATGATTTATCAGAAGGCTTAAAAATTCAGGGTGACATCCTGTACTTAAAAAAACCCCCRTTAATTATAGATGGTATTACTGCTATGAAATACTTTCTTTCAAAAAGAGGGTGAAAGTAACATACAGGTGACATTGAGGAAATATTAAAGTGTCTTTTTTTTATTCATTAAGCCTTGCAGGATACTTCTATTACTAAATTTCTTCAATCTTTCATTCAGACAATTTTTAGTATTATGTAGTGTGACAGATGCACTGGACCCCTTAACCAAACAAGCAGCAGTTTGGTACAGATTTCAAAGCAGGTAAAATCCCAAACTATATCTGTGCAAAGCATTCCTCAAGGAAACCCACAAAGGAGCAGAGTGACCCAGTGAGTATCCATGCTCATGAGCTTGGAACAATGACCATGAAGTTAACACATGAAAAGTGTGTGGCTTTTCCAAGACTCATTTATCAAGGAACAAAGAAAGTTATTGATACAAGGAGTCKTATGGATACTTCTCCCATTGCATGCAATTTAACTATGAGCCATCCACTTTATTCTGCAAATATTCCTGCCCAAGTGAGCATTTGAACTCTTTTCTAAGCAATGTGGCTGCATGGTGGTATTCTTCCCTGAAGTTAGGAAGTTTCTCAGGGTTCTCATCATGGTGGAGAGACTTTGTAACTATGACAGATTTTTAGATGAGTCCAGTTTGAGTTCTCTCTATATTGTAACTGTACTGCATTGCACCCTTTGAGCAGGCATGCCTCTTGAGGCAGGAGATTCCTTACTTGAATTTAAGAGATTCTTCCATGCTCAGGACAGAGGGATCCTTGGTGAATGTCTGACAGCATATTGAATTCATGCTAAAGAAATCCATTCAGTCAATATTAACAAATTCAAACTTTGTATACATAACTCCTTTAGATGTATACCTTTGTGCAGGTCAATATATTTGTGATGAGGCAGTGAAACATCTTCCAAATGCAATACTTCAAAAATAATTTTTTAGACATTGCATCCAGTACTGTTCTGTATTTCAGGCTGTCTGTACTGCCTCACATTTTCAGATTTTTGTTTTATAACGTCAGATAGACAGATAGATAGATAGATAGATAGATAGATAGATAGATAGATAGATAGATAGACAGACAGATAGATAAACTTGAGTTGAACATTCATGAGCATCTCAGAAAGTTTCCACTTGAAAAAATCAGCATGAATTCTGCTTGAATCAAGTGCTATTATTGATTTTGCTTAAAATATGAATTTATTAAGGTACTTACCTGTACAATAGTCTACAGCCTAAAAACATCCAATCATTATTATGTAGGTAAGAATTTCAAGATTATTTTATTGTGTGGTTCTGATTACTTTACAGAACTCCTATTGTGTTTCCCCAGACACACGTGTTCTTTGTACTACCATTCAAAACATTGGTCACCAAAACAATGTCACTGTAGCTATCCATTAAGCAAAAAGCACTCATGTAATACAGATTTCAGGAAGACTAAAAAAGAATTCAGTGAGCCTGAATTTTGTGTAACCATGTTCTTGAATAATATTTTCTACCTAGTTTTAATCAAACTCCTGCAACTTAATTGACACATTTATTAAGATTAGTCTAGTAGTGGACAGTTTATTTTAAACAGGAGTTCTTCAGTGAATCCAAAGCAATAATCAGGTCAGAATACTACTGAATACTCTTCTCTGTGACCACAGATTTGCAAAGCAAACAGTGAATATCTGTTAATGTGGATTTAAACTGGACACTTGATACCTAGAGAAAAATAAGCGGGAAGGTGAATGAAGTAGTGGATAAATTTCTGAGGAATGAAGTCAGTAGACTGCAAGTGACAGGTTCAATTACTTGTCTGTGGACCAGTGACACATCTGCCTTTAACTCTGAGAAATGGGCAGTGGAAAAGGGATGAATAACTCTTAAGATTTGGAGAAAATATGTAACCATTCAGGCAGAAAATTAGCAATTACATTTTGTGCCATCAGTAATAAATATTTCAACAAAGATCTTAGGTTAACATCAGACCGTGTGACAGTATATCAACCATTACACCTGTGTTCAATCAGCAACCACATCCCTCAATGTGATACTGAGCTGCTTAGTTCAAATGTAACTTGTTCAATGACAAGTAAGATGGCTGACGTGCTACAAAACTATTCAAAAGCAATTTATTTCACAGTCTTGATGGTGACTGTTGAAAGATTTTATTCCATTTTTCTTAGGCGTATGCATTGATAATTTATCTCTTCATGCTCTTGTTCTGAAACCTCATCCTATTCCTTTCCAAGCACACACTGTCACATGTGCCCCTCATAAACTACTACAAACAGATAATTGTGTTACACATGCAAGCAATATATCACTTGCTAGTAATAACTATGCAAGTGATAAACCAACCTACTGAATTAAAAAAAACCAGAACTGTCTTTTCACCTCACTATGAAATCTGAAGTCATTTTATGGAAGATAAGTTCATTATCATTATTAGGCCATGAAAGAATAAAGTTTAGTGTCAAAAGCCAATTAAAGATTATCTGATCAATGTAAAATAACATTAAAATAYGACAGGTTTAGAAATCCTAAAAATATGCCTCTGTTTTCATTTGTAAGCTAAATATTTTTGAAGGAATCTCAAAAACTGCTGAGAATATTCTCATCRATTTTCTTTAGAAATGTTTTCATTAGTTCTCACCACAAAAATTTCTACCCATATAAGGCATGTTTTACCTAAGCCAAGGACAGAATAGTTTTTTCATGCTGGCTGATTTTCAACATTATTTGTTTGAGTGTTCCTTTTTGGGCTTGTTGGATTCTGTTTTTTCTTGGTGTGTGTTTTGGAATTTTCTTTGGTTTTTGTTATTAATTCCTACTCTTAAAGTCTTTCAGCACATGTTCTTATTGCTGTCAGAAGTGAGTTTTGTAGCTTTTTTCATCACACCAGGCTAACTCTAAAACACACTTGTTACTACACCCTTAGCACAGAGGCAATTCCAGCTGTTTGTGGGACTTGGAACACTACTGAGGTATGCCAAGCTCCACACTATTGCAGTTTCATTGACAATAACCTTGCATTGAGGTACCATTACAGTGTGTCATGCAGACTTACTCTCTGTATATTGCTCTCCAAACACATCTGAGTTGGCATAAACTGGAGATCACCAAAAGGAAAGAAACCCAACTAAACAAAAAACTGAAACAAACTAACACAACAAAATGTAAGCAATTAAATATATGGAACACGTTTRTTCCACAGAGAGGTGCAAAACACTCCAATCAGCAATCCTAATCCCAGTATTTATGTTGCTCTTAGATTGCTCCACAAAAAAAGTTTTTACATACACACAACACATTCCTTTGACTGTGAGGAAATAAAAGAATTCCAAATGTTCTTTTCCAGTTCAGATGTAGCAGGTAAAATTAAAGTGGGATATTTCTTCACTTGACTTGTACGTACTCCTGTTGTCATCATGTATGTGAACCCACAAGCCAACAACATTAGCAAAAKTATCTTTTTGCTGGTATAAAAATCCAGAACAGAATTATGGGCATTATGTCCCTCAAAAAGCTGAGTATGTTTTGGCAAATACAACTAGGTCTTTCCCTTCATAAAGGAAATACGGATTTTTAAGAAATTTATTTTTATGTCTAATAGCCTATCTCTACTTTTGTTTGCAAATGCTGCACTGATCATTCCTCTAAGAAAAAAAATTTCCCACATGAACATTGTGATTTGTATAATAAATAACAATTTTATACATTTGTGTTGAAGTAAAAGAACATGATTTTTTGAATTAATTASAGTGTGCAATGACAGGCAAAGAATTTTGGAAACAAAACTTTGGCTTTTATATGTTATATCTTTCTAGCACTGTATTCAATTAAAATTACATTTATATTAAAATGTGTGAATACAAAATGACAGAAGCTGTGACCCTTTGAAAAAAATCTTTAAAATGGACTTTTTCTAAGCTTACACCTTATTTGTCTTTTAGCTTTAGTTCATTTTAGAAACATAAAAACTATGTTTTTTCAATATCTCAATTTGTAGTACCAGAGATGATGATGCCATTCACTATTTAATACAAAATCTTTCTTTGAAAATAGTCACTTATTCAACTTCCTTTTTCTAGGTGTGATTGGTCAGAGGCTCTTTCTTGGCTGGGAAAAAAATCTCTTTGAGCTCTGCCCAAGAATGTGCAAAAGTAAATTGCATTCCTTTGTTGCTCACAATATGCAAAATTTCCCAATTTATGGACAACAAATCCAAGAGTTTCAGCCAAATTCATCCTGAGGATAAAGTCATGCTAAAGACAAGTGTTGTGAAACCTTCACAAAAGTGAATCCACCAAACTGTTTGAAGTCAGACTTTCAGGTTTAGGGCACATTCAATCTTCCAAACATTGAAGAGAGGATTAAACAAGAAGGTGCAACCTTCCTTTCCTTTTTATTCATTCTTACTGTTCTYTGCCAAGGTTAGAAGAAATTAAACTGTAGGTGTTCATATTTCTTCCTAGACACATATTGTCTCCTATTAATATATTTTAGTGTTTTGTGGAACTTTTGAAGTAATTTAGCTTTCTTAAAGGAAAAATATTTATCCAAAAGCTAATATTGAATTATATAGCATTTGAAGAAACAGCCTAAAGCATTACATATAAAATTGATAGTTCCCTTTGCTCACCATCAGTGAGTGGTACAGCCCCCTCCTTGCTCTGCAGATCCAAGCAGCTTTTAACTTCAGGACAAAAATATTAAAAGGACGAAGAGAAAATAGTAGAAATACATTAAAATCCTCATAAACTCCAGACGTTTGTTCTTTTATGTGCATAAATTTGATGGTATAATGGCATTACCAATAGAGGTTGCCATCCAATTATCAGCAAAATGCCAGTGTGTTGCACCACACAATTCTCTCAAAACCTGCAGCAATGCKCTCTGATAAACTGAGCCAATGACACAGACATCTGTTTTCTTCTGGGTGCCAACCTGCATTTCCCAGRGCAGCTAACACCAAGAGTCAATTTTCCAGCCTTTACAGGACATCACCTTGCACACAGCTGGCCCTGAATRTGCTTGCACATGTATCTCCTTCCGTTCCTCTCTGTAGCTTCCATAGAGTCCATGTTTCAGCCTAATTTCTACTCATCTCAAAGCAGTTTCTCTAATGCAATAAACTTTTGTTTTAAAGCACAAGTGCTCTTCTGTCTGAAATTTTTCTCAATTATCAGATGACCTTTCCACTCTCCTACCATTCATAACTGTGGTAGTAAGACTTTTAAGTGTAGATAAAACCCTGGTTGTTTACAGCCAAATAGTACAATTAACAAGTTCTCACTTGATTAAACATATATGAGTATATGACATAGAATAACATATCTGTCCTTTCATCTGTCTAGTGTTGAAAAAATTGAGGGTCTGCTTCTGGCATTTCTGTCCAAGTCAGTGTGTATGGAACTGTAACCTATCAGTAAGCGATTTATATGCCTATAACAGCTTTTGCTAAAATGCGTATGATGCCTAGATAATGAGTCATAATGGAATRGAAGGACAGAAACACCACTACTAATGCAATGCACAAAAATCGCACTTCAGCATGGGAAAATAGAACTAAAACTGACAGTATAAACCAGATTTGTATAAGCATGAATAGCTGTTTAACCTTCTTGTAATACAGGTAAGAGATATGAATCTGTAATGTATCTGTAGTTTCTCTCAAAAAATTGTTCTTCCATATGATTGTATCAATACATGGTTTTCTTCTGTCAGACTTTATTTTCTGGAATTAAAGATGACAATTCTAAAATACTCAGGTTGGTAATACAGGATGTTTTGCTGTAAAGTATGCTGTTTATTCTGCTTTTATTTAACTTTTTATTAACTAAGACCATGGCATATATTCTTCGAGAATATATTCAAAGGTTAGGGGAACTCTGTCTGGAAAACCAATTTAGATCCACAGCATGAAGACTGGAGTAGACACCAGAAGGTCACACAGAGAACAGTTGTTTCTGAGTTATGTGCAAATGTTCTCCATGAGTTCTTACCAGCTGGTAAGATGTAATGGGAGAGAATGAAGAGACAAGGAATGAAACAGACAGTTTTCCTTTATTTTTTATGGAAAAATCATAGCTTGATAAGACATTTTGGTTTGAAGGGACCTTAAGGGTAAACGAAGCTCCAATTCCCCTGGGACACCTTCCACTAGACCCCACTGGTAAGAACCTCAACCAGCCTGGCCCTGAACACTTCCAGTGATGGGGCAGCCACATCTCTGGAAGCCTGTGCCAGGGCCTTACCACTGTCACAACAAAGAATTTTTTCCTAATATTCAATATAAACCCACWCTCTTTCACTTCCCTTGTCAAAAGTCCTTCCCAGTTGTCTTGTGGTCCCCCTTCAGGTACTGGAAGGCTGTCCTAAGGTTTCCCCTAAGCCTTCTCTCCACTAGGCTTAACAACCCCTAAACTCAAAACCTGTTATCATAGCAGAGGTGATCCAGCACCTCCTGTTTATCATCTTGGCCTTCCTCTGGATTAGGTCCAGCAGATCCATGTCTTTCTTATGTTGGGAGATCCTAGAGCAGTGTGAAGTAATGTAAAAAGACATATTTAATCCATGTAATGCAACAATAAATCCATGTAATGCAAAATAAAACATGGACTTCTTAGTGTGAAAAATCTACATATATTTCCATAAAGTTTTTCCAAATGTGTACTTTTCCCTGACAAATAATTTCAAGCATCATTCTAAGAAATTCCCAGGATTTTGCTACGTATCTTGGCAACCACCATCATGGCATATATTACCAATTTCTTAAAATTTTAATTTCTAAACATCACTAAAATCCACTTTTGTGATGATGAGCATGTGTACAACTTTGAAAAATTAGGTGTGACATGACTTTTATGAGTATTTTCATTCATTAYGTGTATTCTGTAAATGAATTGTAGGATGTCATGCCAACTCACTTATGAGGATGCAGCTGAAACCTATGATACAGACATAGTGTAGTCAACAAAATCCAAAAGTTCTGTAAGAAAGCTCTGTGAAAGATTCYTGAAGATTAATCAGCTAATGAAGGTTTCTTGACAAGAAACAGAAAGAGCAGAAGACAAAGACAGGTAATTAACTGTTGGCTATGAAGTAACAATGCCTACCCACAGAATTTTTTCCTTCTAGAATTATCTGTTTCATTATTCCAGCCTCAGGAGGATTACAATAGTTAATAAGCACAAATGGGATGAAAATGTCTCACAAATCTCTCCCTATGCTGGAGTATAGAGGCTGCTTTTAAAGCAAGAACTCATGTTACTTATGTATTTAGTTTTTGTCAAGTGACCAAATCCTCTTAAGTGTAAGTAGCTTACCTTGGCTTATCATAGTACCTCTATAACTTGCAATCTTTCAGATTCACAAGAACGACAGTTAATTTCTTTTCATTTACATTTTTCTGGCACATTGCCATTTAATATCCAAATATRTCTGGGAGTTTCTTTCAGAAATGGTTATAAAATTTTAATTTTATAACTTACCACTTGTAGTCAGGCACTAGAACATTTACTTTATTTAAAAAAAGAAGTGGATTTTGTCCACCTCAACAATTCCCATGCTTATACTGAAGCCCCAGATTTTCYATGAATCCCTATTCTTTTATCATGATACTTACTCTTTTCTGAAATAAGAAAGAGTCTTATGAATGCCTTTCCCCCATGATATCAATCAGTTACACTCCCTGATTATATACTCAGTGCTTCCTTTCACACTTTGCATTAAGTAGGCAGTAATTCTCTAATTTTACTCTGTTCTAAATTTTGGTTTTTATCCTGAAAGGCACTTAAGCATGGGTTTATTTTCCTGACTTCAATGAAACTACTTATGCACTAGTTATGTCCTTGCTGGAACAGGACCTTCTGGTTACAAGCCTTCATTTTTAAGCCTGCTATAACTATGAATAATTTATCTCTTTTAATTTATCATTCACTGCTGAGAGTCTAAATACATAAAATACTTCACAGACTCCTGTATATTTCAGAATAAATAAGTTGATTCTCCTTTTTTTATGACACATGGATTTATTGGCTAAACAAAACAAATAGGGTTATTTTAACTGAATTATTTAATAAAGGCATAAATAAATGAAAGGAAACATTTTTCTTTGATCATCAAGTGGATATGCAACTCAAAAGACTAGAAACAGCTAACAGATTTGAGTATGACACATGATGTACTGACAGCAATTCATTATCATCTCAATAGCACCTTTGTTACCATCTTAAATGCTTGGCACAAATTCAAAGGAAGTTGTAGGCCTTTACCCAATTTATAGAGGACATGTCAGCATCAAAAATCCACGAAGACAGTCCAAGAGCTCAGCATTTCCCTTTTCTATTCACTGCTTCTAAGTGTAGCCAACCATAAATGGAGTGAAAGAGAGGAGGAAGAAAATAGTAGTAGGTAATATTTACTTGTTTAATCAATAACTAGAAACTCATTGGTATATTTCTAAAATTTCCTATCTGAATTTATCTTTCATTGAAAAATCAAATGAAAGCTTATCTTTCCTTTTTTCTCATCAAGAATGGTGATGTGCCTTACTCTTCCTTATGCAAACAATGCAGCTTGCATAGGACATATAAGTTAGATTCTAAAAAATGGTTTAGACTCTCATGAGCTGTAAGTCTCATAAATTTCTTAAAGAAGAAATTCTGTATTTAAATATTTAGCCTTCCTTTTATGCATGCAGAATATATTAGAGTCATTAAAGATTCTGATCTCTTCTTAGACTTCAAGGTTGAGCTTGGAGAACATTTTGTGAAAAGAATGCACCCAGCGACTGGGATGGGCAACTGAAAGGCCAGGTATTTAATCCGTCATTCCTTTGTGTATTTAGAGTCTACATGAAATCTTCTAGAAACTTGTGCAGATGTGTACAGAACATTTCTGTTATGGTGATACAACCTCCTTGAAATGTCATTGCTGAGCAAGCATGATTGAAGCCCCAGACATAACAATAGTTTTACTTTGGGGAGTTTTTTCTGTTTTATTTGAACTTCAGGGGAGATTCACAGCCCATGAAAACTGATAACACAGAGGAGCATTCATAGTGACAGAAGATACACTGAGGTCTGACTGGTTTCCATGAGAAAAAGAAAAACAATGCATTAACACACAGTCCAGAATTCAGTATTTGTCACAGAGATGAATTTGGTATCCTTTGTCTACTGCTGTACAGATATGGTGTGTTTTAATTTTTGTATGCCCTATGTTCCTATAAAATCATGTGCTGCAGAGACAGATTGAGTTTAACCTATCCCCAAAGATGCTGGGCACATATTGTGTCATGTAAAATTCAGGCTTGTTTATTTCAGCAACACTAGAGGCCCACTGGCCCTTCCCCTTTCTATTTCTTTCAAATTTTCTTTATTTATCCATTTGTTTCTCAAATAACCTTTACAAAATTCTCAAACAAGTAACTGATCGTGTCCTCTGGTGAATTATCTATCAATTGCTTATATATTACTGTGCTTTGTAGACTAGCCATGTACTGAGATGATGGGAAGATTTTATCTTAGGATAAAGACTTCTGATTTTTATTTATTTATCTATTTAGTTAGTTAGTTACAATTGAATTTAATCTCTATATCCCATTCTCAAACTCACAAAAACATCAATTTAGCAATTCATTATTAATGAAATATTTAACAAAACATCACATCATGCATTTGTATTCCTAATTAAGAATGTTTCTAGACTGTATCTGCTGCAACAGAAGGAAGAAAAGGCTATCCTTCAATTCTTTGAGTCTATTTATAAGAGGAGGCTAAATGATGTATATATAACAAAATCATAATGCAGAGTCAGAAAATATTAACTCCCACTACTCTCTTCCCCAAGAACCGTGAGCTAATAGTCGAAGTTATGACCATGCAGTTATAATTTAAAACCTACTGGATAAACTTATTTAATTTTCTGTAAGTTCAAATTCAAATTATATACAGATACATGTAGAGGCTAATTTCATAAGAAAGTAGATGTCGAGCCATGTACATTTGAAATTTAAAATAATTTTAACTAGTCTCCCAAAAGAAGTTGTCARTAGGGACAGTGTTAATACTGAATTAGGTTTTCCACATGGTTTTAGAGCTCCCACACTGTACAGAAAAAGCTTAACCTTTGTTACATTCATTATGTCGGCAAATCAGCTCTTTAGAGATAGAAGTTGTGATCATTTGGTGAATTTTTTCAGTCTGGGCTTTGTTGCTGGATCTATACATAAAGAAATTTAAGAGGTATAGAATGCATGAGGTGGGATTCATTTCCCCTGAAAGTTAATTTTTGTAACTCCTGTAAAAGATAATCTAACAATATGGGAAACATCCTTTTACTAGACAGTTTGTGAAGGCATAAACTCTGTCTTGGGGAGATACCAGCTTATTGTAACTTGTCTTTCAATTTACTATAAATTAATTTGTAAACAAAGAGCATTCTGAAGATTAAGTGCCTATTATACTTTCTAAGACATCAAAAATAGCATGAAAGTTCTTTGAAAATTTACTGTTCTTGCTAAGTAATTCTCACAAGAGAAAGATAAAGCTTTTGGGAGCTATTTAAGAATAGCTTGGCTGTGTACTTTTTCTCCTTTCACAGCCGACTTTATAAACCAGATTTATTCTTCCAAAACAAGAGTGTGGGAGAATAGGGCCAGGTGCTTCGGAAGATTTCAGTTGTAATGGAAAGTTGTAGGGCCCCTCTTCCTCCCTTGTCCAGTGCAGTTCCTTATCTTATCAGCCATATGGAGGAATGTGACCTCCACAGGTCTTGCAATATCCTCCTTGAGACCCCTGTCCCTCCACCCTCAGACCCCAGTAGTTTTCCACTCCTTACAAGTCCAAAAGAGACCACAGACCCCTGCTGACGTGGCAAGAACCCCTAAGACTATATAACCCTGAAAGTCCAGTTAATAAATGCCATTTTGCCTCCACCGTGTCTGTGTCTGTGTGCTATGGCCCGTGGGGCCCTAGGCCAAAACCACGTTCTGACTCTGAACCAGGTCGCTACGCCTTAGACGAAGGCAACAATTGAGTTTTATTATATTTCCTCTCTTTTTCTATTCATATTCAGTCTTTTAAAACATTAGATCTTACTATAAGTTTAGTTTGAGAGTTGATATTAAGTAATTTGACTGTAGTTTTCAAATTTTTTTGTTAGGGTCAGACCCTTGCTCCTTAMTCTATGCTTGACAACATTGGAAGTATAAGGTGCTTATTCAGTGACTGATAATTCAACTTTATGTTTCCAAATCTCATTTGCAGTTATGAATTGTTATTAAATTTAGAGTGGATTGTGAGAAAGTTCTTATTTAAAAAGGTTAAATATCTGCTATTCTTGAAAGGGATGCTTGATTCTGTGCAGGTCATCAAACATGTTTGGTSTTAAAAATAGGCAGTACCAAAAAGAGAAAATGGTATACGTAGCACAGAAAGAATAATATGAAATCATCCACTYCCAACCAGCTGAGTTGGAAGAGACCCATAAGGATCACTGAGTCTAACTCATGATTCTGCACAGGTCATGTGCCTGAGAGTATTGCTCAAATGTTTCTTGAACAGGCATGATGCTGTGACCACTGCCATGGGGAGCCTGTTCCAGTGTCCAACCACACTCTGGGGGAAGAAGCTTTTCTTGATATCCAAATGAAGTTTACTCCCCTGAGTCAACCTCAGGCCATTCCCTTGGATCCTGTCATAGGTCAACAGATTTAAGAGATCCGTGCCTGCTCCTCCTCATACAATGAGGAAATAATAGACTGGAATGAGGAAGTATGATACTTGTATAGGTGCCTCCAGCTCACTTTGTACATGTTACTGTGGTTTGTGATTTGGGATCCAAAGACAACTGAACATAAGCACTGGCTGGAGGTTTTGCTGAATACGTGCTTAGAAGTGACTAGAGGACATAAGTGGCAGAAAATTTGTATAATGCTGACCAAATATTCTTGTTCTACAATAGATATTCTGAGAAATATCCATCTTTAATCTGGATATATTCCACTGATTTCTTGGCAGTGATATCAGTGGCAGCAGTGTTCTCCTTTTCAAAGGAGAAATTGTAAGCACAGACTAGTTTGCAGTCCTCAAGAACCTCTGAGTATGAAAATGTGCTCTGTGTCATTCAGTGTTTTGCATCACAGAAGACTTCTCTGGTTGTTCTAGAGAGGTGATGACATAATGAATATCAGAACATGCTTCCATCACCAACTACATTTACTTTTCCACACTTGTTACGTTCCATCTGTAATTTCCCTCAGCCTCTCAAATCCCCAAGTAACCACCATAAAACAGAGGTGAAAGTTGTGACCGGCCTCTGACCTCTCTCTAGGGGACTTCCTAGATACTGATTGCCCTGTTTGCCCTAAGAAATCCCAGTGAACTTTAAACTGATGGACACATAGCAAGCAGTAGTGAATTCAAGAGTAGCTCTTGAATACCTCCTGGAACCATTTGCTTTACTTTCATGCTGATGTTTTAAAACATGTCTCTCTGTGATTGTAATTTATCTGTTTCACTAAGGCTAATGTCTCTGCTCATCCGCAATAACAGTCCAAAGTAGTTCTGCATTTGCATAACTGGTAATTAGTACAAGCACTGTTATCATTGGGTTGGAAATAACTCAGAATTCAAAACTCTGCCTGATTTTATTTAGCAGGAAAAAGTTCAGGAATTACAGTTAATGGCAGCAGTTATATCTGAATGAAAGCCAGTGGGAAAGAACTGCATATTCTTCCTTCACCTCTCATTTTTGCCTAGCCAAATAGTGCTAAAAAGAGATTCAGAAAGTGATCATTCTTATGCAGATCCCAACTGTCATGACAGCTTAAATGAATCAGTGACTATCGGACTTCTGCTCTGTTGTTTTAAACATGTTCATTTGTACAGTGATCAGCTAATTAAAAACAAATTCCTTTTTCCCTTCACCTTACAGATATGTCTAAAGTGTCTTAACAGCAACTATGATTCTATGTTCTGCTACACCTAAGTTTAAATTTTTCAAAGACTCTTTCTCTTAAACCTATGTTTAAGGATTAGAGAAATTTTATCCTACTTACATGCTACTGATATATGCCGTAAATTATTTCTTTTTCCTATTAAGACTGTTTTATCCATTTCATGACTGAAGACCACTCAGCATCAAAACTCCAAAATCACCTCCACCCAAAGTGTAGATTAGCTTTAAATCAGTATGCTGAATCAGTAGGAAAACCATAAACTCAAAGATATATGGAATTACATTAAACAGAAGTGGAATTTTCCAAATTGATTTCAAAATGAAAAAAGCATGGCTGAAAACATATTTGATGGTTACTTTAAATTTGCTGRAACCTTTTCAGATTCACAACTGTCCTCACCTTCCAGCTAAAAAGAAATCAATTACCATTCTTTCTGAAATGAAACAGAAATTTTACTGTCTTTAGCAAGAAAATCATTCATTATACTTTTTGGTATCATTTAGGGGCTTTAACACTATCTCACACAGCCTTTGAACAGAGTAAAATCTCCTGTGTTTAGAAGTGATGGATGTTTTTCTTCTTGAAATTCTATGAACTATTATATATAAAGGATAACAATGAACATTACCAATGGAAAAAACATTAAAAAAAATACATGAGCAATTTAGATCTGAACAGAAAATTTTTGTTTTAAGCATTAGAAAACAAAAATAGCTTCTGAATCTTTTACATTTTTTCTTTTGATAGGGTAAATTTTCTTGGTGTTTTGAATATTTTCAGCAAAGGTACATAATCACATTATCCTTTTACTCTACACTTTTACATTACAGTCATTAAATAAAAAGGCAGAACACTTAAACTGATATTTTATGAGAGTATATCAAGTATCAGAGAAAAGCATACTGTACAATTATAACATTCTGTAAAAAACATATACTTTTATAACAAATTTGATATGGATTGACCAGGTGGACTTGACTTCATTCAGTTTAAAATCCCCATTTCCTCCTCCAGAAGGTAGAAAGGATTGAAATGAGAGACTGGTTCACTATTTTTCCTGAYAGAAAACATTAAGTGATTATTTTATACTAACTATTCAAAATACACTTTTCTATCAAAAACTTTCTCTGTAAAAAGTGTGGCTAAGTATGGGCAATTTTTCCATTCAAGCTTCATTCTCTTGCTTTCACTTCCTCTCTCACTCYTGCTTGGGCCAATTAATTCCCTTGAATGCAATTTGTTTCTGAGTTTCAATTTAAAATATTGTTGTGAATTGGTAAGTCAGTATGCAACAAGCATTTTTCTGCATCTGTCATAATTTCATGCCCACCTGAATGAATATGATTATTTTACCATTAGAAATTTTCATGTTAAGAGGATAACTTATATCCTCAGTTCATGTTTCCTATGAAATAGTGGTAAAATATACATAAATTGATAAATGATATTGGAGTGTTGGATATTCAGAAAACCTCTTGATTACATCTTTCATGTAAATTATTAAAACCTTTATTTTTTTTACCATGTTTACTAGGAAAAGTCAGTATTTTCTTTATCACAATTAGGTAAGTTGAGAATTATATGATATCGACAAAAAATGTATTTTAAATGTGCAAACTTTATTTAGACTCTTAAGTTTAAACCACACAAGTTACAGAAGTTCAAGACATAAACATAAAAGTAACATCCACATAAGAGAATTAATTTCTTTGRAAGCTAATTCTACAACAGAATGTCTCAAGCTAGACGAGCAAAGAAAATCTGATATCTTGGATTTATAATTTTGTTTTATCTGTCTCAAAACATTGTATGATCAGAGGGAAGCAGTATTTTAATAGCAAGAAAACAGCAAAGGAGAAGCATGGAAAAATATTCATATTCAATTTCATATTCCAATGAAGGCCTGAGAGGATATATGTTGTATTGCACTGAATAGTTGATCCATTTCTGTTATTATATTGCACTGGATAATTATTATACTTGCACATGGTATTTCCTGAAAAACGCCTTTGGTTTGTTGCATTTTGGTTCGTTCCTTCCCCCACACCCCTTTCCCCCTCCCCCTGGATCAATTCCTATTGGTTGTGGTTTCCTCCCCTTCCCCCTCCCCTTCCCCCACCCCTTCTCCGAGGACTGAAATNGTCTTCCCCTGTTTTTGCTTCTCCTGGATCAAATAAAGAGGGACCCTGGTCCCGAGAGGAAAAAGGAGCGCCTCTGTCTTTTACCTTCGTTCCTCGCCGGGCAAACCCATCGAGGTTCAGGAGCTAGCCTGAATCAGACCTCGAGAGGGAACCCCCGGCAAGGTACCAGTGTTAGAATATTAGAGAAAATACCAGTTTCAGGAGTAGTTTGATTAAATCCTCTGAAACAGATTCTCTATTAAATATGAAACTACCTGAAACACAAAACCACTTCTGACCCATGACAAATCTGTATGACTACTGAGCTCTATAGAGTACCATTAAAGTTATGATATAGTAATAYTAAATTACATTGAGCATTACCATTTCCATTTTCTTCATACTAACATTTGCCACTCATACAACTTCTAAGAGTGCACAAAAGTATTAGTAATCTAATTACAGTCTTAACCACAAAACCTTAGCAAGAAATCTTAGGTAGGAAAATAAAAGTTTATAAATGTATGTTAATGTTTGGTGGTCATCTCTGAATAATGCAAAATGGGAAGTAATTTGGAACTGAAGAACAAAAACAGCTTGGAGGGGAGAAATCAGGTTTTACCTGGTTGCACATATTAGCCTGAACTGACTTCAAATGTTTGAATCTGCATTTGATGTGCTATTGCTCTAAATATAAAAGTGTTTGACTTCATAAAAATAGTGGAGGTTTTATTTTCATTCTCACACAAGGGAACAGAAAGGGAAGGAGGAAGTCAAGCACAAGGCGACAAAAATAGACCAATCAAAAGATGAGCAGTTTTAGTTTTGAAATTCAAGAGCCTATTGAAACACATTTGTTAAAAAAGACAAAATTTTTCATGCCAGAATGCAGTCCAGTCTTGCACACCTAGTTTCTGCAAAAAAAAAAAAAAAAAATCCCCCAAATATCCAGAATTCTTCAGAATCTCTTGCATAATCTAATTGGTGTTTAAAATTTCTTCACCTTAAGGAATTAAAGCGTTCTTAAAACCTTGCACATGTCGATTGTCATCCTGATTACAGGTCCAATCATTACAGAAAAAAGATTCAGTAAGGAGCAAAACTGCTCTGTTCCTCTCGCCCATAAAAGATTAAGCCGAGTAAAGAATAGTATTTTCCTACTCTTTTAATGTGTTATAATGTGGAATTTCTGACAGCTATGATGCAATTTTGTCCCTGGGGATTATTTGGCCTACAGGAACAAGGTTTTAATATTTTTTTTTCTTTATGACTCCCATGATGTGTTCTAATGAAACCATCAGACTAGTAACAGGATGGCCTGAGCTAGAAATATTAAAAGTGAGTTCACCAAAGTTTTTTTGGAGGTTTCCAAATTATGGCATTTCAAAAAGTATATTAAAAACTTAACTTACCAAATAGCAGTATTAAAAAATTATATTGTTTACAATTAAGTGTTTTATAAGCCATTTGTTACAGTGACATTTAAAGAGATTTATTACCCAAGTCTGATTATTACATTCAATGCAGTAAGGGGTGAAAGAAATTTATAAAAAGTCAATAATTACTTATACCATGTAGAAAATTCTTCTATGGAATTGACTAGACAAAAATGTGCATTCTTTAAAAATAAACAAAAAATGGCATTTCCTTTGAGGGAATTTGTTTTTAATAGTATGATTGAATCAATACAGTAATTCGTCCTTCAAAGATTCAGACCTGATATGGTTTTCTTTCAACAAAGTTAAAGATGTGCATATATATTTTTAAATCTCCATCCAGATAATGAGAAATTCTGTCTACCATTTCTATCTATGTATGGATCTTAATGCATTAAAAATTAAAAGGACTCCTGCAGGGTTCATCTTCTTGGTCAATTCTGAAGAAATTCAAAATAAAGAGAARATTATTACTTCAAAAATAATAATACTGCCTTCCATATACTAAACAGTATCCACAATATCTCTTCACTGTATGTATACAGCACTGTATTACAAGTAGATACCCAACTTAAAAGTCATTTCACATGTAGATTTGACAGACTGTTCTATGTGGCTCTAACATGAGGTACTTAACACACTTAGCCACAATTGTAAATAGGTTATGTACTAACAAAATATAGTAAAAAAAAAAAAAGGTGATAGGGATATATATATATATATATATATATATATATTCAGTATGTTATCATCGCCCCTGGCAGTATTCCCTGCAGGATAAGGCTAAAGAGCTCTAAAACATAAAAGGTGCTAGGAGAAGAGGAGCTTTGCTTTTGCAATATTGCTTTTTTGATTACAGTACCTATAAATGCATTTTAAAGGAAAGAAGAAATTATGGCATGAGGATTCAGACCTACCTTACATTTCTTTTTTTATTTGCCCAAATGATAATTTTCTTTTTTAAAAACACTTTTTTATAGTATTTAATCTTAAGCAATTTTWTCCTAAGTTGTTTTTAGACTCAGCTAAAATGGTTTTATTTACTAAAACTAAATTCAATGGAAATGAGTGAACCAATGTCTTCCAAGTCATTCTTGAGAAGTCAACTCTGAATTTGCACATTACTGTCAGGAGGGAGACCACAGTTAAAGATCTACTTTTTGTTTCTTATTGCCTTATCTTTAAATACTGCTCTGGACCCTTGCTCTACTAATTCTTCCACCTCTCAGTTTAAAAGCTTCAACTAGGTCAGRAAAAGAACATTATTATCTCCAATTTGAGAGAATATATTTCAATTTCAAAACAACATCAACTGAAAAGCAAAATGGCACAATTTTTGTACTTACTGTCAAAGATTTGGGGTTATTTCCACTTGTTTTCTTGGTTTTTGTTTGTTGGTTGGTGTTTTTTTTTTGTTTTGTTTTGTTTTTTTTTTTTTTTTTTTTACATATGAAAAGCTCCCATAATATTTCCAGTTGGAGATGGATTTAAAACCATTAAAAACATGCATGCTGTACTGTCTGTGATCCATGTCATGTGAAACGCACTCCTATGTAACAGCAGTCATTCAACTTAAGGAAATAATTTCAATACACTGCTCTTTGTCTAGCTACTATCACCTCACTTGATGAACCAGTATATCACTTTTCCACACTTGTATTTTGCCCCAGAAAATTATGAATTTGGCTGTCATTGCTTAACACTGGCACAATGCCAGGCACCCAAGAAAGCCACTCAGTCACCTTTTCCTGCTACCACTGGGCAAAGGAGAGGAAAAAATTACCAAAGTGATCATGAGTCGAGATAATGACCGGGAGAAAACACTCCAAAAGCAAAACAAGCTCAGCTTAAAGTTGCAAAGTAAATTTATCATTAATAAAATCAGAGGAGGATATTGAGAAGTAAAATAAGCCCTAAAAACCATCTTTTCTCCCCAGCCCCTCCCTTCTTCCCTCTGACAGTGCAGGGAGACAAGGACGTGGGGGTTTTGGTCAGTTCGTCACCCAATGATTATTTTCCTCTGCCCCTGTGRGGCCGTGGGGTCCCTCCCACGGGAGCAGCTCTCCGTGAGCTCCCCCGGCGYGGCTCCGCTCCCAGGAGCAGCAGCCACCCCGCCCCTGCTGCCCCACGGGCACACAGCGCTCCCGATCTGCTGCGGCCTGCGGCTCTCATTCCAAGGACAGGCTGCTCCACCCTGGAAGCAAGGGCCGCTCTCTCCTCCGGGTCTCTCACTGGATCACAGCCTCTTCCAGGTATCCACCCTCTCCGGTATGGGCGCCTCCCCCGCGGCCTGCGGGTGGATCTYTGCATTCCCCGTGGATCCCCAGGAGCTGCAGGGGCACAGCTGCTTCACCATGGTCTCACCACGGGCTGCAGGAGAATCCCAGCTCTGGCGCCTGGAGACCTCCTGCTCCTCCCTCTCCACTGACCTTGGAGTCTCCATGGTGTTTCTCTCACATGTTCTCACCTCCTCCTCTTCTCTGGCTACAAGAAAAAACTGTGCCCATTTTCGTGTGATTTTCTTCTTAAATATTACAGAAGCATTACTGGCCTCTCTCGTTGGCCCAGTTTTGGCCAGCATCTTCAGAGTCATCAGGTTGGTGCTGCCGGACATGGTGGAAATTTCTGGCAGCTCTTCACAGAACTACCACTGTGGTCCTCTGCTACCAAAAACCAGGCCATGCAAAAGAAACACAGTTTTGTAGAAAGAAGCCATATGAAGTCAGGTTACTGTTTTAAATAAAGTGGTTCTTATAGACTTGCTGTGTGATTGATTCAGCACAACATAATACTAGACTATTATTTTAATCCAGTTTCAATCCACTGTCCAGGATTACCAGATGAAAGCTACCTGCAGACTGGATTTTATGATTGAAACATTTAATATATGATACATAATCACTGAAATCATATCTCAGATCATGACATCAGATCTAAAGCCTGCTGAAGTCAGGAAGAGTTATTTTTACAACTTTTGTACCTGGCTTAGTTATAATAGACACTTTTAACATGAACAGGCCATGCTTTCTCTGCATTAAGCGACCATTTTTCTTAGATTATTTATATTTCTAATTTCTGAATTGTGGTAATCTTCTTTCAGACTCACTGCTAAAGTCATCTATCTCCTCTACTTTGTGCTAGCAAAATTGTATAATTCTAAAACATTTCTGATAATATGTACCATCACATAAAAGGGCAACCGAATTGACCCAATTAGCAAATTTTGGTCTCTCTCACTTCACTACTTTTCATGAAACTAAATTTGAGTTCATCTACTTAATAAAAATGAACCATTTGTGACTCTTTCTTAATGGCTCTCAAATTATTTATATAGAAGTCAAGCAATGTGAAGATGCAGCTTTTGTAAAACTAACTAAAATTCTGTAAAATCAATGCATGTCTATGTAGCTGAAAATTGGAAGAAATTCTTTGCATTACAAGTATATGTGTTATATATAAGTATTTTAGATACAGTAAARTGACATGGCTAATAGTAATCGAAGACATGGGATAATGTGAAAATATTTTACTTTTTGCTGGAAATGCTTTAAATGTAATGTAATTTTATTTATTGTTAATTATATGTAATTCTCTCTCCATTACACTATGTGAATAGGAAAGATGTGTTCCAGATACAGTTTCAACGTCCAAAATTTTTAAGGAATCTTCTGAAAATTTATTTTAGAGGCAGATATGCTGGGATTAGAAGAGCCACTGCAAAGTGAAGCAGTTCTAAAGGCTATTTTGTGAATATCTGGCATTGTTTCTTTACTGATGGCCCATTACAGGTATACCTTTTGCTTCTTCTGTTGTCTCTCACCCATATGCACATCTCAGTTGCCTGAAAGTCTGGCAATTACAGCAGCAAAGCTAAAAATTGTATTTGTGTACTGAATTATGTATTTAGTAAGAAGGGACAATGCTAGCTGCATGTCTGTTTTTGTTCAGTATTCCAAACCCTTTAGAACAATGAGAATACAAGGAAAGAAAGAATGCATAATTTCTGTTGTTTTCATACCTTACTAAAATGTCTGAGCAAAAACTAAACAATTTGCATTACTTATTTGAGATAGATATTCTCGAGAGCTACCTAGCCCAAAGTCTAAATCTATTTTGAAACTATTTATCTTTAGCATTCCTCAGTATCTTGCAGGTCCTTTCTGTTAATTGGCTTACCAATATTTTTAGCCCACATTCTCCTTGGAATCTGTAGCATGTGCTTTCTTAGTACTGCCGAAGGAAAGCAGAAAGGAAGGAAGGAAGGAAAGGAGGAAGGGAGGAAGGGACGGAGGAAAGGAGGAAGGAATTCTGCACTGATCAGGTTATGAAGCATTGAAGAAGTCTGGCGAGCAGATGCAAAAGAAGCATGGCATGGCTAATTACTGGCAGAGTTCTGGAAAGGTCAAAATACCAGCCTGAGTTGGGATGAAGCCTGGAAATAGTGGATTTCATAATCACAAATAAAATTCCCAAGTTTTCAAGACGGCAGAAGAGAGATGGACACTGGCTGGTAAGTATCCCAGTTCTGTATGCACTGTTGGTGGTAAAAGAAATCAGAAAAAGAGCATTGAGACTTTCTGTGAAAACCCAACCCATCAAATATGCAGAAAAGCCATCTCTAGCTAAAATTTAGGGAGTTATTTGTTTCATTAATGTAAATATTAATATTTTTCTGATATTTTTTAAATTCCTTAATAGACTGTGGCAGTCTAGTTTTATCAGAAGACATTACCTCTGTATTAATTTTCAAATATTCACTGGCACCACCAGGCACGTTTTACACATGATGCCTGAAAGCTCAACATTTACTCTTCATCCACAAGTTACTTATTTATCGCACAATGTCTGGTACTATCATATCTTCRCTGCCTGAGCTTGTTGTTACACACATATTAATCTATTTCTCAGGGAAAATAACGTAGTTGAAACTGCAACAGGAAACCCAGATGTCTCTCCCAAATTCTACTCAGTCAGTCCTGTAGTTTCTTTAATGTTCTTTAGTTCTGATTAAAATTCTTTATTGGAGAATTTTAGGACATCAGTTGCAAACTGTGTTTAAATTTATTACACATAGAATTTTGAGGTCTAAATGTTTTCTATGTTTTCTCCTGCCTGTAACTTTTTAATCAAAAAGAGGAATACACAGAGGAAATCAAACTTTGGAATGAGAAGAGTCAAGTGGAGTATCTTCTGCTCACTTTTATCGTATGATATTAGAGGACCACAACAATGTTTCGTGTCACCATACTACCATATCAGCATACTATCTGCAGTTAAAGTGCTAAGTTATGATACTTAGTTGTACAACATATTTCACTGTGGGCGCCCAGAGTGGCGACACTATGGGCCTCACTCTCCCCTGGAGAGACAGTTTTGTTTAAGTTAGGTTTTAGTATGATTTTATATGTTTTTGGTTATTCGCAGTATGGGCCCTGAGTAGACAACATGGCTGCCATGATTGGCAGCCAGCTCGGGGATTTCCAAACCATTAGACTTCAGTTCTGTAAGTTGTTTTCTAAGAAATCTGATTGGTTGTTGCTGAGGGACTTTCCAGCCGTTACTTYAGTTATATCTTTCTGTTCAGCTATTCTGGTTTCTTTGAATTCATTGGTTGTTGCTTGTGGCTATCTGTTATGCTGTAAGCTTGTGATTGGTCACRACCCCGTTACCACCTCCTGAGAAGGGTATATATCTCCCTGCCTTTCCRTGTTCGGGGCTTTTTGCCCCCAGCTTCTTGAATAAAGAGCTGGTTGCGGGGAGCCGTTGTCCCTCTGTTATTTGAAGGGTTATCCTGTAGGTTTACAGCTGCCTGAGGGCTTGCAAGCTGGCCTGGCTGGCTGGAGTATCAGCGCCGCTACAGTCCGGCAATGTGGGGTCTCTGCGAGACCACCGAAGCTCTCTAGGAGGCTACCTACTAATGGTCGCAGCTAGCAAAGGGAGAGACTCTCAAAGGGGGCAACGAGAACTGTTTATTGTTCAAGAGCCTGCCCTYGAGAGCCCCGAGGAGCTCTGAGTTCAGGGTTAAATACAGAACCCAACAACCAATCACAGACCAGGAACAGTTAACTGACAGTCAGTAACAGCCAATGGGGAATCATAATGGGGGGAGCCTGGGCCTAGTTACCAATCACCCTCGGCCTCCAGTGGAATCTTCTAGGTGTTAAGGGGTGGCCGAGAGTGACAGGCAGGGGCCTCGGGGAGGGGAAAGGGAGACTGACATGCAGCAAAGGCGGAGGAGGAGAAGGCAGATTGACACGGGAGGAGAAAACCCAGGAACAAAACACTTAACACCATTAAGCAGAGGAGATGGGGCAAACCAAACTGAACATGATCCTAAAAACAAACCCCAACATTTTCCTTTACTTTATAGTTTGCTACCCTTTTTAGAGCCCCAGATATGATCTTACACCTGCACGCTGGCAGAGCCTGTGGTCTCCCCCAAAGAGGGTGCACTGTGGCTTGCCGACTCACACTAGTCGGGCCCCTATCAGAGACTCATTGCTTCCCATCATTCCCCTCACCTGGGTCCGGAGAGCAGTAAAGGCGGGCAACCTATATTTAACAGCAGTTTAGACCATAAGTATAGCACTTGTGGCATTCGTGGGTTTATTTAGCTGAGTTTTCCATGTTATAGCTTCTAATGCCTAGGACAAAAACCTCACTTTGTCTTCAAATCTGTGCTTCAGTTTATCCATGTCAGGCTGCATCAGCACTACTCCTTCATCAGAGTGCTATTACAGATTTCTGGGAAACACAAGGATTCCTTGATCATGAGGAACTGAAAGCATGATGTGAAAATACTATCTCTTTCGTCTGCATGACATAATTGTTGTTGTTAAATTGTTGTAAAACTGAGGTCTTGAAATTTGCACAGTACATGTGCTATTCTTATTACTATGGAATATGTTTTGAGAAAGCCTCCAGTAATGCATGGTTTTTACCCAAGGAAGGTGTGCTATGAAGAGAACATTCCTTTACAACTCTCTGAGAGACTGTTTTGCATGGAGGCAGCATCAGTTACTTTGTCTTTCTAGGTAAGAAAAACTTAGATACTCAAACCTGGCTAACTAGCTAGGATGAAAATTCTAGAAAAGGTAATAGCAAGCTCACATGCCTTCTGCTTCTTTAAGTGCTGACTGCTGCAATATCAAATGAACCCCTCCTCACAGACCCTAATGTGCTGTGCAGTTACTATTCATAATGAGATCCACCAGCTCCAAATTTTCTTGTACTTCTGTAGAGTTTTTCTTACAACACAGAAATATTATTCACTGATCACAGAAGTATCTATGTGGACTTAGTTTTGAAGATACCCTTGGGACAGTATGCCCCAATGCAATAAAATCACAGCTCTCCAGCAGGTGTTTATTTCATGTCAACCAGGCAAAACACCATTCATAGTTTTGTAGTCAAGTACACATCCAATTAATGTATATTGCTCAACTATTCACTGCTTGTGTGTACACTGCTTAATTCCACAGTTCAATAGAGCATTCATTTGCTACCCATTATATGGAGGAACACACCTGAGCAGTCAGGATACTCTGCCCCACCCAGCTGGTGAGTTGGCATGGGCTGTTCATGGTGCACCTGGATACACAAAAAGAAACCAAGGATGTGGATCACCAATTCCTGGTACAAAAGTCTTGAAGAATGAACTGCATACTGACAGAGAGAGTTACCTAAGCACTCTTCTTTCTCCTTGCCTGCACATTCAAATCGCCAGTTTTATTGCAGTCTTAGCCCTTTTTAGAGTCCAGCTCTGCACTAACTGGTCCATCCTGACTATTTTAATATTAATTTCAATAAAATATAAGGATTAAAATATCCCAAGCTTCAATGTGCTCCAAAGACGAAAAATATCATTTCTTAGGTGGTTTTGCATATTTTCAAGAAAAGAAATGTCCTTTCCAATGTATCACAAAGCCTTGCAGTAAACCCTATTAATATCTAAACTATGAACCCAGCTAAGGATAGGTCTAGTATATCTTGAACTGGCAAGACACTGAGCATATTTTTTTCTACATGGGCAAGGGAAAGATCATTATTAAATAGTGGAATTCATTAAAAATTTAGTCAGTAATTTTCAAAGGCTGAGTGCAAAGAAGGACATTTCATAGGATTCCACCAGTGTCCACTTTGATTTCCACTGAAGAAGTGAACTTTCAGTTCACTTAAAAGTGAACTTCATTAAAAGTGAAGAAGTGGATTTAGGACAAGTGCAAAACACATCTCAGAAGTGAATCCAAATCCACTAACCATAAAGAAAGACAGCTGGGTAGCAAATCACGAAAGAAGTGTAAAGAGCCAGGAACAGGAGTCATAGTAGAACAAAGACTGGAGACATTTTTCTGGTGGTGTTGCAGAATAAACAAGTTTCAGTGGCATATATATACTGCAAAACTCTGATTATCAGAGCAGATCCAAAAACAGAAATCAAAACTTACGATGGGAAGGGTCTGGCACACAATAGCCCAAGGAGGCTGAGTAAAGAAATAATATTTACGAAACACTATTCTTTTATAGGGATGTAAGCAAAACCCTGATACTTCTTTCTTTTCCTTTTCCCTTCTCTTTTTGTTTATCTTATTCAATATGGCAGGGCTAGAGTTACAGTATTGTATTTGGACACTATAGCTTCATGTTGTTCAAACTTTTAAATGCAAAGAAATGAGACACATATAAAAGGGCATTGTAAATTAATTGTGAGGAAACACTGAACTAGGTTACAAAGAAAAAAGAAGTTAAAAAAATCATCAAAAAATAAGAAAGCCTCCAAAGGGTGTCAGAGTCTCATTATTTTCTATTTAGAAATACAAAGGATTTTTATTTTATAGAAGTTTTTCTGTGAAGAATGTAAATACTGTTCTTTCCACTAAAAGTACAGGGACTCATTGTAATGGTTACAGAGAACAGGGTAGAAATGGAATTGTAGCTCCAGTTGTGCTCTGCTATGTTATCAAAATGTCAGAGAATTAAGAAATCCCATGCTTCTGTTACTCAAGAGGGAAGTCATATGTGAGTACACTGTCAACAAAGGGCTTGTCCTTTGAAATGCATTGGTCAGGTGCATGGCTTCTAAGCAGGGACCACTGATTAGRTAATTTGTGTCACTTTATATATCCTTTTTCACTTTCCTTTCTCTCCTAGATTGTTACTCTTTACTGCTATCATCCCACTGTCTCACTTGYCCTGTTATATCCAAATTTAGGTATTTACATTACAGTTGTTTTAGCTCAGATTTGCAAAGCCACTTTTGGTTTTTTTGGGTTCTGTTGGAGTTTTTTTGGTTGGTTGGTGTGCCTTTTCTTTGATTCTCCTTATCTACATTGTGTGGCCATTTTTCCAGACTTTGAAATCATCCGGGTTAGTCATCTGTATGGACATTATCTTCTTGTTGATTTTAGAAAGGATTTGTCTTGTTAACATACATTTATAGTAAAAATAGATCTTTCGTTCACAAGGCAGCCAACTTACTTGATAATAAATATTTTCTTTAAGATTTAGATAAATCTTTCTGACAAAGAGTTAGACAACAATACAGCTGGCTATAGAGGGAGTTTGTTGAACTGATCTAACTGAAAATTATCCAAGTATTTAAAAATGGTTATTGATCCATACTTATCTTACTTTCAAAAATKATCAAAAATCCATTCAAGACTATATATCCATAGTTAGAATTGTAAGATCTAACATTTGGTACAGAAAAGCAGCTTTATTCTATTTAATGACCAAGTATCTTTTCCAATACTGCTTTTCCCCCCTTAAATACTTCAAAATAGGTTTTTGAAGAAAAGTTTCATTTTTCCCTAACTGTTGATACAGTTTTCATTGAGTGTTGCTACGTTTGCAATATCTGCAAGTGAGACATTTCATAAAGAGAAAAAATCCTACTTTTTAGGGCACATATTAGAGTGCAATAAAATAATAAGGAAACAAGCTGTAAGAAACACAGATGGTACATCTTGTTCAGATCATCTTATTTACTGCTTGGACCAAAGTTAAGTTACTGGAACAGATGTGCCCACCTCACATAGCATAACCCCCATTTCCCCTCRTCCATTAATACTGTCAAGTGGACTGATGAATAACAGACACCTGAGTTTCTTTTCAGAACTGATAGAAATTAAGAAAATGTGATTTACTGTGGCTAGTCAACTTACTTAAAATGTAGAGTTAGTTATAATAGTTTGATTGAGTGCTTCTGAACATCCTATACTTCATTTTTGTTCGTTGGTCTGTGCCAGCTGGTTCAAGCAAATTTGCTTGCAATTGCCTGTACAGTGTACCAAGCTACTTCCAAATTCTGCTCACTGTGATGATGGGAAACAGATGGCTCAAAGTTTTCAGTTAAAATTGTTTTAACAGAAAACTGGTTTTCAGCAGAGTAATTCTTGTTTCTGTGAAAAATGTCTGCTTCCTGTGGTAAAATCTCATCATTTTGTCTATAAAAAAAAGCTCTCCAAACGTGAGAGCTCTCTATCATCATACAGAATGTTTTCCAATAGAAGTCCACAAGCCTGAGACATGGGATTTACTGTTCAAATGCTTTGTTTGCTCTAACTTCTGTTTGGGCCAGATATCCCAGATGGATTATATCTTCTATGATGCAATAAAATTTCATCAAGTCTTCGCTGGCTGAAAGTGAAAGTTCTGTAGAATGACATGAAACAAAACATTTGTTCAGGGACTTCAGCTCGTAGAAAATAATGTAGGGAAAAAGTTCATCAACAGCACTTTTCATAGCTTGATTGAGCACTTGCAAATCAACATTCCTGCCCACTACTATTCCCCCATACATTAATTTTTCTCAAAGCTTCCCTTGTATGGCCCATATTCCAGAAATATAAATTTGCCGGTTGAAAGAAACATTGGCTCCTTCTTTAGAAAGAGCCTTCTGTCTTATCTCTTACGCACATTTGCATTTCCYTTGTTTTAAAATATGAGAACTGCTGTTCTTATATGTGTGTGATTTGTAGATGGAAAAGAAATAGGATCTATAAAATTATACATATTGTCATTCTGCTTTAGTTTCCTGAAATCAAGCCTTATTCCAAAGACTTTCATTCTGCTTGTTTTTTCTACTCATTCTCCTTCTGTTCTCAATAACCTTCTCATGTTGCACTGATATAGTCAGCAGGTTTGATATTTGAATCAGAGGCAATGGCAAACAAGGATTATTTATTATTTGCTTTTAACTTTAAAAAACATTGGACTTTTTTTCAGCTAGTATGCTCTTAAGTAAATTATTTAAGAGATCTTGGTAAGAAAAGATGCACAATCTGGTAAATCATCTACATAGTAAAAGAAGATTCTTTTCTTTTCTGATTTATGTGATCTGTTTCACCAATAAGACTTTAAACAGCAACATTTCCCCAGAATGTTTTCAGTGACATTCTGCCATATGTAAAAGCAAGTCAAGCACTTTTATTCCTACAAGCCAATAAACTTGCTAAAATATTTTATTTAGAATTGTATTTCCTCTAAAATGAAATTTGCCAAAAACAGAGAATGAAAAATCAATAATCTTCCCAGTATGTTTCTTCATGAACTTTCAGTAACCTATGGACAGGTAGATATGAAATACCCTAGGAGGTTAGGTTAKCATTAGTATTTTTTCATAGGATAACATATTAGGATATTGAGGGAAAAACTGAGAACAGTTGGAATACATTTGACTGTTTTCATTTCATTACATGTGCAAGGAATAGCAATTGTGAATTTAAAAGACTTTTTAACTGGTTTGCTTGTTCCAGTCAAATTTTATGTCAAATGTTTTTAGTCAGCCAGAAATAGATGTATTCAACATTGAATAGTAAGTAGTCACTGAAAGACAAGGTATAGGGAGACAACACCAAAACCAGCTGTAACAGGTTGACCCTGGCTGGGCACTAAATGCTCACTGTCATCTATCACTCCCTTTCCCAAAGGGACAGAGCAGAGAATGAGATGGAGAACAACCATCAGGGTGAGAGAAGGTATTTTTATTGCAGTGAAGGAAAGAAAGAAGTAGAGATCTGCCAGCACGTGAGCTTAAGAGAAAAAAAGTCAGTCTCTGCTTCCCATCAGAGATGGTGTTTGGAGGGAAGTGGGCTTCAGCTCCTGTAATGGTTGCTCCAGAGGCAAACCCTGAAAAACTCACAAATATCCCCGCTGCCTCCTCTCTCCCTTAGCTTATATATATATATATAAGTATGTATGAGCTCTCATCATATGGTATGGAATATCCCTTTGGCTCATTTGGGCCAGCTGGCCTAGTTATGTCCCCTCCTCAGAATCTTTCTGACTGCCATCCCCTTTGGTGGGGGAAGAAATGTCAGAGGGACAGCACTACTCAGCTGTAGCCAAAAACTGGTCTGTTTTCAACACCCTTCAGACACCAATGCAAAGCACAACACTGTGAGGTCTGTGAACGATACATCAAGAAAACAAAACCAAGTCAAAACCAAAAACCTCATATTATTCTTGGAATAAATTTTTAAGCTTCAGCTATTACCACCAGAGATTCTAAGACAAATTCAAACTGTCGTTTTTTCATCTTATTTCTTCAATTATTTATTTCCTGAGCAAATAGATCTATTAGGCATATGTTAGGCTAGTTGTCAAGCACTTTACAAGCAGAAAACGAAATTCATTATTTCTGGATTATGTATATCATACTAGTCAAAATGTAAGTCACAATTCAACAATATTAGGATAAAGCATGGTACTTCTTTCATCTTTGCAGCAATTTCACTGGGCTATCAGTTCTGTAAAAGGGTTTTGTTCATCCTGTGTGAACTGATGATACTTCATTCCAGTAAAATGGTTGTCAGGATTAACTGCACTGTAGGTTGAATTCTCATGAAAAAAGAAATGCTATCTACTTATTTTTCTTTATTTCTCCAGGAAAATTGAGAATTAGATCATATCCATTGCTAGGTGACAGGACCAGTAGGATGAACAACTCAGTTACAGAATCACAGAATGAACTCCAAAGACCTTGGAGATCATCAAGTCCAACCTATGACCTAAAACCTCCTCATCAACTGGCACTGAGTGCCACATCCAGTCTTTTTTTAAACACGCCCTGGGATGGTGACTCCACCACTTCCCTGGGCAGATGATTCCATTGCCCAGTCACTCTTTCAGTGAAGAATTTTTTCCTCATGTCTAACCTAAGCTTCCTGTGGTGTAGCTTAGGACTGTGTCCTGTCGTTCTGTCAGTTGCTGCCTGGAAGAACAGACGAAACCCCACCTTGTTGGGGTTTGTTTTTAATGCTATGTTTGGTTTGCCCCATCTCCCCTGTCAGGTTTTGTTGAATGACTTGTTCCTGGTTCCTCCTCCCACCCTGTCGATCTTAGGCATCCTACAGCCCTGAATTGTGTCAGCCTCCCTCGCTCCTCCCAGAGGCCCCTGCCAATCACCCTTGGCCATCCCTGCATCTAGAAGCCTCCAGCAAAGTCCTCGGGTGATTGGTAGCCGGGCCTGGGCACCACCCCGGTTTTCCCCATTGGTTGTTCGCATATTTTCCGTTACTCATTCGTGTCCCCTGATTGGTTGATGTGTTCAGTATTTAAGCCTGTGTTCAGAGCTCCTCAGGGCTCTCGAGGGCAGGCTCCTCAGGAATAAACACCTGTTGTTGCCCCCCTAGAGAGTCTCTCTCTTTGTCAGCGTTATCCATCACAGTCCACTCCCCACTAGGTGCCTAAGGAGGTGTGCAGAGAACCCGCGCAGTTTATCTGCAGTGGGTGCTGCCACTACAGCTGGCCAGGCCGAGAGTTGGAACCGCCAGTAGCGAAGCTGCACCACCTGACTACAGCCACCTTTCAGGAAGTTGTAGAGAGTGATAAGGTCACCCCTGCATCTCCTTTTCTCCAGGCTTAATGACCCCAGCTCCCTCAGCCATTCTTCATAGTGTTCCAAGCCCCTCACCAGCCTCGTTGCCCTCCTCTGGATGTGCTCAAGCGTCTCAACGCCCTTCCTAAACTGAGGGGCCAGAACTGGATGCAATACTCAAGGTGTAGCCTCACCAGTTCTGAGTACAGAGGAAGAATGACCTCCCTGCTCCTACTGGCCACACTGTTCCTGATAGAGGCCAAGATGCCATTAGCCTTCTTGGCCACCAGGGCACACTGCTGGCTCAGGCTGAGTTGGTTGTCCCTTTCTGCCTGGGCACTGTCCAGCCACTCTGTCCCCAGCCTATAACATTGCAGGATGTTGTTGTGGCCAAAATGCAGGACTTGAACTTGTTAAACTTCATCTTGTTGGACTCAGCCCATCTATCCAGCCTGTTGAGGTCACTTTGCTGAGTCCTCCTAACCCTCCAACAGATTGATTCATGCTCCCAGCTTGGTGTCATCTGCAAATTTACTGATGGAGGACTCAATCCCCTCATCCAGATCATCAGTGAAGATATTAAACAAGCTGGCCCCAGCACAGACCCCTGAGGGACACCACTGGTGACTGGCCACCAGCTGGATGCAGCACTGTTCCCCACCACTCTCTGGGCCTGGCCATGCAGCCAGTTCTTAACCCAGTAAAGAGTGCTCCTATCCAAGCTGTGGGCTGCCAGCTTTTCCAGGAGTGTGCTGTGGGAGACAGCATCAAAGGCCTTGCTGTAGTCCAGACAGAAAACATCCACAGCCCTTCCTGCATCCATTAGGTGGGTCACCTGGTCATAAAACAAGATCAGGTTGGCCCATCAGTACTCACCCCTCCTAAACCCATGCTGGCTGGGTCTGATCCCCCAGACATCCTGTATGTGCCATGTGATGGCACTCAAGATCATCTCTTCCATTATCTTGCTGGGCACCACGGTCAAACTCACTGGCCTGTAGTTTCCCAGGTCCCCCTTCTGGTCCTTCTTGTGGATGGATGTCACACTAGCCATCTTCCAGTTATCTGGTACCTCCMSAGTGAGCCAGGACTGTTAGTAAATGATGGAGAGTGGCTTYACAAGCTCATCTGCCCATTGAGTGGCGTCAAAGTGGCTCAGCAGGTCTCTGACTGCTTCCTCGTGGATAACAGGGGGGCTATTCTGCTCCCTGACATCAGCCTAGGAGGACAGTTGTCCTGAGGGCAAACTGTCTTTCTTTTGAAAACCGATGCAAAGAAGGTGTTAAATACATCTACCTTTTCCTCATCTTTAGTTACTGAATTTCCTTCCACATTTAATAGATATTACCCTTCCTTTTGCCATTAGTGTATTTATAAAAATATTTTATTGTCCTTCACAGAAGTCGCCAGATTGAGTTCTAATTGGGCTTTTACATTTCTATTTTTTTTCCTACATGACCTAGCAACTTTTTTAAGCATTTCCTGAGATGGTTGACCCTCCTTCCAGAGGTGATACACCTTCTTTTTTTTTTTTTTTTTTCTCTCTCTTTACTTTTTTCAAAAGATATTTGCCCTTCCAGACTGCTCATTTTCCTCATCAGCTCATCTTTTTGTCACATAAGGACAGTCTGTTCCTGTGCCTTCAACATTTCTGTTTTGAAGCACAGCCATCCTTCCTAGACTGCTTTGTTTTTAAAGGCTGCTTCCCAAGGTAGTCTCCCAATAAGTCTTGTAAATAGTCCAGAGTCTGCCCTCTGGAAGTCCCTTGTGGAAGTTTTATTGATGCCCCTGCTTGTTTCACCAAATCCTGAAAACTCAGTAATTTTATGATCACTGTGCCCCAGATGACCTCCAGCAATCACATCTCCCACCAGCCCATCTCTGTTTGCAAACAGCAGGTCCAGTGTAGTACCTCCCCTGGTGTGCTCACTCACCAGCTGTGACGAGAAGTTGTCCTCCACACACCCTAAGAACCTTCTAGACTGCCTCTTCTCTGCTTTATTAAGTTCCCAGCAGATGTCTGTAGATTAAAGTCACCTACAAGAACAAGGGCTGGCAATCTTGAAACATCCCCAGCTGCATGTAGAATAAGTCATCCACCTCTTCTTCCTGACTGGGTGGTTGGTAAGAGACTCCCACCAGGATGTCAGTCTTGTTGTCCTTCCCGCTGATTCTTATCCATAGACATTCGACTTTATTGCCATTAACCTCAATTTCTATGGAACTGAGAGACTCCCTAATATAAAGAGTCACCCTTCCATCTCTTCTCCCTCTCCTGTCTCTTCTGAAGTGCTTGTAGCCATCCAGGGTAGTGCTCCAATTATGCCCACATCATTTCTGTGATGGAGACTATGTCAGAGCTCTCTTGCTGTACCATGACTTCTGGCTCCTCTTGTTTGTTACCCACACTGCCTGCATCAGTGTGTGTGTACTTCAACTGGGCTGCTAATTCTACCCCTGTCTCTGGCTTACCACCCTTGGGCTTTTTTCTGGAGAGCCTAGTTGCATCTCCTTCCCCCTTCAAACCTAGTTTAAAGCCCTCTCAATGAGCTCCACCAGTTCATGGGCTAGAATCCCATGGGCTAGCCCTTGACAGATAGATGGAGCCCATCTGCCTCTAGCAGGCCAGATGCCATGAAAGTTGCCCTGTGAACAGAGTCCAAAATTCTGCTGATGACACCAGCCTTTAAGCCACTTGCTGGGTGGGTTCTCCTGCTCCTTTCATCATTTGTCTCTGTCACTGAAGGGGCTGAGCAGAACACCACCTGTGCTTCTGCCCTAACAACCACTTAACCCAGAGCTCAGAAGTCCTTTTTAATTGCCCTGGTGCTCTAGTTTTCAGTCTCATCACTGCCAGCCTGGAGTATCAGCAGTGGGTAATAATCATAGGGCTGAATCAGCCCACGGAGTCTCCTGATGACATCCCAACCCAGGCCCCAGGGAGGCAGCAGACATCCCTGTGGGATAGGTTAGAACAACATATGGACTACTGACAGGTTCAGACACAACGTACAGGAAGGGATCTGGACAGACACAGTCCTTGGAGTGTTCTGTTCGTCTTAGTACACTTTCACTAGCTATAGCTTTTGATTATTTGGAGACTATCACTGAAAAAAAACCAGAAAACCAACAAGTCGTGACAATTCACGGATACAATACAGAGAAAAGTAAGATCGTATCTTCTGCATACTAATGATTGTAATTTGCTAGTTGTACTCATATACCTTTTGTGGTGGTTCGTTTGCTTGTTTTTTTGTTGTTATTTATTGACAGCTCACAGTTGTAGAACCTAGAAAACAAAGAGAATTATAGAAAGTGTGTAGTACAGCTTATATAGTGGAGAGTTTATTCCTTCAGAAAGAAACCTGAATTTATACATTTGCTTCTTGCTGGATTACCGTATAGTGGTGTTTTACAAGAGTTCCGTTTCAATCCTCCTGAAAGATGAAATTAGAGTAGTCTGGAATAATGGAAATATTGGCACAAAAAATTACTGATTCAATCTAAAATGCCTTTGGAGATTATCTTACAGCTGTATTTTTAAACTATATGCATAGCAGTCTGTTCTTCTGTCTAATGCAATTTTGATCAATCTAAGAAGAAAACAGAACAGAGAGTGTCTAAGAAATTGATGGGCAGCAAGAACAACATCCTGAGTGGCAAAAATCTTGCCACAAGCTGCAATGCCTATGGGCCTTGGAAGCTTGCCCACAGTTGCTTCTTTGAATTAGAAAAAAATTAATTAGAACAGGTTAGTCTACTGGCAGGTAGACACAGGTCGATATTCCATTCCTGTGCTTGCTTTCTTTTTCCAGCTCCAGTTTGCGTATCTAATCGATCTCTTTGCCTGTATGATTGATCAAAAAGGAGTGCAATGCAAAAGGAGATGCCAGAGAGATATGCAAACCCATGTGTTATGAAAGGTGAAAGCTAATGTCACATCATGCAGTAATTTCTGGCACCTTTTTCTTGCTGGGCCGCATTATTTATTGCATGACTTTATCATTCAGTACTCAGTGATGAGCTGTCCCCTTTGCTTCATGGGCAGTTACAATAGAAGCAGCTCAGCAGTAATAATAAAAACATGACCTGGATTGCTCTTAAAATACCCACTCTCACATTCTTCTGCAGACTGTGCTTCACACGTGTCTGAAAGCAAAAGACAATAAGTAAAGGAGTTGCAACAATAATGCCTTTCTTATGCAACAATCAAAAATGCCTCCTCATGTCTTTAAGTCACAATGTAAATATACAATGCCACTATTTCAAAGAAAAGACTGTAGTAGAAAGAATCAAATGAAAAATAGGGACAACCTAAGCTCTACCCAGTACTCCCCAAAACCCGTGTGAGTCRTGGATAAGGACTTGCCTGTCCTAAAGGTAATTTTTTTTTAAACAGGAAACCTTCTTTAATTTGACATTAAAACTTCTGCAGTAAGGATGCACAAATAATTGTTTTATTTAGGAGAATTTAACTATTTCCAAACTTATACATTTATGTATTATGCATCCTGTTGTCTGCTTTTTTCCTAAAAGAAGTTTTTTTATACTCTTGACCACAAATCATCTCTTCACAATTTGAAAAAAAGCAGTCAAAGAAAACACTTACTTATAGTTAGTTCATGCTGCCTTTCTGATAGTGAGCAGTCTCATCTTGTCACATAAGATGGCAGCCAAAAAATTGACTTTTCTTTGCATTAAAAAAAAAAGAACAGGAAAAGTCATTTCATATAGGATTCTCATGTGAGAAGGACTATCACATATTCTGGAAAATACGTCTTGTTTGAAATTCTTACTCACTTAGAAGTAAGTAATCATATATGAAATAATTGCACCCTTTGTTAATTAATATCAAAACCTTTGAAATTTTATATAATGCCTTCTATCACAGATATTTCAAGCCATGGAAGAATCTTAAGATTTGTCATCCACTAAAACATGTATTTTAAAGTTCTTTTCACATGATGCTTCACTGAACTGCACGGAATGCTGTACTGGAGGAGTGTGAGGAATGGCAGTGGTGGCAGTGGAAAGCAATGTGAGGAATACCTTGGGTATATGAAGAGGTAAAGAAGCTCTCTTCCCTGACCTATTTCCCAGACCAGACTTATTTGTTGTTCAAGCCAGCAAGGAACTCAGCCTGAACTGATCAGTTCAGGTAATGTGAACAAGATTGAAAAATCAGTCCAGTTAATGTGATTAAATGCATACATATACATATCCCAGCAGGCAGGTATATGGCAACATGATGATCACAAAAAAGGAAAAAAAAAAAAAAAATCATGTCCTCTGCTTCTCCAGAGCTTCTAGAACGAATATGGACATACAGACAAAACTCCTGTCAGGGCATGCAAAACCACCGAAGTTTCAGGTTGCAGGGTGTGCCTGGAAATGGATGATAACACGAATGCCTTGGGGAGATAACAGGAATGCCTTTGGGAGGTACATTCAGCTGGATGAACTGTTCTACTTGGTCACTGAGCTTTGAGAGAAGGAGGGCAGACTAAGGAATATTCCAGAGTGTGAGAAGGAGATAGATCAATGGAAACATGTCTGACATTTCTGATACACACGTCAATTCAGCATGGACACATCCAGTATCTGTTTTCTGCCAGGATGAAGATGATACTACTAAGGAAAAAGGAAGTAGTTAGTTTATGAAGCTGCCAGAGAAACACCTGCTTACCTTCTCCATCCCTTACCCTCTTATACCTTTTAAGAATAGGTATTAGGCTCTGTGAATGGTTGAGGATGGTGATGACAAGGTAGAAAAGGAAGAATCTGTGTAAGTACTTTTACCAAGGCAAGATTAACCAGCCCCTTTTGCCAAGAGCTGCATTAAGACTAGCACTAAGAAGAAAGGCCATGTTACAGTCGTAGGTGGCTCCCACCTGAGCAGAATGGAGGCATCTACTTGCAGACTGGCCTATCTTTTCATGGAAGTCATCTCCCTCCCTAAGACCCAATCAAGGTTGTCACCAGGAAACTGCTTAGCAGAGTACAGTAGTTTGAATATGACACACTTTTGCTCTGTTAAACGGGTACAAATCATATTGTAATAAGAAATTGAAGGTCAAGCAAAAGAGATTCCAGAGCCCTGGGAAAAATGGTTGAGGAGCAGAGGTGATGTTTTCCTCAATCATCCCATTAATGGGGAGAGTCATTGGAAGATGTACATCAAAACCCAGCTCCAGGACTGGTGCCTCTCCCAAAAGTTTGATTTTTATATTGATAGAAGAGGCTTTCATGTGCAAAGTGTCCTGCAGCCTGATGCAATTCACCTGTCCCAATGTAGTAAATATGCTTGCAGAACTGATTAATGGGAATTTGAACTACAATTTAGGGGGAAATGAATAACATAAGGAGAGCTAAAGATAAGCCGAAGTTTGATATGGCATCACCTCAGGGTGACAGTGCTAATGGGAGTACTTGTCCAAGGGAACACCTAAAACAATCATACACCAAAGCATGTAAAGATTCACACAAATCCCTGTTCAGGAGGGATAGGGAGTGCAGACAAAATAGAAGAATTCCACTGTATGCAAAGGAGAGTTTTGACTGTACAGCCCCAAACAGTTAAGGGTATATAGTTTTCAGCCTCTGGATGAGGAATAAGGGATGCAAAGCAATGCAGGTGTTGTAGTGTGCATCTGTGACCAACAACCAGGCCAGCCCTGGTGATACATCCTATAGGCAATTATAAGAAATTTCTGCATTGGTAACCCTTGTCCTTAATGGGAGTTTTCAACTTCCAAGATATCTGCTGAATACACTATACTGCTGTGATAAGCAAGTCTGGAAGATTCCTGAAACTCATTGTTTATTGTCACAAATATTCAGTGAGACAGCTAGAAAATGTGCTCACCACAATTTCACACAAGAAAGATTAATGTGAGATGCGCTGGTAGGTTTGTAGTCTTGGCCACAGTGATCAAGAGGTGGCTGAGTTTAAAAGTTTTTGTTATAAGGGGGAAAAAGATCAGGAGAGTTGTTATCCTAGATCTCAAGAGAGCAAACATTAAGCTATTCAGGCAGCTACTTTGCAGTGTCCCCTGGGAATCTGTTTATGAGGGCTTGGGAATCCATAAGTACTGATCAGTTTTTAAAGAAGCACTTTTAAAAGCAGAGGAGCAAACAAGTCCCTATTGTTGCAAATCAAGCAGGGCAAAAAACCAGCTTTGCTGAACAAGAAGCTCCTCTTGGAACTCCTGAGGAAATGGAGATTGTATGATTTCTGAAATAGAGGTCAGGCTTTGGAAGAGGATTACAGAGCCCTTCAGGGAGAAGTCAAAAAGCACAAGAGCAGTCAAATAACTTTTTATTATATTCCGATCAAACATAACAAAAAAGTTCATCTCTGACTACTTATTTTGATTGTACTAAATTGCTACCTGAATTAAATTTGAGTTTTAAACACATGTATAATGCCAATATAGTTGTTTTACCAATCTGGCTTTTTACAGAAGTTCATAAATATTAATATTTGTCAACCAACAAGAATAGCTGTAAAACTCTAAAACTGTTTGGAATTGTRTTTTTTGTCTGTTCTCCATATTTGACATTTGTTCATCTTTTTCTCATCTTCCTGGTCATATTTCAAATTAATTAGTTTTAAATCTTTGATATTTACTGAGAAACATTAATAATCCTTCTTGTAAACATACCAAATGGTTACACTAAATATGCTTAATATTAGCATACAGATCCAATGGAATTTTACATGCATTAATGCTGAAAGTATGAATAGCATTAGATGTGAAAAAGATGCTAAAACTGACACAGTTATGTATAAAGATACAGTTATGAACACTGACATTTTTATTAAGAAGTATGCAGGGAATTCTGAATCACAAAATTTAAAGTCAGCGTATGTTAGAATTCTTGGTACGGTCAAGGTCGGAATTGAACACATTTCCTATTTTGTTCTACTTCTGTCAGATTTGACCTATTACTTCAGTGCTAATTCATCTACTAGATAACAAACAGAAAGAAAATCATAACCATCATTTTTTCCTGAGGCTACCAAAAGCACCTACGAAGTATAATGTGGTTTGGAATTTGGAAGGAAAGTATGACATAATAATAAGATTAATAATCCAAAGTTATGACACAAGCCACTATTACTATGATGTAATTGGCAAGACCTTTATAAATTATAAAATATACTTACATCTCTTGAAATGTCTTAGATTTTCCCACTCTGTTCAAATCCACCTTAAAAAAATAAAATGTTGATTTTTTCATTTTAAGTCATAGAAATTTGGGCTGAGGGGATTCTTTAAATTAAATATACCAGTTAAAAATAATTCTTTGGGTATTATTTTTGTATAGTTTATTCATTTGGCTATCAGTATTCAGATAATTTTCTGAGAGTCTATTTTTAATAAAGCCAATTAGGAACTAAGAAGGAACACTGAAAACCAACATGATGACTTATTTTAAAAAACATCTTTCAAGTTATCTAATTAGTGAAATACTAGGTAGTTACTGATTGGAATTCTAGTTTKTCAAGTGTTGCTACAAATTTTACAAAGCATTAAAGGAATTCTAAGGCAAGTTTTGGCCAAACAGAATATTTTCCTCGATGTGGAGAGGGTATTGAAATGACAGGAGCATTGCAGGCTACTCTGCCATTCCTGTTTGTAGATTTTTCTCCACATCCAAAAGTCTAAAGCTGTACATACAGGATATTGTCTGCTCTAAGGGAAAAAAAAATGTAAATAGGAACATCACAAAATAACATAATGTGCTGAGTTGGAAGGGATCCATGAGGATCATTGAGTCCAGCTCTTGACCCCTACAGGACCTCTCCAGGAACGCTGTCTGCCTGAGAGTTCTGTCCACACACTTCTTGACGTCTATTAGGCTGGTGCTGTGATCACTGCCCTGGGTTCCAGTGTCTGTTCCAGAGCCCAAACAACCTCTGGGTCAAAAACCTTCTCCTGAAATCCAATCTAAACCTCCCCTGACACAACTTGAAGCCATTCCCTCAGGTCCTATCACTGGTCTCTACATAGAAAAGTGATCAGTATCTGCCCCTTCCCTTCATCTCACAAGGAAGTTGCCGACTGCAATGAGAYGTGCCCTCAGTCTCCTCCAGGCTGAACAGACCAAGTGACCTCAACCACTCCTCATATAGCTTCCCCTTCAGACCCTTCACCATCCTCATGACCCTCCTTTGGACACTAACAGCTTTATATCCTTACCTTTGGTGCCCAAAACTGCCCCCAGCACTGGAGGTGAGGCCGCCCCAGCCTAGAGCAGAGCAGGATAATCTATCCCCTTGCCTGGCTGGTGATGGTGGGCCTGATGTCCCCAGGACAGGATTGACCCTCCTGGCTGCCAGGGCACTGTGGACTCAGATTCAACTTGCCATTGACCAGGACCCCCATACYCCTTGCTGTGGCACTGCTTGGCAGCATCTCATTCCTCAGTCTGTCCATACATCAACGGGTTGCCCTGTTGCAGGTGCAGAATCTGGAACCTGCCCTTGTTAAGCTTTATGAAGTTGGTGATTCCTCATCTCTCCTATTTGCTGAGGTCTCTCTGCAGAGCCTCCCTGTCTTCCAGGGAGTCAGCAGCTCCTCCCGGTTTTGTATTGTATGTGAACTTGCTAAACTTGTGGGTGAAGAGACTAATAATAATAATAAGAAGAAGAAGAAGAAGGAGAAGGAGGAGAAGGAGAAGAAGAAGAAGCAGGAAAGGCAGCAGCATTGTGGTAAGCATCATGTGGAAACTGTAGGAATGTTATTGTGAAAAATAGTAGATACAACTAAATCATATCTAAACAAAATTTTCAATAAAAAACATGAAAGTCAAAAGAGCTTCTAAAATGAACACTATTTTGCTTTGGAAATTTGGTCTAGGTAGTTTTTAGACATTGTATTATATGTAGTTTGGTCATGGATTTGCCAGAGACAAAAAAACGGTTGTAAGTCCTCAGAAACCTGACTGTACAGTCCAGTCCCTCTCAAGCTCCATGATGACAGTTTAGTCACAGACCTACACYATCTACCATTCATTTTCTCCATCAGAATGACTTGGTCTAGAATTACATCTTATCTTCTGAAAAAAAATCACTACAAGTGGAAAAAATTAATTTACTTTCAGGTGGATTTAGGGCCAGGTATGTGAGTCTCAATAAGTTTAAACTGTTTTTACTACAACCTGTGAGTTTCTCATGGGTTCTCTCTTTCACCTTTCCAAACCTCCCCTCATGCCACCAGCATAGGGGGTATTGAGTGAGTGGCGGTTTCTGGCTGGGGTTAAATCACCACATCCAAGGAGGGAAATATACACGAGTCACTATTTCTGTGACTATCAAAATCTCTTGTGGAGGAGCAGAATTCATTTGTTTCATGGCACCTGTTTGAGCTTACAACCATTGGCCACATCTATGTGTGCCATTCATAAGAAWGTCCATCTGTGTCACTGTAAAATATGTTGTTTCCTTCACTTTCAGATAAAAAAAAAAAGCATTTTCACATTATTCCTTTTTTCTTTCTACCTTATATTTGGTAACTTAACATTAATGGCATTCCCATGTACATCTTAACCAGCAAAAGAGATTACTGTAGGAAGAGAGGGTGGGAAATATATTTCCCATTATTCTTTCAGGAGAAAAACTAGGAAGAGACACAGAAAATGAGCAGTGAATGCAATAAAGATGAATTAGTCAAGTTATTAAAAGAATCAAAAGTCTAAAATAGTATTAACTGTCACTCATAGCCATACCAATAAATGCTGCCTAGAAAAAGTGAGGATTCCTGGATTTTTTTTAACCCTTTCACAGGATGCTTGAAATGTATTTTAGCTGATCTAAATGCATTTCTCTCAATTTCTTTCTTGGTTTTGGTAATGCTGTGTTGCTCTTTCTTCTGTTATTTTGACCCCCCTATGTTTGCCCTGAGGGCTGAATGGTTACCATCAGCCCTACAAGGAGAATCTCTGTCTATTTTATTTAGAACGCTCTGTCCCTTGGAACAGAAGGAAAAAGAAGAGAAAAGAACAGTTTTAAGAATGAAGATGTGACTGATTTTCCTGTTTTCAGGATGACACAGAGGAAAGAGCTGTTTTTCCCTTGGTACCCAGTAATGCCTGTGCCTCTGGCTAGGAAGGGATTCTGCACAGCACAGGAGCATCATATAATTTTCATCTGTGTCTAACACGAAGTAGGATAAGCAGCATGTGGCCTTCAAGGTTTTACAAAAAATAAAGGATCCTTAACTTGTGATGACAATGTACATATGTTTATGTGTATGTGAAAAGCAGACATTTATTTCTCTGCAAGTTTTAGTAGCCCTTTGGCCTCTGAAAGACTTTTTATAGATGCCAAAAGCATAGCTTACTATAAGCTTAGAGAACCAACATAAGAATTTATTCTTCGATTTTCCATAACTTCTGTGATATTACTTAAAAGCATAATAATACATATACAGTACTGCTGTGTCTTTCTAGGAGGCTACGTATCTGTTAAATGCAGTAGACGTGAAGGCTGGAATGAAAAGTTAAAAATAAACATTGCCAATAGTTTATGGAATATGATTAAGAGGAAATTTAAAAAAGCAATCCTTAATGTGTATCTAACGTCAGATTCTACTTTTCACCTTAGGAAATATTGAAAGCAAAAGTCATTAGCTGAGGCAAATCTTGGGAAAGGAAAACAGATAATAATTTATATTACTGCACTAAGATCCTGGAAGATATGTTTTATTTTCAGTGTTTTACTACTGACTCCAATAGCAGAGTAATTTTGAAAGGAAAGGATGTGTATATCCCCCACAAATTACTTAAAAGTGAAAATATTGTTAGAGTTATGAAATAAGTTATTCACTACAATGACTATTCTAGACATGTAGCAAACTCTGTAATCTTGCCTTTTTGTTTGAAGGGATTTTTGTTTGTTTCAGGAGAAAAAGTAGGAAGAGACAGGACACCAACCAGACAAGATATTAAGCCCGAACTAGAAACAGTATTTTTGCTGCTTGGGGCTTTTTTTTTTTATGTTTTTACGGAGAGGAAATGTGATCTTTGTGATTTTAAAAGATATGGATTTTCTATACAGTTTTAAAAAACAACTGTTCTCCTGTACTCAAAATGTCTCCAGTAGCAACTTGAAGGAAAGTGCAATAAATTTATCTGAAATTCTTCCTGCATCAGCAAAACTACCTGTTCTCTGTACTGAACACTTGTTATCTCTGTATTTTCCTGAAACCAGAAAGAAACCAAGCTAGAATGTCAAGACCTTGAGTCCATTGTTACAGATGTCCATAAACAGCAGTTCCCATTGTTTAGGGATCCTTTTGCATTTATCTCCCTATTTTCATAAACTATTCAGAAATAATCTTTGTCTTTCCAGTTAAAAGTAAATGAAAGTATCAAGAGTCTGAATGTAAAATTGCTGATGATAACCTGCTGCCAGTGTCCTAGTGACTATCAGAAGTCATCAGAACATCTTTCAAAACCAAGACTGTGTTACTGCCTCCCAAATCGCACAGAGCAGCTGCAGGTGTATACTGCTGCTCTTAAGCTCAGCTGAGACAATATTTTGGAGGTATAAGATGCCTCAGTATGCTCCTGTGTTCTGGCTTTCAGTTGCAGCTCATCCATAGTGCCTCAACATTTACCAATGAGTTTATAATTGTTTGCAAGAAGCCAGGTTTAAGTAAAAGCAAACTGAAATTACTTCCCCCACCAAAGTTACAAAGATTTTTAAATAAACAGGGTGACATAAAAGAGGAGAGTATCATTTTCTCTGTTTACCCCAATGTCATATCTGAAAGAACACTCTCTCTTCCTGTTTCATCCAGATGAGAAGCTGAAGATAAATTACCTGAGTGTAGTTTTTTTTGTACCTCTTCAATGCTGGCTCTGTTATCACTAAAGAGAGCAACTGGACGGGGAAGAATGCTGTTCTTGATATTTACAACCTTGTTTGGGATTTATTCCAGGTTTCATTTAGATTCTAATCTTCCCAGACTCATTTTCTTTTCAAGATTATTGATACTTAATTTATTTCAGGGGACAGTTTCGGCCCTGTCATCTTGGATTATATATAGACAGTTTATCTATTCATATCTGTCAYCTTAACAAGTGTTTTACTCTACAAGTGGGTACAACTCTTCTTTCCCTGTTACTGTAATATGACAATGCTGAGTGAAGCATCTCCGTATACCAATTTACATAAATGTGTAAATCAACCTGATAATTGTTAATTAAGACCAGACAGAAGAGTTATTCACAACCATCTTGTTTCTCAAGCCAAACAAAACACAAAAAATACATATTGGAAGATTCAGATTTCCCACTGAAATAATGTCTGAAATACCCAAGTCTAGAGGGGAAGGCTGCAGAAATCTCATAAATTCTTTAAGATTTCTCTTTACCAGGGCTTTTTAGACATATTCCTATATCAACTGATAAAAACCAAGTGAAGGACTTCAAAAATTCTGCAGATTTGATGAGTGAAAAAACACTATAGTCATATACACTATAATAATATGCTCCTGTATGAAGGATAGTACTCTTTCACATATTATGGAACAGAAGGAAGTCAAGTAGATTACAGAAGGAAACAGAATGTGGGTTCCTTCGCCTTTGAATCTTCCATCTCCTCTCTTACTCCCCACACTGAATATGGGACAAGGAAAGTCAGCAAAATAATGGAAGCCAACAAATGTTGTGTCCCAGTTGTTGAGATAAATTCTGTAACACCCAAAAAAATACACTAATTTCTGGAAATATTTTCCACTCTATTCCTATTCCCTGAGAGCAACATCCCATTTTTCCTTTGTATGTTTTGCTGACAGCTTGACAGCATTGAATCCTCTGGTCTCCTTCAGCAGATGTTATATGAAAGAAGGAGAAATTGCTGTTTGTCTAAAGTACATTTTCTCATGTGAAGCCTCATACTGAACCTCTGATGTTTACATCAACTTTTGCTTCATGCTAAGAAATAAAACATTCTATACCAACTACCAAATTAAAGTTTACAAAGAGGATTTGGGGGGCAAAAAATTAACAGGTGAAACTTGAATAAAAATTAAGCTTTGAAATTATTAACATTTGATGAAAATTCCAATTTCCTTGCAAAAATTTTAGCTGAGCTAATAATTGCCTAGTACATATGTAATGCATGATTAATTGTAGTTATCTCATTTAAAGTGCATTCCAATATACAGTAAAACTAAGCAAATTGAATGCTCCAAGATTATGCTTACTTTAATGCACACTTCATCTTATATTTAAATGACTCAGTTATAGGATCTATAAGTTCTGTATATGCCTACTTTATTAATGTGACATAGATTTAAAYGGGCAACACTTTTTAAGAAGAAATGTGGTCACATAACATATGTTAACCAGAATTTGAGAAAAATCATGCAAGTTAAAACTGGCACAGTTCATTCCAGTAACTTTACTTTTGATAACAAAATTTTACAGTATAGGCTTCAGCCAGGTTAGGATTTGCTGTCAGTCAAAGGTTAAGATAAATTCATCTAGTAGAGTGACCAGACCCTAAAGTATATGTGTGCCGCTCCAAATGAGCTTGAATTCACCAGCTTATTTTACCAAAACACTGCAGAATTATTTTTATCTTGGATTATTTTTCATTTAAAGGACATACTATCTTGTTCAAGGAAAGAATTTTCTGTCTCTTCTTTGTTGGAAAAAAAAAAACCTAAGTCAGCTAGTGAATGCTGCTTTGAGTATTTTATGCTGAAAAAATGTAATAACCTACACCTAGAGATAATCAATAGTCAGTAAAATATAGTACTCAGTAGGATTGGTTTGCTCTTTGCGGTCTTACTGTTTCATTTTTTTGAGCCATCTGATGAAGAGTGGAAATTCACTGACACTGCAAGAGGAGGTCATTTTCTGCCTTGAGAAGTTCCTTGTTAAGTTTCAATTATTTTGCCGGTTTGTACAACAGCCTTTCAGTCTTCCTTACGTTCCTAGCACATGTAGGTGGCTAATGTTTCTTCACATATGTTTCACAGCAGGTTGTGAACTATTAGAGCATTTAACAACTAAAAGTTCTTTTCCAGTAGAGCATGTAAATGTGACCCCTGTTGAGTGATGTTCCTATAGTACCTGATAAGAATCACTTAATCAAGTACTGCATTGATAGAGGTGAACAACAGAGGAAACTGTTCTTACCAAATCACATTACAAGTTATAATAACAAAGCCATACTGTGAGTGCATTTAAATGAAGCTATCTGTAGGACTGGCCACAATACCTGCTTCTGTGGCACTTTCTTTTTTTTTTTTTTTTTGTATGATAAAAAAGGTTACGATTTCACACATTATGTTTGTTTGGGACGTTTAAACAGGCTAGAAAAACAAGATCAAACCCCCAGATTTAATTTGTTTGCAAGTTGTGTGCAGGGGGACAATGAAAGTGGCAGGATGAATGTGCCTCATTCCTAGCTAGAGCCCCGGTCTTGGGTATCTGAAAGACACAGTCAATGCTCTGCCTAAAACATTGCAGCAACTAGTTYTTCCGTATGTCCACTAATGAGGCCATACATCAGTCTCAGGAATCTTGTGGCCTCTTTCCTTGTGACTTTGGTCTGAAAGGTCAGTCTATTATGATAGTCAGACACTATCATGACAATAATTTCTCAAAAATGTGCAAGTGAAAATTCCTAGCTAATTCAATTACTTGCATTAGAATTGAGCCTAGGATTCTGATCTATATGTGAAAACTTTGTCTGAATATACATACATGCATCCACACTTACAGAGATTTGCACATCTTCCCACATAAAAAATTCCCATTACTTTCCATTTTTACCGGAGTTTAGTTTTGATCTGTCCTTTGTAAAACATTTATTTTTTTTTTTAATTGCAAAGGCATGAGCATGTTTACTGTGTGGCTTTGGGAGCTTTAAGAGGTTCTTATTAACAAAGTCCTGGGTCATATGTGTAATTTACACATTAAAATCATCCCCAAAGTAAGAAAGAAAAATAAAGAATCCATGTAAGCTCTTAAAATCACTTTTAAAAGTGATATCATAAACTAGGACACCATATAATAAGATTAGGAAACTTTATGAAGAGAACCCATATCAAAACAAAGAAACCAATCAATAACAAAACATAAAAAAGCCTAAAATGTTTTCCTTTAAAATGAAGTTAACAAGGATGTATCCTTCAAATAGAGGTAAAAATTCTCAGTAGCAGAGGAGCAGTGCAGTAMCTTGAGAATGCTGCACTATTCTTCGGCAATTTTCTACCACATATTGACTCGGACATGAAACAGACTTGCCTCTCCTAGTTTCCCAAAAAAACTSTTGTACCTGATTAAGTGTTACAAAAATTCCACCAGGTAAATTCAGAAAAGCAGGAAAATCAAGCACTGTATTTCTTCTTTGCATTATATATGAAATTAAAGAACACAACTAGCTCCTTCATAGAGATTTCATCTGCTAATTTGTGAGCAAACAAGTACATTCATACAAAAATATCAAAGTGTCCTTCTTCTCTTTACTGATGTTTAACTGAAATATCAAGCTAAACATTCAATTCTGGATAGAGTTTGATCTTAACGTAAAAAAAGACCCTGTATTTTTTTTCTCTATAGATATGTTTTAATTATCTCATATAAATGCAGAATATATTTCCTTAGATGCAATAATGATGGAATAACATTTGAAATTATTAGCATATTTTAACCAGAATTTAGAATAAAGAGAATCTCGTTCTTTATCAACCTCACAACACTATGTTAACAGCACATTTCCCACAGAAAGATGTTGATCCTTGAGCATTAATATCTGCAAAAAGACAGGTGGGGTGGAAGAGGAAGGGACATGTTGATGCAAACACATAGCAGTAAATTTATATTACAAATATAAAATTCTTCTGAATACATTGTTTTTCTCTACTTTTTTTTCTCAAACCATGCAAACAAACTAACAAAACCCCCACCAAAAGACAACTAGTAAAAAAGTTTTCATCTAAATAAGTAAAATACTTATGGGAGAACACCAAAGTCATTTAAAAGGCTAAAATACTAAATTGAGGAGATCAGGCAAAACACCAGCTTTGAAGACTAAGTTGTCTTACACAGTCACTTAAGAKACATGTTCAAAGAGTCCACTATGTGAAAACATGGAAACAACTGGATTTCTGAGGTTTTTGATTCTAATATTTCACCCCAAATTTGTGGTACCCTGAAAGGTGGATTTACAAAACAAATGATTCTTCTTTACTTATTCTACTTAYTCTATTCTCCATTTCGCTAACTGAATGAGCTACATGATTTTGGTGTTAATCTTGGTAAAGGGGGAGTAACTGACCAGAAAGGAAAAACACCTCAACAAAACTCAAAAAATAATGCAAGTTTTCTCAAAAAAAMCCCAAACCAACCAACCTAACAAACAAAAAAAMCCCCAAACCTATAAAGATAAACAAGTAAAACAATGAAAATTCCTTCTAGTGCTGGAAGTTGGTGATTTCCATCAGATTGTTATACTCCCTCATAAATCAAATTCTATTTACCCTTCATATACTGTGAAAAATTTTGATCATGAAATTTCACTTTCTGCCTTTGCCTTCTAAAGCACTCTGAGACTGAACAAAAGCAGAACTTCATATAACCTGTCTTAGAAAAATAGTCATCTACAAATCTTCATTTCTGAATTTGTTTCTGTTCCTTTTTCCCCAGATACTAAAGAATTAATTATTAGTTTTTTTCTAATATTGCACAAAGTACCATTCACATACAAATAAATTTCAACCTCTGAAGAAATTTGTCCTCAAAACTGTTGATTCTGGATTTTGTTGTAGAAAACCACATTTTGTTGTAGGAAAAAAAGGGTCTGTTAATAATTCAGATGTAAATCAAACAAATACTTCACACACTAGTCCTAGTTTTTTTCCCCTTCACATTTAGTTCAACAACACAGGGGTCCAATATTACAAGTATATACTACTAAAGTATATACTATTAATTGTGAGATTGAAGATAGGAAATGCTATTTTTCATTCTTTYCAGAGACAGTGTCTTCCGCTGTTCTTGAATTCCAGGAGTAAATTTCAAATAGATAAAGCTACACTGTSTATTGCTGATTTAGTGCTGTGGTCACGGCCCAATGGTACCGGGTGGTGTCACGACGGTCCCTGGAAGAGGCCTTGAGAAAGGCACCCTTGGGTCCAGGTGCACTGGCACACAGGGGTGGATTTCAGCTCTTTTGTGAGCAGCCTCAGCTGCATGATTTATTAAAATATGGATATTGATCTAATACCGATATCCAAATTATGACGGACAAAAACTCTCTAACAGTTTAAAGTTAGAAAGTGTATGTTTATTACGATGCCAGGCAGCATACGGGATAGCTCTGAAATACACACCCGCGCTTTACAGATGATTCCAAAAGCCTTTTATCTATACAGGTATTGAATACTCAAAATACAAATACATATTCATAGCTTTGGCACATCCCATTCCCCACTTCGTATGTTAATTAGTTCAAAAGCTATTAAGCAAGCGTAGTTTGTTCCTTGAAATGGGTGGGTGGTCTTTTTCGTGGGGAGGGGTCCTAAAATGAGGAAGTAAATGAAGTCTTCCTCGTTCTGACCTTTCTACCTTTTCATTGCAACTATGACAAATGAACCCTTGGTAGAACTCCCATTCCCTGTTATCAATAAGTTTCAGACAGAGGAGGCCCACAATTGTCGTATGTTCCTAAAGCTGTTTATCAGTTTCTATATTCTTCATTATAAACYCAGCTAACCAAACATTGTGTTGACAAGCAATCAATTACTAGTTAACTACTAACTCTTAACTTCATCAAGGCCTATCCATTTATTTTTACTCTAATAAAGCTTGTCTTCTACCTAAAATCTTAGCTCCTCTAAAATCTCTAAATTTCTTAAAGTTTATGTTTCAGCAAGGTCCCAGGGAATCCTGATGATGGAAGGAGAACAGGCGRCGCAGGAGAAAAGACGATACGGGTTCTTCATGCAGAGGGTCTTCTTTATTGAGGCTTCTGGCTCCAAAGATCTCTGGGTCCAAAGAACCCAGAGCTCARGAGAGCAGGGACTTATGTATGTTTCAACAGGGGTGGGATTTACAACTTGGGCCAATAACAGGGGGTAACAGGGTAACAGACAAGTGGGGCAACCAACTGGGAGTGAAACATTAACATACAAGTAACTGGACAAGYCTCTGGGARCAAACATTCCAGGACACTCTGGAAGCTCAGCTTATCAGGGCCTGTCACCTAGCAACAACCTTCAGGGGAAGGTGAGACATACGGTGGCAGCCTGAAGCTGCCAGTCTTTTGTAGCTAGAAGGCTCATACTGAATCATTGCCTCTCCGAGGCAAAGCGGCCGGGCTTGGGGCAACCTCTTGGCCTGCCACAGTTTAGGATTTGTTTGSTTTGTTTGTTCATTTTACTTTTTTCAGTATCCAGTCTAGACACATTGATCCTTGGAGAGCTGCAAGGTATAACTTGTACTACTCAATATTTCTTACTCCTTTTTAGTAGGTTGCCTTGAAGTTTTTGAAATTTTACTGTCTTAATTTGAACTTTTGTCATTCACAGATTATAAAGATGGTGAAAGCCTATTCTTATGCTACAAATATTTGATTCTTCATTAAGCCTCAACCGTTCGTTCAGAAATCTCATTTTGATCACAAATGATGCTTTTTTTTCAAAATATTGTAAATTGTAGATACCCTAACAGGAATAGTATTGAAGCAATTTAGAATACTTTAACATAAATTAAGATGAAGATACTTCTTATGTAGACTGCTGTTACCGTGAATTGCAGTAAGTGAAAATGAGAGCAGTATAAAAACTGTTATGAATAAACATTAGGAGTACTGCTAAGAGTAGTGTTAGTTTGTTTGGCTTTTGGTTTTCAGTTTTTTTTCTGTACCTATTTTCTTAGGGAAATCTGCCATCTTATTTTTTTCTTAAATTTTTTTTTGGTTTGTTTTTTTGTTTGTTTTTTTAAGGAGACATCACTGAAAGCTTACTTACCTGTTACATTTGCTACTTAAAATAGATACCTTATTTATTGCATTTCCCCCCACTGATTTAAATTTTTTACCATTCAACAGTCAAATGAATATTATGATAGYGACATCAGAATGGGGTGCTGGTGATGTAAGTAGCTGTTTCAGTGACAGATAAGCAGCCTGAAGGAATTGGAGGCTCTGTCTTTGTACTGATATGTTAATGTCATTTTGATGAATTGACTCCTTTTGCTGTAGTTATTTGAGGCTATTCATTGTGGTTTAAAGGACATGAGCATTGAAAGCAATCCTTAAAAATCCAGTCATTAATTTTGTTCCTTTTATTACAGAGTTATAAAATAAGCTTGAGCCATCCAACACTACCACAATTATTTTGTTTCTAATTTGTTCTACATTTCTTTATCTGGAAAGCTTACTAGCTCTTAGACTATTTCCTAAGGCATCAGAAATGTTTATTATCTTGTTGATCTTATTTTTTATTTAATTATTGATCAAATTAAATTATTTTTGATGGTCTAAAGATTATTTTGTAAGCTTTTGCTTATAATGCAAGTAACAATTACGACAAAGCTCAACGAAAGTCTTTGAATCTAGTGTGTTTTCTTTAGTTAGACAAGAAAAGCCACCCCAGAATTTCTGAGGGACTGAAGATAAGGAATGTAATTAATATTAAGAACTTTGTATCCAATTTCTGGTCTTCTAACCAAGGTACCATTTGCCCCTTTAATGTATAAGCTAAATATTTCAGTATTAGAAAAAGAAGTTCAAATTAAGATTATATTTCCATAGTCATGGGTTGAGGCGAGGTGGAAAAAACTAAAAAGAAACAGGGATTAAACATTCATTCCCTATTTTATAGACAATCTCAAGCAAAATACTAAATAAACTGTACTGAAATGAAAGATTGCTTTTCCTTGATGCTGTTATACACTTGTGTTTGATTTTTTTTCTTAGTTTTTTCCTTCCAGCAATGAACAGAATGATCTGTGGTAAATGCTGTCAAACTTAGGGACAGAAAGGGCATGTTGTTATTTATTCAGTTTAGATAATTGTGGTTTGGGTTTTTTTGTCATTATCTCCCTTGAGGAAAGGCTTAACAAAATTAAAAAAAAAAAAAAAAAAAGAGGCCCCCACATCTAGTGTGATTTTTTTGACTGTCTGATCATCCCAATAAGCTGCTTTTTTGATAACATTTTAGCAAATGGTCTTTTCTGATATTTACTTGGGTAATATTTAGCTCACTAATGCAGTCTCAGAACAAATAGGCAGGACATATGCCAGAAAACAGTGAGTTTTTTATTCATTTTAATAATTGTACAGACTAGATTTTTAGCTAATTTTAATGGTTAGAAAGCATTCCAATGTTCAAATATTAATTCTTTGCTTTTTAGAAACCATTTTATAATCTATCCTTTGCTTTCTATCACAGTTCAACAGGTATAAAAATCAGTTTTGGAAACATACAAATGCTAAAGTCCTCAGAGATTTGTAATGTTTCAATTAATGAATCATCAACCCAAAGAGGTATTTAATTTTCCTTCAGTTACATTTTCTGTAGGAATCATATTTTAGGTCCCATTTTGCTTCCATTGGCTAGGACCAATTTAAGAACTACTGCTCCCAGAACCCACATCATCAAAAGATAAATACAGAACAAGAACGATGCCATCAGAATGATGTCCTGTCTGGGTAGAGTGAATTAGCTAGTTATGGAGAAATGCTAGTTGAATATGAAAGTTCTAAATTAAGTGTTTTGATATAATTTATCAAGCCAAAAGGAGTATGTTAAACTATTTAGAAAGTTAAAATACTGGGATATCAAAAGATACTGAAATTCATGTACCTCCATTCACTTTAGATACTTTTGAGGTGTACAGTCTTACACAGGAGCAAAAGATGGAAATGAACTTATCTATATTATCTAAAAAGTGCCAATTAACTTGTGCTAGAATGTATTTCTCTCCAAAACAGATAATATTGTTTTTAAAATAAAATTTCATTTGAAGTGTCCTCTGATGATTTTCACAAGTTCTTGTGACTTACAAGTCTTCGAGAAATTGTTTAAAATTTGTACTGTTTTTCTGTCTGTGCATGTTAAGACTGCTTGCAATTAATTACTTTTGTTCTTTACTCTTTCTAAAAAGTAGGCTATTAATAAACCTTCCTGTTTGAGATTATAATTTCACATGGCATTGGAGTAGGGTTTATTCATAGCTACCTCTAGGATTAGGTATCTATAATAAAAGCAGTAATCTTGTTTGTTTGTACTTCAAATGCCGCAACTGAGATTGTGAAAATATACTTTGTTACTATTTTATAAGTGCTGCACAGAGATATTTTTTKAAGCTGGTTTATAAAGTGGTGTTACTGTGTTTTAAAGCTGCTATTCTTAAAAAAGATGTCATTTAAACCTTTCTCTGGAGATAAGTGCATAGTTCAGATCCTGTGCACAAGTATCACACAAAAGCATCAAACCTCTTTCCCACATTCTTTACTGTCTTGCAGCAATATGTTTTGGTGAGTTGATGTTTGCTGGCCACCAGGCATGAACCAAGCTKCTTTCTCACTCCCCCTTCTCAGCAGGACAGGAGGAGAAAATACACTAAAAAGCTCATAGGTCAAGATAAGGGCAGGAAAATCAATCGATGAGTACCAGCATGAGCAAAACCACCTTGCTCAAACTGGAGAAGATTAATTTAATTCATTGTTAATTGAAAACAGAGTAGGATAGAAATAGGAGAGGTGAGAAATTGAAAAAAAAMCCCTAAATACTTCTTTATCCCAATACACTTTCTTCCCATGCTCAACTTCATTTTTAAAACTTCTACTTTCTCCACACTCTGAGAAGTACAGGAGAATGGGGAATAGGAATTTTGGTTAGTCCATAACAAGTCTTTTCTTCCACTTCTTCTTCCCCACATGCTCTAGCATGAGCCAGCACGGAATCCCTCTTACAGGACAAAATCCTTCAAGAACTGSTCCAATGTGTATCCTTTACATGGTCTGCAATCTTCAGAAAAAGAGTTCTGCAGTGTGGGACTCCCATGGGTGACAATTCCTGCTCTGGCATTGACTCTTCATGGGCTGCAGTGTGAATTTCTACTCCAACATGATCTGCAGGGAAAWTTCTGCTCTGGATATGGAGTAACTTATCCCCCTCTTAATTCAGTAMCCTTAATGCTGCTCCTTTTATATTTTCCTCATCCTTTTCTCTCACAGATGATGTACATTATTTTTTTACCCTTTATCAAGTATTTTATCACAGAGGTGCCATAAACATAAACAAGGCTGACTGCCTCAGTTTGAGCAATGCCAGATCCATTTTGGAACTATCTGAAACTGGTTCTTTCTGACACAGGAACAGTTCCTAGTGTCTTCTCACAGAATCCATTCCTGCAGATCCTACACTACAGAAATCTTCCATGTAACCCCAAAAATAGTGAGTCAAAGTCTGTGCTTTCACTTTTTTCATCTCCCTTTTTTATAAAAGCATCCAGGATATAAAGTTTAAATGACAGCTTCACTCTTAGGCACAAAAAGAAATACCACTATCCGAGGTATTAAACTCTTCGTTGTAATTAGAATAATTTCTTTAAAATTATTTTATAAATTACTTTTCTCCATAGTAAAAGAAAAAAAGAAAGATAGGATGAAATTTTTATACCTTTTGACAGAACCAGATGAAGACGTTTTTTTGTCATGCTTCCTAATTCTGAAAACATACCAAAGAAAAAATAAAAACAGAGAGATACACTGAGAAAACAATTAAGAATATCATTGATATACCCATTTCCTGGGTACCACTGAAACAACCTGAAGTACTTTGCAGATTTATAATAAAATCTTGGAATCACCTTAGCATGTAAAAATGATGGTGATATGACAAAAAAGACAAATGAGTAAGATTTTCCGAAGTATTTGGTGATGGAGGGGAACTTAATGACTTTAATGGCGAAGACTGAAATATTCTGGCAAGATGCTATTGTGATAAGGAAATAGTCTCACATCAATTCCATTTAGGCTAGTCTGGGATTCAGACTCAAAGAAAATTTTATGTTGACAGACTCTACAGTGTATGCACACACATACACAAATACTGTAAAAATGCTTGACTATGTTCCCCATTTTGTACTCAAATTCAATGAAAAACAGGTAAAAAACACTCTTACATTAGGAGAACATCTCTCAACAAGTTCTTTACTTCCAAAAATGAAAACTTTCCAAATTCCAAAAGCTATGTTGCAATCCAGCRTATAAGGAGAAGTAACAAGCAGCTAGAGAGCAATTTGATAGACAAAAGAAGACCCCTTTGAAAATGGGGAAATAATTTAGATCTGTGTATTAATCAGAGAAAAACCTGTTAAAACATCAAGCAATCTGTTAAACCAGCAAACAAGCAGAAAAGCAGAACCAAGCACCTAGTCCATCCATATAGTACATTTCTAGGTCCAGATACTGCATTTGAGGTGACTAAATGCATCCATTTTTCTTCTCTTGTGTAGGATGACATTTCTTCAGCAGCATGATTTCTTCTCCACAGAAACATAAATTTTGAAGTTTTCCATTTGTTTGTAAAATTTCTCTACATGTTGTGATATATTCATACATATAGTCAGTCCACTGGCAAAGAAAAAGAACCACTTACATCATTCCCACATCACTAAGAGAAAATGGAATTGGTTATATGTATTTTTAACTTTCATAGCAATATTTTTACAACTGAGCTCATATCTTTTTTTCAGACCCTGTCTTTGCTCTTTAAATCACATAAATAGGAGTGCTCACAGTTCTTACGTCACAGCATTCTTAATTTAATTTAAAGATGTAACATCAATATACAGATAAAGAATTCGTGAAGCTGCAATATGATGTACCACAACTCTAGATGTAAGCAGTGTCTAAGCAGTGAAGTTTTATTATCTTCTATCCTTGTACTGAAATTCTTATGGCAAAYTGCCAGCTGTTAAAGACTTGGATATAAATTAAGTGTTCTGTCTGATCTTTGGCACAACAGATACCTCTGACACCTTTATTCATTATTTGCTGAGAATGTTTTTTAATCAGCATTCTTATTTTAAATGGAGACGTTATTTCTGTGGCTCTGGTCTCCTAGCAACACAGTTTATCGTCACTGACTTTTGTAATTTCAAAAGATCAGTGTTCAGAATGGTTTTCATGGCTTTTAGTTCTCTGTATAGCTTCACAGATATAATACTTTGATATCCCATATCAGGCCTGATTTATTTTACTGTAACCAACAACATATCAAGCACCAGAATAAATAATTTAAAATGACTACCACCTAAACTTGCAGCAAAACAAATTCTAAGTAGAGAAGAAGTATGTTATTTTTTTATAAAGACTGCATRTAAGGTATGTGTTTTGATTAATTTGTGTTCTAAAATTTGTCCTGTTGAACAGATAAGAATGGAGAATCGTGTGAAAGTCCACTGCGCTTGGCTGTCGTCTGTTTTCAGAAATAAATTTATCTCAAAATATTTTGCTCTTTACATTTTTTTAAGCAAAAATTACCTTTTTGGGTTTGTTATTGCATGAAAAGTATCTGCACTTTTTAGTAATTCAAGATGATGTGCTAGTTTTATCCAGAGTTGATTTAGTTCTCCTTACAATGGCTGSTATAAGGCTGTGTTTCGGTTTTGTGCTGAACCCAGGGTTGATAATTCAGAGATGTTTCTGTTATTGCTGAGCAGGGATTTCACAGAGCAAAGGCCTTTCCTGCTTTTCACACCATCACACCTGTGGCAATGTTGGGGGTGTTTGGAAAGTTGGGAGAGGTGACCCAAACTGWCCGAAGGGATATTCCAGACCATGTGACAATTGGAGTGACAGGGCTTGTCCTCCCAAGTCACCATTACATGTGATGGGGCTGTGCTCTGCTGTGGATGGCTGAACACCTGCCCACCCACGGGAAGCTGTGAATTCGTTCCCTGTGTTGCATTGCTTGCATGCATAGCCTTTGCTTTCCCTATTAAACTGTCTGTATCTCAGTCCTGGAGTTTTGCAATTTTCACACTTYCAATTCCTTCCGCATTCCTACTGCTGGGGCAGTGAGTGAGTGGCTGTCTGGGRCTGGGTTGCTGGCTGGGGTTAAATCACAACAAATGGGATTAGAGTAAGGGTTTGTCAGAAGAGATTTGGCTGAGTTATTTTCCCCTGAAACAGACACTACTAGTTTGTATAATTGCTGTAGTCATCAAACATGGATTTAACACAAACTCAGATCTTAAAGAAATCTCTGCCTTGACCTCCAGTACTTATATTAAGAAATTTTTCAAAGTATGGAGTAAAAACATATTTAAGAGGAAAAACATACTATATTAYTAACTCGTTAATGAATTACTTGAATTATTTTGAAAATGCAGAATTGTCTCTCAACTTAAAATGGGCAGTGTAGATTACAGAATTTTCCATTATTCCACAATCTCTGTGAGCTGAATGAACTATATACTCAGTTAAATGAAGGAAATATATAGAAATAAAGTGAAAATGTGAATACATTATGAATACATTTTAATATATTAATTATATTAATTATATATATACTTAATACTATATGTTAATTATTGTTAATAAACAAATGAACTGTCTTTTCATAAGGAGAGCATAAACAAATTAYTTTTGAAAGGCTGGACAGTAAACCATAGTCTTTCAGGAACTGATGTTATGCTTTAATAAAGTTGTAAATCATGTTCCTTCTTCATTCTAAATTAGATCATAAAAGACATACAGAAGGCTTTGGAGCAAATGTAGATAAAAAACATTTGAAGAGAGGATCTATGAAATGACTGATAGCATCTTTCCCAATATTAGGACATACTCTTTTTGTATCACAGACAAATCAGTACAGTAGCATTAGGATATCAAACTAGTCAGCAGATGACATTCTAGAATAATGCTGCAAAGTGAGAGGTAATTTACAGAGTAGAAAGAGAGAAAATGAAAGGAATTAATGAAGTACAGAACATTCAGTTCAGATGACAAGAACGAGAAAAAAAACCAGCTGAAATATACTCTAAATGTCCTTCACTTAATATAAGCAAAGAAATTGTGTTCAAACTCCCTAAAAGAGCAGAATAATAACGGGGGGGTGGTAGTTGACACACAGGGGGATAAAAAAAGAAAAATATATACACACAGAGTAAAAATCCCAACAACAACAAAACAAGCAAACAAAAAATCAGAAAAACCTCAACAAATTCCATGATAGTTATGGTATCACAATCTTCACCTGAGAGAAATGTAACACAATTTATAGGAAACTGATCTTTTTGACTTATTTTCTGTCAGTGGATGCAAATCAGTGGATTCTCTCTCTTCAAGTCAGAACTGTAATGGTGTACAGGCAAGAATAAACCAGGGACAGATGTCTGGGTGTTAATAGCAATGTCTACCTTAGAGTCCAGGCAGCAAAGGGAGATGAGAAATAAAATCTATTATAGAATGTTAACTGCTGTGTTTACAAAAGTTTTTATCACTGCCACTAGACAAAAATAACCATAAATATTCATAAAGAGTGCTATGGGTTAGCTAGAAAAATTAAACTAAGAGAAATAAACTAGGAGGGGAGGAAGTTTCTGGAAATCACATTTCATAGAGAATTTTCCATCTAAAAGAAGTTCTATGCAATAAAAAAAAGTACATTATATGCAGTGGCAGAGCTTTTTTTGTCATCAAAATTCCTCCCCAGTGTCCCAAAACCAAGTAAAATTTACTAACCTGGGGTGTATATTCAGGGCTCTGTTTTCCTTGTGATATGAGAGAAAAGCAAGTAAGATATCTGAAATCTGGCTTTTCCAAACCTGAGTTAGTGTCAGATTTCCAACAAGAAAACACAACTGTTTTCTGAGACTGAAACAAATTTTGGGCAAGTTTATCTTTTCAAATAGGATTCTGAAATATTTTTCTTTTCTGTCTGCTGCCTCTGGTGTGGAAAGACTAATTTCAGTATCTGGAATTTCTTCATGAATCAGAATTGTTGACTCCAGTGAGTCAACAAACTTCAAATGGTTAACATCAAATCAGAATTTTTGCAAAAAATGGTGTAATAGCAACAACTGGGAGCAATAAGCTGCGACCCACACAGTGAGAAACAAAACTGTGTGGATGTGTTAGGGAAACTAATAGCTTTAGTAAGACCATATTTGCTATTGGTGTTATGAAAGTTTCAATCTATTTAGGAATGAATGCCATTGCTCCTTACTCCATTTAGGCTGGTGTACTAATTTTGCCTGGGGCAGAGTTAAATTTCTTCATAGTAGTTTGTATGATGCTATTTTTTATATTCGTAATGAGAGGTGTTAACACAGGAGTGGTTTAGGTGCTGCTCAACAGTGCTTATAACAAGGCCTTTTCTGCTTCTCAGACTGCCTAGCCAGCAAGATAGCTGGGAGATGGGACAACTAGGACAAATTACTCCAGTTGTGCTAAGACATATCTCATACCATATGGCATCACACACAATGGTAAAAGCTGGGGTACGAGTGAGAAATATCGAAGTTGAGTTACAGTAAGCAGAAATGAGATTAGGAAGACTAAGGTTCTAACTGGAATTAAATCTTATCAGRGATGTCAAGGACAACAAAGAAAGGATTCTTCAAATACATCAGTAACAAGAGGTAAACAAAGGATAACGTGGGACTACTACCAAATGAAGGGGGCACCCTGGTAACAGAGGATGTAAAGAAGGTAGAGTTGCTGAATGCTTTCTTTGTTTTGGTCTTCACACTGGACAAGACCAGCACTCAAAAATCTCTGACCCAGCAGACCAGGGAAAATAAATGGTGGAAGGAAGACTTTCCCTTGGTCAGGAGAAAACCTGGGAAAGCATATCCATACATCCACAGGCCTTGATTCTCAGCATCTACAAGTGCTCAGCATCCATGTGCTCACCATTATGAAGGTGCTCATGACCATCTCTGAAAGGTCATGGCCATTGGGAGAGGTTCCTGAGGACTGCAAGAAAGCAAATATCATCCCTGTCTTCAAAAGGGCAAGGAAGACCCAGGGAACAACTGGCCAGTCCCTGGAAGGGTGAGGGAGTGCCTCACTCAATCCCTGGAAGGGTGAGGGAGTGCCTCATTCTGGAGGCCATCTCATCCATGTGGATGATAAGAAGGTGATCAGGAGTGGTCAGCATGGATTCCCTGGAGGCAAATCTTGCTCAGCCAACCTGATTGCCTTCTACAATGAGACAACCACTTGGATGGAAGAAGGGAGAGAAGTGGATATTGTCTACCTCRTTTTTAGCAAGGCTTTAGACACTGTCTCTTACAACCAACCTCAGGAAATATGGACTGGATGAGTGAACRGGGAAGTGGATTGACAACTGGCAGAATGGCAGATCCCAAAAGATTCTAGTAAATGGCACAGGGTCTAGCTGTGCCCATCAATAGTGGTGTTCTCCAAGGGTCAGCACTGGCCCCAGTATTGTTTGACTTACTMGTCAATGACTTGGATGAGGGGCAGGTGCCTCCTCAGCCTGTTCTCTGGTGACACAAAGCTGGGAGGAGAGGCCAATACCCCAGAGAGCTGTACAGCCTTTCAAAAAGACCTCAGCAGGTTGGAGAGATGGGCAGAGAAAAACAGTTTGGAGTTCTGCAAAGGCAAGTGCCAGGTCCTGCACCTGGGGAAGAACCACCCCAGGCACCAGGACAGGCTGGGGATTGACCTGCTGAAAAGCAGCTTTGCAGAGAAGGACTTGGGAGTTCTGGTGGACAACAAGATATTCATGAGCCAGCAGTRCCCTGGGGACCATTAAGATGAAAGAGCTGCGGCTATTCAGTCTTGAGAAGAAAGGACTGAGATCAGACCTTATCAATGTGTGTGATTATTTGAAGAGGGGGATGTTTCCAGGCTCTTCACAGTGGTGCCCAGGAATAGGACAAGAGGCAAGGGGCAGAAGCTGATGCACAGGAAATTCTGCCTGAACGTGGGGAAGAGGTTTACTATGTGGGTGCCTGAGCACAGGAACAGATTGCCCAGAGAGGGTTTGGAGTCCCCTCAGTGGAGTTATTCTAGGACCTAAACACAATCCTGTGCCATGTACTCTGGGGTGATCCTGCTTGCACAGGGAGGCTGGACCATATGACCCCATTGTGGGTTTTTTCCAAATTTACCCATTCTGTGCCCCCCTGCTTTACTGGAGATTGCTTAACTCCTGCCTGTTGATCAGAGGAGTGAACAAATTCCTTGTTTTGTTTAAATGCACACACAGATTTAGGACTACTTATTAAATTTTCTTTATTTGAACTACAAATTTTCTCACACTCTTCTTGCCCTCTCCCCCATTCGTCGAGGGGAAAGCAAGCAATCAGCTTTATGGGGCTTACCTGCCTACTGGGGTTAAACCACAATACTTATTCTTCCATCCTCAACTGATTAATTGATTTTTACTCTCTTTAAGTCTTCTGAAAATCTTTCTGTGCCATGGAATTGGTGCTGTACGAAGAGGCAGCCAGTTTTAGCCTTGAGAGTAGATTGAATTGAGTCCACTGAAATCAGAAAAAGGTTTTGACATTGATTTTGAGGGGGAGCTGGAATGTCACTCTTTAACAAACAGCTTATCACTGTCTTTTCCTTCCAATGACTCATGTGAACAGGGAAAAAAAAAAACCAAACAGCTTTCTCCCAGAATGCTATTTCCTTTGGAGTAATTTTTTTTTTAAGGAAACCATAATCAAAATTTTTACATCCTTAAGCCAACCTGTAAAAAGTAGCTTTCTAAAGAGTCCATTTGCCATGCAAACATGTGGTTTATGTTGTTTTCTTTTTTTTCCCTTTTCAGTGTAAACATTCAGTGTACTCATTCTCCAAAGATTTAAATTATAAAATTTAAATTATAAAATGGATACTGTTTTATAAAATGAAGTAATCAGCAATAATTTGCCATGTATAAAATACTAATTTTATTTTTTTTTTTTAATTCAGGACAGATAATGCAAGAACTCAGAGTAAAAAAATGCATTCAGTATTTASAGTGTCTAAGTATTACTCAGAGCTTGAGATTTCTTCCTTTACGATTCTTAATTTAACTCAGAAATCAATTTTGGCTCAGCCTTTTAATTTAAAATGTATTTGAATTGTAGCTTACACTTATGTTTTTATGTCACAGAGCACTGCATATTTTGCACAAAAAAAGTATTTGCACAAGTCTTGGAATTTTTCCAGAAACCTATTCTTTTGTACCAGTCATGATATAAACCTGTGAAAAACTCCACTAAAAATCATTTCATTACTCACCCACTTAAAATAAAGTTAAATTCTGTTTCTTCCTGAAGTAGAAAATTAATCTTCAGGGTTAATAGATAATGTTTTTTAAATATATGCAAGAAAGTCACTACAGTATATGTGGTTAGAGTGTGAACTTCTACCTAAGCGCATTATGATAAAACCCAGTTTCTTTGCCCACAAAATGTTTTCTGTTTCATGCTTTGCCTTTCTTTGATAGCTATTATACAGCAATGGGTCTCACCCATCATGCTATTATTATATGCTAATTGCAATCAAGCTTTTTGGAGCTGTGTGGAGATGACAGTTTATTTGCATTAAAAAAAGGTTTTGTGATAATATTACTTTTGAATGTTGTACGTTGTCATATGACACATCCTTCAATTACCTGTTAAAAGAGCATTGTGAACTTCCTAGCTGCATTACTGAAAAACACTAAACAGCATAACAACTTAATGTAAAATAGCTTGGAAGGTATTTTTAATCATACTTTAAAACTTGAGTCAATAGTATGTAAATAAGGAGATGATCAAGAAGTAAAAGTAACATAAAATTTTTTTTCTGTGAATATATTTAACATTTTCTACTCTGTGACCCCTACCTGATGTGATTCATTGTGAAATCCATTTGTAATTTCAGTCTGTTATTTTTATAAATCTGTTATTGACAAAAGAAAATTGGCAAGAGTGCATTAAAGTGATATTTCAGAAACTGAAGAAAAWTAACTTACGTGAAAATGGTTCTAAGAGAAAGTGATCAGAGTCATAGTAGTGAGGCAATTTCCAGCGTAACAGAGAGAGGAAAATATGTTTATCTTAAAGGTTGGTTGTTAGCTGTCAAATTCTTCCTGTTTTAAATTCATTTTAAGTACTAAGCATTCTAAAATGTCATTTGCTTTAGCACATGAGGAGCTGTGAAAGGACAATATTGGCTTTCACAATCACAGCTGGGGGCACTACATCTAACTAATTTTTATGCTTTCAAATGTACATGTCAGTAAACATGAAATGAAAGTTGTTAGAAGCAACATTTTATTTTCCATAGTGACCATAACAACTGGAAAAGTGGAGGGCAGTGAGTGGTGGTTTTTGCAATTAGCCCATCAGAATCATTGCAGAAATCAGTTCTTTCCTTTTCACTGTCTGTTTTTGTTTGTTTCTTGTAATTTCTGCCCAGTTACTGCCAAGAGCATGTCTGCTTCCTAATCAGGTGGGGTAGAAGAGGTGTTTTCTTGTCTCCAAATCCCTTGACATTATCTAGATTACCTGATTGGTGTGGCCTATAGTAAAAGATGTTAATTTGCCTCAGCTAGTTGGACAAGAAAATAAACCTTCTTTCTTCTTAAAGGAGAAGACATAAGCAAAATACTTGTCAGTTCTCAAGATGTGGCAGCAAGACTCTTTTAATCAAGGCACAACTCTTATATTAATGTGGGGAGGAAAAAGAGGAGTTTTGTGCTTTTCATACTTGCAGAAAGACCAAGAAATCAAAAGCCTTAAGAAAGGACTGTGAATGCACAGTTGTTATTATACAAAGACATCTGATTTAAAACCTACATTTTTAAACTTTTTCTTCTGCTGTGGTTGAGCTTTGAGTTTTGTCTGATTTAGGTGGACATTGTTATTCTAAGACAGCTCTTTTTAATCCCATTTGCTATCTCCAAGAGTTATTACAAGAAAAAACTGCTCAGTAAATGTACCAAACCAGGATCAGATCTGTTTATTGATTTATTAATGACATGTAATTAAGTGACAATAACTGAACTATGTAAGCAGGATCAATATCAATCCTACAACAGGTATACCACAATAATAGACTGTTATAAACCATCTAAAAATTTCTGCACACTTTTTGTAGCTAATCCTCAGAGTGTCCAATCTCACATATGTGTTCACACACACACACACAATTGATCATGGGGTCTTCCTTCCCAACCAATTTCACCTCTTCACACCAAAAATGCGCCCATTCCTGGAAACATTACTCCATGTGCAGCTACAGGCATTTTCACACTAACATTATCCTCTGCTGCAACAATTTCCCCTCTTCTTTCATACACCTTTSCAAGCTAAATTTCACATGTAACTCCTCATTTTTTTATTCTGACTGGTGGCCTTACTCTTTACTATTATCCATTCAGGAAAAACCTTATGTCAGGCCATTTCAATCTTTTAATCATGCTTGTTTTGTTCACTTACAGTCTTAGTGCACTAAATGAAAATGTGCAGTAAATGAAAATACTGAAAACAGTGACTAAAATATACTCAAATTCTAAAGCAWTAAATTAAAAATAAAAAAAGTAAATAAAATAAAATGAAAATTGGTATTTATTTTTTATTTTGAAAGAGCATTAGTTTTTGAACTAGTTAGCATGAGAATTAATACTAATTTTTTTCTTTTTTACAACGTATTTACATGATTTGGACTATAAAGCTGATTTTAGACGGGTGAATTTTAAATTATCTTACTTAAATTAATGTTCTTATAAAGACATCAAATCTGTCTGGGAATATGAAGGGCTTTTATGGATATCAGATAGTGACAATGAATCAGATTTACTTTATGTCTGGCCCATTTTAGCTGCATGGTTGCATAAAATTGCATGGGGGATGGAATTTGATATGCATGATTATAGCAGTAATAGGTATCATTACTTTTAATGTAGACATTTGAATTATAAATCAAAGCAATAAATGCAACTGTTATATATAACATATAGATTTTCTACAGCAATAAATGGTAGCCCTTGTTTTCATTGTTAGCATCTTGTCTTTAGAAACATATGACCTAAATCTTAACATTAAAAATAAATACAAAGAAAATATTTTTAAATTTATTTGGAACAATCAAATGTTGTTTTCCAAAGACACATCTATAAAATGTGCATTTATTTATAATCTTTTAAAAATCTGTTTGCATGGGAAAGCTCATGTTTAGAAATATGTTCCATATAGAAAAAAAGCCCCTCCTTCATAACTAAAAATCTTGTCTCAACAAATTAACAGAAATGAGACAGTTTAAGTTTGCAAAAAAATATGCAAGGCATATTGACACAATGGAAATGTYGTTATTATATATAGTGGACTAAACTGTAGCTGATATTTTTAAAAATAAAGCTGTATATTTTCAGGCCCTTTTTCTATCTGATTCTATTGAGAGACTTCATACAGCAGGGTTTTTTATAATTACATAAAGAAATCTCTTTTTGTTGTTCTTCTTATATCTYCCTTATTTATGCTACTTTTTTGTAAAAACTATTTTTACATACAATAAATAAATTAAAATTGAGTTGTCTTTCATGTGTTGCTGAAATTGGATTTGCAGTATGTATTTGAATGAGGTCTAAAATCACAAATTTGAGAAATTCAAATGTCAATTTTACYTTTGTACTTAGTGTTTCACAGCTATGTTGCTGAGCCCAATATGAAGTTCTTCCACGTGTGTTGTCAAAGTTTTTCATCTTACTTCCTTTTCTCAAAGGCTCCTTTCCTCAAAGATCAATATTTTTCATTTTCTTCTGGTTTCTAAGTGTCTTTTTGACTCGGCCATGTGTAGAAGCTGAGTCAAAAGTGTATTTTCTGACTACTTAGACTAATAAAAGAATGTTACTGTCTACTTCTAGATACAGGAATTTCCAGGTTGYAATGCATTTTGTTGTGTGAAAAATTCATGCTATACCAAGCACAGAGTAGGAAGACCAAGAAGTAAAGTTGTAACAGTATTAAGTTTCCAGTTTTACTCATTTAGATTTAGTAGATCCTTTACAATCTGTTGTCTGTCTTCATTGTTTTATTTTCCTCACTTTATCTCCTAACTTTAGTAAAAGTTGCGCAGTAGGGAGAGGGCACTGCTATCGCCGGCCTCGACTCCCCTTGCCCAGGGAAGAGCCGCAGCCRCRATACTTCCCCTTTAGGGAGCAGCTCCTGAAGGAGGTTACAGGCYCRGCTAGCTGTGATAGTCTGCTTAGGGAAAAGCAGCAGCCTAGCGATCTAAAGGAGACGCTTCAAGGAGAGCAGGARGCAGGCTTCCCACCARCAGGTTTTTATTCAAAAAGAGCCTGAGGCAAAAAGCCCCTTACASTGTAAGGGTTAACTTAAGTAACTTTCCGACAGGGCGGAGAAAGCTTCCAACAGACCAATCAAGGGTGACCGAGAACTGGGGAGCAACAGGAGAACCAATAACAGCAGGAGAGCATGAATACATTAACTGGCRTTACATAACCTTGTTATTCACCTAGGCAACTGTCCATCAAGTTCTACCAACCCGGGAATCCCCTCAGGCCTACAACCATTTTGTTAGTCTAGGATCCATATTGGAAAGTAAAATAAAACATGCAAACACATATGAATTCTCAGACTCAAACTTCCAAACCCCGATTAACCTTCACCCTTAAACCTCCTTCGCCCTCCAAGGGAGGGCAAGCTGCCCTGTCGTAGCATCCCGGGCTACCACACACTGCTGCTTTTTTCTGTCAAGGACTAAAAATGAAAAGATTACTTGAGAGTCTGTTCATCAAAATCTAATTTATCAAGAGTTGTAAGACAAATAACTTTCTGGATGCATAACTCCTTTCTTTACCAATATAAAAATTACTCTAGACAAATAATCCAGATTCTGCTAAGAAAAAAAAACCAAATTTTTTCTTACAAACTCAAAAATTGGGGGAAAATACAATTCCTAATCCTGAACATTGTTATGACAACAATGCTCACAACTTACCCAAATATTTGAATTTTCCTTGTTCATATTTTTCATTCATACACAAGAATTTACTCCAGCAGATGACAGTCCCTCTTCCATGAAATCCCTTCTAAAATCAAAGAAATCCTTCAAACKTCAATCAGCACAACCCATATTGATCAATGGACTTTTCAAATACTAGAGATTTTTTTGTTGAACCCAGACAAGGAGAGTGGGGTAGAAAAATTTTGTGGTTTAAAATCTAACTGCTTAAATAGAGCTCCTGGGAAATGGCTGGCAAAAAACTACCCCCAGCCTTTTTTTTTTTTTTATTTTATTTTTAAATGTTTTTAATTCATTCTTATTTTATTGAAATAAGTCTATTACTCTGAAGTCCTAATTTGTTTGACTCAGATTTTCAAGGAGCTTTGTAACCTCAGCTGCCCAAGATGAGAATCTCATATTTTTGCAGAGTCTACCAGAAGTGCAGCAATAGGCGTGCTTCTCTGCACAGTGAGTGATGAGTCACCCTCCTGATGATGATATGGAATCAGAGCACAGCTTCACAGAGCAGCATTTCAGGCAGTCAATAAGGTTGCTGCTCAAGGCCAAAAAGCTGCAAAAAGTGTTTTCTCTCCTCCATTCAGAAAAATTTTAATTGTTATTCTTGTTCAGAAGAACATACTTAATTATTCTTCTTTTCAGTGTTGTCATTCACTATTAAGCTCTAATAGGTTTAAGCAGTAATTCCCAATTAATATGTGCTTTCTTTTAATTTGTATTTCCTTCCTTTCTTGGAAACTAAAGTCATGAAAATGCTGGTATTTCACCCAAGTCCTTGTCCAAGGTAAACTAGAAACTGAAAAAAAAAAWTTCATGTACTATAATGAAAGTGTATTTTTTTACAATAAAATAGACAGGCTTTTTCTGAAAATTAGAGCTAAGCCTATTAAAGAAGTTTTTTCTGTATCTAAATAACTCGCTTTCATGCTTCTTTGGAAATAAACTGCTTTGTTCTGTTCTGAGATTAAGAATGTTACTAATATTCTTTAGAGAAAGAACAATGGAAGATAGGAAATGTGGCATTTGGCAATGAATTATAAAGCCCGTATGTTCTTCTTTCAAAAAATACAAAACAAACTCCATCATTCATTTATGGCACAGCAAGGAACACAATTCAAAAAGAAAAAAGAAAAGGGCCTGCAATAGCAATATTGGTCTGGCCATTTCTTTTTTCAGCAAAAAATAGCAGTAATTTACAAGGATCACCTGTATATGAACATAAGAAATGCCATATCAGAGCAAATAGATGTTCCGTCCAGGACAATAATGTTCTCTCAATGACAGCAGATGCCAGATGTTTCAGAAAAAGGAACAAAGTCCCTACAAGGAAACTCATTCTGAAAAATGTTTTTTTGATTYATGTAGCCTAAAAATTTATATTGCTTTCAGTGCACTCCATCTTAAATTTTGTTGTGCTGAGCCCGCAGCCATACTGTTCCGAATGTGGTTGCATTCTCCTTACAGAATATGCATTTTTTGGACCTGCTATTTCTTTAGCATGATAGCAAATTGTTGAAATTAAAAACAGGTATTTTGATATATGTTTCTGAGACACAGCATTATCACAGAAATATCTGCCAGGTTTTTGAAGGCTCCAATATTGAAAATACTGGTGAGTGATATAATCAGATAYAATAAAAAGGACAGAAAAATTTGATATTTTTGTCCCTCAGAGCTGCAAAGAGTATTCAGGAGAAAAAAACTTATGCAAAARTAACAAAAAAGGAAGAAAGTCTACCTTTAGAGGAGATAGAATATTATGTATTTTAAATAAAGATTCCATACAGTCAGATTTTAAGGCAAAATTACAAAAATCCTTATCTCAGCATGCATGTGGGTGAATGCAAGATGATAAAATGTATTTTTTTTCTTAAACATGACTAATTAATAGTCCACAAATATATAGCATTATAAATATAAGCTATAAATTATAAATATAACTATAAATTGTGGTGGAACTACAGACTAATTTTTAAATAAATGTCATGTTGTGTTTTTCATGCAGCTCAAATTCTCAGGTTTCTGCATCTCAAATCCTCATGTAATTTTCTTTCACTGAAAAAAAACCAAACTCTTTTCTGTTGACATGTAAGGAAGTTTTCTTAAATTCCCTTTTTATAAGAATCATTATTTTATGAGAATCAGTTCTATTGAGGCTTCAAAATAAATTTCTGATATACTTTTTTGCTACTTGTACCACATTCCTAGTTCCTTGGGAATTCCTTTAAGCTTGGAGCAGTTGGAAAGTATAATACACTGGATTTAATTGCAAGACACATATTAATATAAATTATCTGAACAGGAACTGTCAATTCYTTAGTAACTTGATAGCTTAAGTGCAGACCCAGCTGGGTTGTATAAATTTATGCAAACACAAAGGCAWCTTTTGACGGTGGGTGGTTGGTTGGTTGGTTGGTTGGACTTTCTTTAATCTGTTGCAAAACCCAACCAATACAAGACTTACTACCAAAAATGAGCTTACAAATATTCTCCTTCCAGAACTGCAAATTGAGATGCAAATGGCTCTTTCTATAAGAGCCATTTCCTCACTCTTATTTCAGTTCAGTGGTGTTAGCTTGGCCAGTCTTTCTGTCATTTTGCCTAAAAGCAGAATATAAAAAACTTGAAAATATATGAATTGTCTTTGAAAGCTTCCTGCTTTCATACCACTGGTTGAAGTAATGTAATTACAAAGAGTTACCAAAGGCAGTAGCAGAATGGTGGTTATTTGACACATCAGCCAGTCCATTTCTGAGAATGGAAGCACTTCTTTTTGTGGGGTGATGATAATGTGAAGTCCTTGATTGTGTTTAGTAAGACATCCCATATGATTCACTGTGTATACTTTGTAAATCTCCTCTTCCTGAGCTGAATTTTATTGTGATTTTGTATCCTTTTTTCTCGGTAGGAAAYACACTGAGGTGAATTGAAATAACACTCTTCAAGCAGGTTGTCACTGGAATTCTTGTAGTAAGGAAGGAATATTTTATTTTCTTCTTGACTGTTGTTCATGGGATGACAATTATGGCCTTAAATGGCATCAAATAAGATTTCAGGCCAGACATAGTGAAAAAATTTATAATGATCAGAAAGCTAAACACTAGACTAGGTCACCTGGGAAGAGTGTGAACAATCTACTAGTGGATGATCTTCAGGCTTGAGACAAAATTTCAAGAATGTTTTAGTTTTCTCATAGTCCAAGGTCACTATTCTGTTCTATTGTCCTCTGACATGACTTCCCAAACCATTTTCCCACTGGTCTTTTTAACACATATGTCAAACAGTGATTTTAAGGCCTGAAATACATATGGTAGATTTTTTCGATTTTGGGTTTTTTTTTTAAATTAAAATACAAAATTTTAAAAGACTAGAGAGCATCCAATTTACTTGAAAGTAGTTTTTAGGTAAGCACTACACTAAATATTGAATAATATTATCAGTTACAGCCATTTTTATAACAAGAACCAATATTTATATATAGTTACATGAAGAGGCTCATATTAATTGTGAAATTATTACAGCAAAAGTTATTTGGTCAKAATTTTGAATTCTGTGTTTTTCACAGAATTGTGTGTTGAAAAAAATAGATATATAAACATTGAATAGAATTATAAAGCAACTAGGGGACTGGAATTACATGAAAAGTCTAGAAGAACAAGTTTTTTCTCAAGGCAAAAGATGCTAATCACTTCTCATGGTGTTAATGAGTGACATGACTGATTAATTTATGTAAAGAACCATGGATATTAATGACTAAAAAAATTAAAACCGAAGGAAAACAAACAGGTAATTAAGACAGAGATTTTAAAATATTATACACTTTATGTAAAAGAAGGAAWAAAGGAAATATGAATATTAAGCCAGTAAACAAAAGGCATTATATAATGCAATAAGCTGTCACTCTTCCCATGTTCTCAAATTGTTTTCCAGATCTTGAGATCAAGAGTTTGTCCTTTAGAACCTCTGAGAAAATAGAATTGAAATTTTTAGAATGTATTTGATGAGATTTCAAATTATCATCTTTATGTTTCCATGAGACATGACACATCATTTTTCCAAGTAGTAAAAGACACTGTGAAGCAAAATGAGACAGGAAAATGACTCATGGCTACCTTTGCTGGGGAAGTAGAGAAATTGCATTTGAAACAGAGGAGATGTCAAAATACAATGAGTACAGAAGGAATGAACAGACATGGGTACAATGAAGAATCCTCAGGAATAATTTACAGCTCTAAAGGATTTTGAAACTGACAGTTGTTGTCAGCTGTGTCAGTTATATGCTATTTTCTAGGCTATTTTTGTCTGATTAAAAGAAGTACTTGAGAGTAAAATGAAAAAATGCATCAGAGAAAAAAATGGAAAAACAAAATAAAAAGTTTTAAAAATCACACATTGCTTTATTACAAATTATTCTTATAACAAGTAGGCCATAGACATACTGTATCTTCATTTCAGTTCTAATTTGGATTCTGTCTTGCAGGCCAGATGGTATTTGAATCAAATACTTATGGCACAAGTTAACTAAATTAGCAAGTTTTGGATTTTTAATTTACAATCCCTAAAGTTTGCGGAGCAACAAACACATCATCAATTGGAATTCAGCTCTGACTCTTGTGTTTACTGTAGCTGGCCTACAGGGGGCAGAGCAGAAATTGGGTGTGGGGGAATTATTTTTATTTATTTGAGGTATTTTCTTGGTATTGCTATTCTTTTTCACCTGTTAAAAGCAGACAAACCATAAGTCACCCCCATGGGTACAATAATGAAACATAAAAGTGATTGTAGAAAACAAATATAGGTATACAAATACACACATGGATACAAAATAATACATGCATATAAACATTTATATATCTGTCTCCATCAATAATTTGCAGCAACAAATAACACATTTTCCCAGTGAAATTTGAGGAATTAGAGGAAAAGTACTTAATTATTCTCTTAGCTATATCCAGGCTTCAACTCTGGTCCTGTTCATGTAACTAATGCCACAGTATGGCATATAATTTGTGCCTCAAAGCTATGCCTTAGATGACGCAATCTTCTGAAATATTTTTTTAAAGTAACAATAATGAGCAACTGCTTTTCTGCAACAGCTCTAGAGGAAATTTTCATGAGGAAATTGTAATATGTTTGTGACTTTTTCAGTCCCCTGATGCAGCAATCCATCCAGCTAGCTCACACTCCACTACCCTCCAGACAGGTTTGTATTAACAAGCTTGTCTATTGATCTTTTGAATGCAAAAGAACTGCTGATGATATTGCTCAGATTCCCTTATGCAACATTCTAATATTGCATCCCACATTGCAATGTTGAMGTTCTGAACCTAAGTTTATAACCTATCTAACAGTGATTTTCATTGCTTGTACCAAGAACAGCTTGTATTCCAAGTGCCCAGCTCCAAAAGACTAGAAAACAAAGTCAGAGTGGGGTGATAATTGCTATRAATAAACTAGGGGGTAAACACTGGGGAAAGACAAAAACTAATTAAGCCAAAGGACAATGCTGGTACAAGAGCACATGGGTGTATAATTGTCATGAATAAATTTAGAATTTAAATTCATTTAAAGTTTCTAACCATTGAAAGACTAAGATAAAAGATGAGCCTTTCAATTAGAATAATAGAGAAAAAAATGTCTAGATCGTTTTAAAATGGTGCTAAGGGAGAGAAGCACTATTTGCCTGCATTAACAGGAATCTAAATCCAAATAACTTTCACCCAATCTGTCTAAAAATTCTCTGATTTTATACATCAGCACTCAATCTGTTCATCAGCTGGTGATGGTTTCAAAGGCTACACCACTTAAAGTTAGGCCGTCAACTAAATTCTGGCTTTTAGAAAAAGAATTTCCTATTGGTTCCTCAKAAAGTGAAAAATCAGGTCTGTTTTTCTTGAAATCATGAATAAATTGTCAACTGAATTCATTGATGCAGAGGTTAGTGTGAGATGCTGGTCATCTTTCATGATATGTACACATTCTTATGTTTACAAAAGGATGAGATTAGAAGAAAAAGTTTGTTTTACTTCTTGTATTAATACTGATAAACATTCTGAAATATTACTGTTATTGAAATACTCAAATAACTAGGAAACTGTAATTATTTCGTTGATTTTTTTAATTGATGGAGTAATCCCGTGATAATTACTGTCTAAAATTTAATCAATTCATTAAGTGTTTGGCAAACAATCTTAGAAAGAAGGGCAGCTATAGTATTGAAAAGATGCATTGCACAAYTCAACAGCGAGACAAGTGGGTGAGTAGAAAAAAATCAGAAATATTTGGATGCATACAAGTGACTCTGGTACCATTCTTATTTTTGAAAAGTTGTATTTTTTTCTGTGAGATCTGATACAGATTACTTAAACCCACATTTTCCTGTATCTAGTAGAACTCTGAAACATGGACCAGAGCTGGATAAATAAATCAATCACCTGATAATTCCTACTTTTATTTAGCTTATTTTACATATATTTATACCTCTTTCTAGCCTGCTTTCTAAGACTATTTTAATTATTATTAACTATTTGATTAATTAAATATTAATAAATATACTTACTATAATTGGTTTATGTCTCTGCTCCAAATTCAGTGAGGTTTCTGGAAAAATCCCAATGTTTTCCAAAACAGGTTTTACAAGATCAGAGTTTGAACACTCATGGGAGCAGAGTCTTAAACAATTACCAAAAGTCTTCATATCTTATCCAGCTACACAAAGCACCTCATCCAATCAATCAGCAAAAATAATAGGAAGGATTTGATTTAATCAACCATAATTAAATAAGGCAATTTGCAATTAGTCTGAAGAATTGAATTCCTGAGCCATAGATAACACCTGTTTAAAGAGTGCTTGCCAGCCTTCATTCCTTGTAAAAATAAAGCCCAAGCACTTTCCTTCATGTACATCTTTCTGTAAAATGTTGACAGAATGATTTTTGTTTTTATATATTCTCTATAGTCTTTACACATRTATTTCCAGCTCTGTAGCCTATTATTGTATTTGTAGTCCCAGTACTTTTCCCTACCTTTTCCCTAGGTAGAAAGACAAAATACATTCCAGAGCTCTAGGCCCTTGGGAGGTAACAGGACCTTATCCTATCTTGGTTCTTTCCTGGGAACCAAGGTTGAAACCAGCTCTTCAAGACACAAATTTTCTTTTTCACAAAATTTAGTTCATGTCTGAGGGGCAGGATTTAGAAAGGGGTTGAACCTGGAATGATTACCTCACCACTTATGTCTCCAATTGGGGATTTTTGTTAGTTATGCTAATTTGCAAAAGTTATAAAATTGTATTCAGCTTGTGCAGGGGTGGGCATTTAGGCATTTTCTCTATCTGCCCCTTGGAGCCTCCAATAAAGACCATCCTTTATATTATCTTCTATATTAGTGTTATCTCAAAAGAGTGTTGTTTTWTTGCTAGGTTCTTTAAGGCATCACAAGCTACAGAGATCTATCTGTCTGTTCATAGAACAGAGCAGGTACACACTGGTAAGCAAGAGTAAAAATTTCTGTTTATACAGCCCTTTATAAACCAAGGCCCACTAAATACAGTGCTTAGCAGATTCCATCAAAGCAATTGGCATCCTCTCAAGATTATGCTATTATAAGCTCCCACCACTGCAGCAAATTTTGCTTATGATGCGACAAAAAATATGACTTATGCACGAGTCAAAAGCTAGGCAGAGAGTTCTGATGCTTTAGACCTATATTTATCACTAGCCTTTATCATCAGCTTTTTTGTTTACCATGACAGCTAGAGAAGCTTTCTCAAACTTTCAGGTCTTTCATAAATTAACGACATTGATATTTTTCTTCAAACTCCACTTGAGAATAATTTTACTGTAATGTTAAGGGTCTCAGAGTAGGACCAGGTTTTGTAATTACCATTTTTCTTTAAAATCCTGAACAGAAAAATATCAATGAAGTCATCATTTATGTTGTGTGGAAAGATGCAAAAACAGAGAGACAAAACAATTTGAACTGCRGTTCCATTAGATTAGTGTGTCACAGAGACCAAGCAAAATGAAACAAGCTCCCAGCTGGGAAAACTTGTAATTGCAACCAGCCAGAACATTGAAACTGAGATAGCAAAACCACTAACAAGGGAAAAAGAAAATTTAAGAGACAAATAAAGGAAGTACTCTCATATGTACAACATGAGCTCCAGTAAATATGACAAAAATTTTAATCAGTAGCAGAGTGTTAAACTGGCACTAAGAAAACATGAAAGTGATTATTACAATGACAAGTAAAACAGATAATGTAACAGAACAGAGATCTGCTTAAAAAGTGAAAAAAGGGGAAAATAATGAAAAGAAAAAAAAACTAAAAAAGAAGGAAAGACATTAGGACAAAATCAAGAATGAAAATCTAAATCAATAAACAAAAACACCCAAAGCAACCTGTTCCTCAGGTTTCACCCTCAGCAAATGCAATCAAGACTAATGATAACCACACAACAGAAGAATTCATACTGCTCCAAGGACTCCATCAATATGCCTATCTATACCCTTAGCACGTGTGACATTAAGATAATGCAATCTGAAAAATAATACCCATTGGAGGAGAGTAAAAACAAAGATATGCAGTAATTTCTGAACTCAGTCTGATTYGTAACCTAGGACATTTTGTGTAGTTTATCAAAGAGTGCTCTGCACCCTGACATAGGTTTCCCATATACCATTGCAATAATATTGTTAATTCTCTTAATGTATGATTTTTTGCTAGAGCTGGGCAAGCAAAATGTTAATAAAAGTTCTATAACTGGAAGTGCAACAGACACATGGCACTTCTAAAAAAAATCTGATTGTATTTTATCAACAAGGGGCTGAGTCAGACCAAAAGATTTGTAAGTTAACAATATCATTGGATAACTTTAAAAATAGTTTAGACTTTCAATTTGAGCTCACAAGACTAGGAGCAATTAAACAATCTCTCAGTTATTTGCTCTGCCAGATTATGCAGAACTGGCTCAGAAACACCACGAAAGTCAGCAGTTCAACGGTTCTATTTTCCTATTTCTTTTAAAATTAGGTGTTTATTGATTTAGTAAACATAAAAAAAAGTTGATACCTGCGTGATTTGTCTACTACTTCTAGTTACAGTGCTGAATTGGTAAAAGAAATRGTCTGGTAAAAAAACACAGTCATAAAGTTTAAAAACCAATTGCAACCCTTATTTCATTTTGGTCAAATGTTCATGTGATCACTGACAGGCTGCTTCTGCTGTGATATAAGAAATTGTTTCTCAGATAATCCAAGGTTTTCTTTAGCATTTAGAATTCTAAGGTAAAGAGTTTCACAGTGAATGAGAAACTACACATCAAGCCAGGAGACATTTGTCAATGTAAAGGTTTCTTAGGCCAGGAAATGACACATATGGCAAGTRGAAGTGAAGAACTTGGGACAAGACTGTAGTAACAGGGACAGAAGCGCAGAAGAGCCCTGGACTATAGGTGTAGATGATACCTTGAACTAAAAAGATGAGTTTCTAGGTGAACTAGATGATAATCGACTGAAGGACTTTTTTTTTTTCACAGAATATTGTACACTGAAGAAAGAATTCCTGAAGGGAAAGTTGAAGAAAAGGAGGATGTAAATGAGGAAACAAGAAACTTGTACGCTCTCATCAAGAGTTCTCAAACTGCAACGAGTAAATAAACAATTTTACAGACTCTGGTGCCATAGGAAAAATAGAAATTTAAATGATCAATCAGACTCTCAATGGCCACTACACAGTGTTTACTGGGGTTTTAAAACTCAGAGACGCACAGGCCTTATGATGTACAAAATTTGAAAAATAAGTTTACATTCAAACTGAGGTGTTCAAGCATTAGATCCCTTTACACTGGCTGATCTCTCTGAGATATACCTTGTGAAGTTACTGTATCCAATCATCATTAACTTCAAACAAACAGATGTATATTTTTCTTAGAAGAACTATTTTTTAAAAAAAGCATACTTGTTACTTTGTTGCTACTCTACTATTTTTTTTCCTTAAAAACAATAGAAAAAGTGGCAATACAAAAATAACATTTTCAAAATATAGATTTAGAGTTAGTTAAAAAGACAGCCTCTCTGTAAAACTTAAGGCTCTCTTGCTTTTAATTTCTGTATTGCAAAAGTAGAAATAAAGACATGAGAACTATTTWAAAAAATAGCTCCACAAAAGGAGTTAATTACTGAAAGGGTAGAAAATAAAGAGTTGAAATTCCCTTTCAATCTCTGTTTGTGTTACAGCAATTTAAAAAAAAAAAGAATAAAGTTGAAAGCACTTAAAATTCATTTTTTGGTGGAAGAAGTGGTGGTAGGAAAGACATCCCATGGGAACCCAAAAGTAGGTAATGAAACATTCATGCCTTAAAACATACTACCAATGCTATKATAAATAATTAAAAGGAAACAATGCAAGTTCACAATTACTCAGGAATTGTTTGTATAAAAACGCTGGTAATAAACCTAGGAAAAAAAATAGTGAAGTGACTTAGGTCGTTATTATTTGAAGCTATGCAATAACAACTGTGAAAGTGAGACTGTAGGTTAGAATTGAACAAAGTCTACTTATTTAATACCTGCTTTCTATTTCATCAATCTAATTTTTATAGTTTATCTAATACTCTTATATAAACTGAATACATACACTGTCGCATAAGGATCTCTCTGATAGATACATTTTCAATCTTCCAGGCACCAATGGGGCATGTTAGGTTTGACCAGGAAGGAAAGACTATTTAGAGGTTACCCATGTCTGAAAAATCACAAAACAAACACGAAATACAGATTAAAATCYTTGACTGAGCTCAGCAAATATTTAAAGGTTGGGTATGCAAAAATTAGTTTTGAGTCAATGAAAATTTTCAATTGCAACTCTTTAAATTATACAGATAATAACCCAAAGTGAATTTTTCATGAAAAGCAACTGAAATAGGATAATAAAACTTCTCTTTGATTGCTTGAAGTTCTGACTCTCAAACTAATTMTTTTGTTTCTATAGTTAAAAGTAATTCAAAATGTGTCTATGCTTTTCTGTTCCAAGTGACTCACATAACTGATGATTTCTGAAAGACAAGAGCTGACAGATTTGCCAAGATAATATTCCTGTGCTTTCTCTGCTTCTAGAAAAATTATCTCCTTTTACTCTTAAAGTATTTCAGATTTCCTGTGTATTTCACCACCTCATAAACCAGCCTCTTAACCTCAAACAATAATCAAAAAAGTACCTTTTTGCTGGCTGCCATAATAACTGGCTCTCTGGAGGACTCTGTGTGCRCTACCTCATCCAAGAGGTATTGCTGCTGCAAGGATGACTTGAAACAAGGGAGCTCTAAATAATGGATTAYTATGAGAAACAACAAAAATGCATCTTTCTGTTAGACTTCTGTTTTCCCATACTGTGTTGGAGCTCTACTCTGTCCTTTGAATATCTTTCAAAAATACAGTGGAATATTTCTACATCATGCATCTGTATTGCTGACTGTGATTTGGGACCAGCTCAGAAGATCAGTGAAGATATACTATGTGTGCTTTTTTTCTGAAATTATGTTGTTCATGACAATAAAAATCCTTATTCACTTGCTATTCTATTCACACTATTCTGTTTTTTGTGCTTCTCCCTTCTTAAAAGCTAGAGCAAAAAGAAAATAAAAATTATCCATAAAATCAAAATCCAATTTAAGGAAGAAAATTTCCATGAAATTGACAGGAATAATTTCTCTTGTTTTTGAGAAGAATAAAAATGGACTTTAACAAAATAAACAGTAATTTGGAAAATCTGAAGTGTGAATGGAGACACTTGAGAAGTATTAATTTATTCCTTATATATACTATTCTATATATATAATRTTTATATTCTATATATATWATATATATATTATATAAGCATTGCCTAAAAATTGCATTTTGTACATTCTACAGATGCTAGTTTTAGAGCAGTTTTGTGGTATAGAAATGCAGTATCATTCTAGTAAAATAAAGAAAATACTTAGAGGCTACGTTCAGTATCAGCAACAGGGGAGTGTGGGATACCAGACTTGCAAAACCACATTAGCTACAATTTAAATATGGAGGCTCTCGTATTTCCTTTCCAGATATAGCTGGTATGTTACTGTAACCTAATTGAATCAAAGTACATGGTGCTGGTTCCCCACTTGTAATAGTATTTAAGATAGGCAGTACTTTCTGCCTTTTCACTCCATTAAAAACACATTGTGTTTTGTAACAATTGATACTGAGGCTAAGTCTCTCAAGAAGGCCATTATGTGAATTTTCTGAATGTATGCATACAGCCCCAATAGAACAAATATAAAATTTTATGCAGATGTTTGCATTTTGTTTTCCTTGTATTTGCATGGCTGTCTACACACACTTCTGTAAGTGACTTGGCAGATGTCGACAGATTTTTTTTAATGGGAACAGACAAGGAATCAGTTGTGTTGCAATGCATCCTGCCTCTAGATATTTACAAGAAAACCTACCAGCCCTCAATAATGTGAAAATCTTCTTGAGAGGAGCAATGCYATAGTGGTCACTGAACCAGAGAAATTCAATTTGCTTACTGTAAAGTTGGTTTTGTCTGTCACAGAAACTAATTCAATCCAAAATAACTTCTTAGACTCAGCCACACTAGTCAGGGAAGGGTGTCCAGTACCTGTCAGCAAAGTGGGGCTTATAGGTGGGAACTGCCAGAAGCACTCTGCGTTGTTACTTTATCCAGAGCCTAGACCTGCTCTTTTCATCAGAGTTCATATTAAAAGACTTAATTCCAGCAATTTTCCTCCTCACACTGGGAGATTGAGTTCTGTAAAAACAGCATAATCTCTTGAGTTATTTTTGGTGCTAAAACYGATTTTCCGGTAATATACAAGGAGGAAGAGGATRAATGAAGGAGGAAAACCAGACATAATAATGTGTAGGTGTGGAGTAAAACATTTTTTCCATTTAGCAGGGCTAAATTTGCAGACAAAATTAAACAAGGGARCATCAATATGTTCATGTGTTTTGAATAGTCTTCCTGGATAAGTCTGACAGAGATATGATAATAAACATTACCTTTGGACTTTTTTTCCCCTCCACAGTATGGAGTTAAGATCCAGCTCCTAATTTTTGAGCAGACTCTTCAATTGTACAGCTGAGACTATAGACCCCCGCTRTTCTTCAGTAGTGTCCCCATCAGGTTAAAGTAAATGCTGACACCACCTCCACAAAACGGGGAAGAAAATAGGATGGAAAGCTCATGGGCTGAAATATGGACATTCATCAATTACTGGCATGGCCAAATCAGACTTGGAGAAAACCAAGTAATATATCACCAATTAAAATAGAAGAATTGTGAGGAAAAAAAAAGGCAAAGATGAAACACCTTCCTACTATCACATCCAACTTAATTTCTTTATTCCTGAGTCCTCCGCCTCCTGCCACGCACAGGAACAGTTCAGGGAGATGGGAAATGGGGGCTGTGGTCAGTCCATAGCGGCTCCTCTCTGCTGCTCTATCACATTTTTTTCCTGCTTCTTCGTAGTTTCTTGCCATGGACAGTAGTCCTTCAATATAAACCTGTTCCAGCATGGGCTTTCCATGAGCTGCAGTTCCTTCAAGAAATATTCCYATGTTCTAGCATTGAGTCCTGCATGGAGTTCAATGTGAGTATGAAAATCACTTTTTTGGCTCTGAAGCTGCAGTGATTTACTATTGCAGGTGTTTGTTTTGCTGTTTAAATCAGCTTGGATTCTTTTCCTCCTGTGTGGATGACATATGTAACAACACAGCCTCATCTGTCAGTCTTCAATTTAACACCAAATGTATGTTTCGGGTGGCTATTTTGTGGTGAAAAGTTAATTTAGTGTATAGATATAAGTCCTGTTTTTCCCAGTGTAACAAGTGAGTGAAACAATATTGAATTACAGAGTTAATTTAAAGTTTGTAGGTTTTGTATTATTATGCTTGTTTTGAAAATAGAGTTTTGTTTGTGTGGTTTTAGTATTTGCCATAGAGTATTTCACCAATTAACCTCTTCTACTTTTTTTTATCAAAGTGACTTTGAAATTTCAGGGGGTTTTAGATCTCATGCTGCATTTGTACAATTAAATGCATAAACCACTTCATGCTGCCATCTTGCTGGTCATTTCTCGCTCCCACTTAACCTTAAAATGTGTTATAGTGACTCTTTTCAAAAACATCTTGATATTGTTTTATGCACTAAAGCATTTTATTTTTTACCATTTCTGAAAGGTCAACTGAGATGAGGGGTGAGAAAGTATTTTTCTTTATTTTCTTCTCTGGCCTTTTACATTATTTATTTTATTTTTCCTTTGTGGCTTTATTAATTTTATTTGGTCACTTTTTTGAGGGATCTTTTTCCAGTAAGTACAAGTGCACAGAGGAATTAGACCAAGTTTACCCCATGTTGGAAACTGTATTCAAAATACCATATTTCCTTTAATAAATGAAGATACTTGTCTAGTTTTATGGTGAATATTTTTGCTGATGTTAGCCATAAAGATCAGAATGTTGTCACAAGTATTTATCAAGGAGATAGCAATAAGCCTTTCCATCCCTTCCTCCTTTCATGATGCAAAAAGAGAATATTTCCCAAGAACATCTTCCAGTAATTTCTTTTCTGTGAATACTCTTAAACATGAAAAGAGAAAACATTAATAATTCTTGATACTATATACTCACATTTGGTTTAACATACAGGTTTAATGGTCAGAGAATGTGATATATAACCTTAACAACTAATTTCAGCCTGAAATGCTAATATTCCTTCTATWTATAATAATATACTATTCCTTCTATAGATAAAGATAGGAAATGATGAATTTGAAGAAAAGAATGAAGACAGTTCTCTATCAAAGAAAAGACAGTTTGTGACACTAGGATTTTAATTGCCAAGATCTCCACAAAAATGTATACTACCATACTTTACAATAAAAAGTGAGGTTGCTTAAACCTTTTTCTTTAACCTAGACCTTAAAAAGAACATCAGCCATAGCTGTCTGCCAGTTATACTATTGAGATAGATTAAAAGAAAATAATTTGGTGCATACCCTGGAGCTGGTGTCGGTTGAGGCATTAACAACTCAGCTGAAAAAGAACATTCCCAGAAAGGAATAAAGAGTGAAATTATTCTACTTTTTGAAGTTGTCACATCACCTTATATAGGACCTTACCCAAGGTCTCCTGTTCCTCTTCAGATTTCATCTCAGCTGAGGCTTGAAGTGAATGAACTTCCATACAGAAAAAGGAAGATCTGAAACCTTTTTCACCCAGTAATATTAGAGGAATCTTAGGAAAACATTTCTCTGAGACTGAAAGAGTTTAAAGACATCAAAAAGAACATACACAAGTACTTCATCACATGAAAAATAAATATAATCATTGTGGGAGTAGGAAAACTCTTTCAGCCATCAGTACATAAAAAATTAAACAAGTAAAGGCAGTTTAAAGTTTCAGGAAGTTGGCCAGATAGTTTAAATGGAAAAACAGAACACACACTGACAAAAAAAAAAGAAGAAAAAATTTAAAGGCCTGTGAATCTTAATTCAATGAATATATAATATAATATTCAGTTTATGTTCATTTATATGTATATATTAAATGAACATTTTAAGGCAGCACTRTAAGAGGCATTTAGCAAGCAATCCAGTGACAAGACAAGAGGCCATAGTTTGAACTGTATTAGGGTATATTTACACTGGACATAAGAAAGGATATATTTTAAGATGAGAACAGTGACCTGCTGTTACAGACTGAGCAGGGAAGCTGTAAATGACCCATCACTGAAAATAATGAAGATGGATGTGGCATTGAGTACCTGGAAGCACCTAACCTTTGAGCTGGACAATKTCCAAACAAAAAAAGTATTGTCATGTTCTTTTTCAAAATGGTAGGTTGGTTGTCAGTTTGTTGATTTTGGTGTATAAGCACTGATCAAAATTCTTTCAGTCCTTATTAGAACTAATTGTCATTACATATTAAAAGGAAATTTTTTGTTTTTATTTGGACTTATTTGGTGGCAAATCAAGCAAGAAAAGAACAAAAAAAATTTCCTGACATTTCACTCATGAATGGGTTTCCAGAGGGGTGAGATGCTGTTACTGCTGAAGTCCAGCATCTCTTTCTCTGACCTGAGGCTGCACTGAATCCAGGTTTAGTCCAGCTGTGTGTAAATTCTTCTCATAAAAAATAATGTTATAAATGTAGATGTAGCCATCTGATTGTCTTATAGGGTTTCAGCATAACAATATGTTTTCTTTTTCTTCTCTTCCTGATTTTCTTTCAAGTAATAATTTTTACCATCTCCAATATAATATCAGAAAACCTTGATCAGAAATTCATCTTTTAAAAAGTAGCTAATTTTTCTGTAACCTAAGGGTGGCAGCATCCTAAAAATTTATTCTGATTCTTCTTTGCTATAATCATAATTTAACTTCTACTTAAATTATTAATGTTTTTTATCACATAGTGATAGAACAGTGTGCTCTGATCTCATCCTCTTCCTTTGTCTTTTTGGAGTGTAATCATTGCATCCTTCCTTAACACCAGACTTGAATATTTAAGTTGCTTTCTTTTCCCAGGGACATTCATTGATAGAAAGAGGAGAAGATATAAGTAGTGGTAGCAGGTTTTCCTGGTGATGCCTTGGGAAGGCTGACCTGAAACAGAGCTAGAGAATAAAGCAGATATTTATTGAAAGGCCTCCAGGGTACACCTTGGGCAGCACAAGAGCCTGACCAGGGCCACACCCAAGGTGGACTATGAATGGTCACAAAATGCATGATCAGTCACAAGGTTCTACACTTTTAAAAGTGTCGGTCTGTTTGCATATTGAGGTTTAATTGTCYAATTACAGCTTCAGGCTGTGAGGTCTCATCATTCTTGTTTCTCCTTTCAGTCCACAGTTGTTTATGCTTTTGGGCCAGAAAGTTGTCCTTGGTCTTCAGCAGGGAAAGGATTTGTTTTGTCTCCTTACTCTGTGAAGAGAGCTTACTAACACTTAATATGAGGCTCAGAAATACACACCTAGGAAGCGTGTGTGTAGGGATCTGAAAAACGTGAAAGCTAAAACTTAAGCCACCATTTCCCCCCTTCAGAGGCTTGACAAGGCCTTTTCCCTTCTGTTCCTAACAGTTAGGAATGTAATCTGACTTTGCATTTGATGGATGGTGATTTGCATCCCTTGTGGACTAGGGACTGCACCCATTTAAGTCGTCTTTAATGAGATAGAAAGCATTAAGGACAGTGTAGAAAAACTGTCTCTTTTTCGTCACCTTCCCCCAGAGAGACTGTGTGATGACTTCCATTCTTCAGACTATCAGGAGGAWGAAAGGAAAAGAATGGCTGAATCCCTGAGGTAAGTCCCCTGTTTCTCACTGTGATTGAGATGCATCCACAGAATCTAAACACAAGGATTTTACAGTGAACTTTACCCCATGGGTCACTTCAAGGCCAACTTAGTTATGGAAAGCAATATTTTCCTTCTCATAAACAAATAAAGAAAATAAAACTGGAAGCATGGAATGGGATGTGGAAGGAACGCATAAGATTTTGATGTATCAAAAGAACACGCTGAAGTGTCACTTTAGAAAGGAATTATAATTTCCATGCAAGGCATCCCAAAAAATTTAATTCTTCTAAGTATATTAAGATATGTTGTTCTAGATTAATTTAAAGTCCCAGCTAACATATTTTTTTTTGTTAAATGGGTTAGTCATAAAGTTTTCTTGACACCATATAAATAATGGTATTTCTTGTTGCTTCCCTTATATTTTGTACCAAGTTTTACATAAATGGACTCATACTTGAAATAAGTTATAATAAAAGATACACCATGAGGAAAACTAGTTGTTATAAGAGCAATATACTGACTCTTTCTGTTCCAATCTATTTATTTTATTCTGTTCTATTCAGAATCACATATTTATGTGATTTCACTTTTGATAGTGAAAATAGAAATAGTTATGCCTTGCACATAGTGTTTATAATTATTTTTAAATTATTTTCTCTGTACTAGTACTAGAAAGAGAGTTCCTTGAGCTTTTTCATAAATTATTCAGAGCATTATGTGTGTCATGTTACCTTGACACTGGAGTAGAACTGTACATTGTACAACACAGGACAAGATCTATCCCAAAGATCCTTTGATTTTTGCAGTAAAAATGGACAGAATAAAAAAGAGTGTTTGTGCAAGAGCACCAAAGAACGAAGAAGCCATGTAGAGTTTTTCTGCTTTTTGAGTGAAACCTGTGTATATTTAGGCATGTAATAAATGCAATGCTAAGGGTTTGGTTTGATTTTGCTTATTTGTCTGGGCTTTTTATTTTTGTTTTTATTTTATTTTATTTTATTTTATTTTATTTTATTTTATTTTATTTTATTTTATTTTATTTTATTTTATTTTATTTTATTTTATTTTATTTTATTTTATTTTATTTTATTTTATTTTATTTTATTTTACATATTTATTGGTCATCTCCTTTTATGGGGGCAGGGGGGTGGGGGGAAGTGGGAAATAGTTTGCCTCTTTAAAAAGCTTTTTTATTCCTAACTCAAAAAAAAAATTGCTGTTCTTTGGCTCCTGGAATAGCAATGGGGTTTATAAAGGTCCTTATCCTTTATACAGACTAAAGGCTACAAATGCAGAAAAATCCTATGTAAATGTCCCAATTTCAGTATAAGATTCTGATTTTAAAAAGGATAATTTCTATTAATGGTTCTTCTATTGATCCTATGTCAATCCACCTAAAAACATTCCTGCACTACTTCAAGCATATGCAGCACACTTTCTTCATGTGACTCTATGAARCTGTCCTTCTTGTGCATTAACTTCTAAAGAAGAAACATGGGGTTGCATTAATTTCTTTTAATTATGCCAAAATAATTTCTACATATTGTCTGGCATTTCCAATAGATAAGATGGTGCAAGTCTTTAAAAAAAATGCTATCACAAACCACCTAGTCTCTGCTTCTCTGCCTAGATTCTTCAGGGTCCAGGTGAAATGAGTATAAGGATTACCAACAGAGTTATCAGGATTTTTAGGGAATGGCCTTCCCTGACCAAAATTCCAATCCTGTATATTGCAAAATTATGTATTTGGCTTGTGAACTTGTCATATGTGGAAGACAGTAAACAGCTGCCTTTCAGCTCCTGCCACTCCATGAATGTTACTGTAGAGTTAGCCAGCTTCTGTTCCCAGAWTGACTTCCCTTTGTTGGTTGAAGTTTTGGCTACCAAAACCCACCCCAGAAACTACCTCCCTCTTAAGATTTCCTTTGGCTATGAAAGACTAGCAAAGTTACTAGTCATTTGGACTATTTATATAATGAATGAAACAGGTGCTCATATGTACCTCCCTAAAAATGTGTGATTATTTTCCCACAGTTACATAATCATTATTTCWGATGGGAGGTTTCTCATTACCCTACTACTACCTGCCATTTTATATATACTTGTATGAATACTGCTTCCTTTAATTGTTGTGTAACTCACCTGCACAGCTATTAATAAAATAATAGTAAATTGTCCACATATTTACAAAAAACAGCATTAAGTGTGAAGAGGCTTTGCTTTATGAATAACTGAGAGCTCTTGGCTTTTGGTTGCTCTCCAGGTACCACATAGTCCAAGCTGTAGTACAGACGTACCACTCACAAGTTAGTTCAGGCAACTCATTTAGTTCAGGCAAGTCCAATGCTTCTTTAACAAGACAACCTCAAAATGGCCATTATGTGAATTTTTCTTTCGCAGGTGACAGTTTTCATACAGAAGGAACATTGATGACAGGTGCAGTGACACAGAACTGTGTAGGATCATCTGCCTCAGAAATCTTTGTTCCTTACTGTGTGATAATTAACAGGAATAATTTCTGAACTATTTTTCTATTTGTTTGGACATTTTGAGAGTCAGGGTATTATTTATTCTGTCTCTCTCTTCCCTCTCTGAACAAAATTGTAAGCAATATATGTCATGCTTTTTTAAAACTCTAATATCAACTGACCCCCTCAAAGACAAGGCAGGACATTTGCTGGTAACAGATCACTCCACACCTCCATTATCAAGCAAGAATACAAAGTACTCCACAACCAAAGGCAAGCAAGAATCAGAGTGCCACAGACTTAGCTAAATCTTGAGTAGGAACTTCAATGTCCTCCTCACTCCCCATATTCTATGTGACTTTARCAACTAATAATTATTCCAATAAGACAGTTTTTAATCAGACCTTGTGGTARTACTTAACATGTATTTTTCTAGTTGGTTATGGATAGTATGAATTTTGTGTTCATTTCCAGTCCACTTCCCTTTCCCAGTTTCAGCTCTCAGACCTTTGCACAAGGTTGATCAGTCCAACTGAAGCATTCTCCTTTTTTCCAGAGAACACTAGTGTATAAAGGAAATCTAAACTTTATTAAATATCTGTCTCTTCATTTTCCCTTCAATAATGAGACTAAGGAAGGCACTCACTGTAACTGTCTCAAAATTACCTCTRTGATTATGGAACTGATATTTTTAARCTTAGTTTTGCTCTACATAAGAGCATATATATGTTCACATGGGATTCAAGAATGAATGATCTTGAATTTCCCTGCCCATCAGCTAGCATCCACTCTTGAGAAGGGAGGTGCCTAATGGCTTGCCTTGCCTCCCAAAAGACCACGTGACCAAGAATTTATATTAAATCAGGTGCTCACTTTCTCTCTTACAAGAGTCTTTAAAGAACAGTCTGCCATTCACAATATTTAGCAGAAGTGCTCAACATACTGCACATTAAAATCTGGACATACTATCTACATATCTTAGTGTTACAGGTTATTAAATAATTAGAAATTCCTC